>JANVCL010000006.1:27176803-27188936 GCA_026546855.1 Erythroxylum incrassatum
TTTTAAAAAGTTTAGGGACTATTTTATAAATTTAAAAAATATCTCGAAACGGTACCCGGTACCGACCGGTACCGGTACAGTTTCGTTCTAGAGCCCAATCCGGTACCAAGTCTAGTACGGTATTCAGAACATTGGTTAAAACTCTTATATGGCTATAATTAAGAATTCAAAAATGATGATAATGGTTTATCATACACTTTATTATATATAATAACAATAGTGACATTTAATTTAATAATCTAATCTGACCTACTTATTTGTTTTTGGATTTACTTTTTTTTTCATGTGATTGCTTTGTGTTTTTTACAATTGAAGTTATAATTATTTACTTTTGTGTTTTTATGTTGGTTCTAAACTATTGTCTCTGCCTATTCACTAAACTTTATTCTTTACTAAATTTCTTTTTGACTTTTTATAAAATGTATCATTAACAAATTTGTATAATATTAGCACCAAGATACTCTTTTGTTTTGATAATAAAATTATTTTCATAATATTATTGTGTTATTTGTTGCATAAGAAGACTCATAAGTTTATAGTATTAGCACTAAGAAAATCTTTTGTTTTGACAATAAAAATGACTTTCATAATATTTTATTGTGAAATTTGTTGCATAAATAGACTCATAAAATGATCAAACACTATTGTATTGTTAGATTTATATAAGATAATGATGGTTAGTAAAAAAAAGAGATAATAATTTAAAGCGACATTAATTTAAAAAAATTTAAGCAAGATAATGGACTTAACAATTTTAATAAAATTGTATGTTTAGCTAATAAAATATGTTATAAAAATTTTAAACAATCCTTTTTAAATTTTTAAAAATATTTTTAATTGAAAAATGGACCATACATGATTGATTATATGTTAAAGGACCTAACTATTGGAGATAAACATGAATTTTATGATTTTGTAATAATTTGTTAAAAAGTAGTTGAATGAAAAAAATTAATTAATTTAGGTGATTTAAACAATGATTATATGTATCATTTTAAAATATATTATTTATTTTACAACTATTAAAATTTTCATATCATTTAATATACATGATATTGTGGAAAGATAGATTAAAAGTTATGAAAACTAATAAATATAATTTCTATTCATTATTTGATTCATGTAAAAGAAAAATAGTCAGTAGAAAGTAAGACAATCATTTTAATAAATTACTCTAATTTTTTTAATAAATGAAAAAGTTTTTAAGTTAGTTTGGGAGAGAGAAACTACTGAGGATAGCATTTTAGAATTCTACTACAATTTAATAACATTTCAAAATCAAAGTTAACTGTATAGAATCAAAACTCTCTTAACTGTATACTAAACCATTAAGACACCTCAAAATTGACTCTACTATTATCAAAGCTCAAGTACTAACTTTATTATTATCAAGACTCAAGTATTCATAAAATTTTAATAAATAAATTACTATCTATAAGAAAAGACTATTACAATTCTTATTGGGTGAAATCAAATAAATTAATTTTCACAGTCTAAATTACACATGTAAAATTAAATTATTTGACCCTTCCACCATATCAATATTAGAAGATTAAGTATGAAATTTTCACCTAAAAAAGTTCACTTTATTGCAAATGAGTATCTAAAGTTATCAACCTTTTCCAAATTTAATTTTTTAAACATTCTTTTTAAATTTAAAATCTATTTATTTTTAGTAAAAATTTGGCTAGCCTTCGGGCCCCTCTACCATCACTAAGTCTAAGTACATCGATAATGTATTAGATGTATTTACTATTTGAGATATCTAATACTTATATCCATTATTCTATATATGAGTTGATATTTGAGTTCAAAGTTATAAGAATATTAACTTTAAAAGTAAATCGTAGTTAAGGTATATTTATTTATAATAATATTATTTTGAGATGGAAAGATTCTAATGTAGCATTAGTTGTTAATCAAGCTATAATACATTTTTATTTACTCAAAATGATTATTTGGATCAAGAAGTTCTTTAATGAACTTGGTATAATTCCTTACATTATTCAGACAATAATATATTGTGAAATGTTATAGTTTGGGAATGCAAATGAAGTGAAGGTCTTATTATCAAAGATCTAAATATGCATTTAGATAGTTTTCCTTAATTATTATGATAATTAAGATAAAAGTTGTAAGGTTCCAGCAAATACTTAATGTAGAGAATCTTGTAGATTTCTTTCATTAAACCACTATCTCAGCAATAGTATGATCATCAAATAGTGATATGATATAAAATACTTAAACAATTGTCTTAGAGAAAATGAGAGATTATTGGTTTATACCCTATATTCAATCGATTGATTTTTATTTAGTAATATAATTATTTAAAGACATTATCTTATACATATTTAGATGTTTATGATAAAGTCCATGAGGTAAATGTTCAATACAAATAAAATTATAATGAGATCATAGTTATGAGATTCACATTACATTTATATATTATCTTTAAATTATTCCTAGTCTATGTTATGTAGAGACTAAATATTTATAAAGTGTAAAAATTAACACACACTATGTTTATTTCTTATAAAGGAAGTAGCCAATTTTATATAATAAAGTATGGAGATTCTTAAACAAACGTATGAGTACTTGTAAGATAACAAGTTCACTAAACTGAAGATTGTTATATTTTGATATTACTTATAACCTATGTTAGTCAAAGGTAGCTCAGTCAGTATTTATTGAGTATAATATGAACTACTTGGAGGTAATTGTTTGATCAATATATGATTCATCACCTTAAAGTGATTATAAGGAATATTTCGTTATTCTTGATTAGTATTTATTCAAAAAATCATCGACTAAAGTGGTATAACAATTTAAAAATAACTTTAAAAACCATCAATTGAATTACTTACTAATGATGAAGAACTAACATGATGGATTTAAATAGAGTATACATTAATATTATGTTCTGTATCTAATCAAAACATTCTATGTTAAAATGATTGAATTATATGAAAATTTATACATGGAAAGGTTAGTAAAAACTACTTTAACATTTCTAATATTTAGGTGGTTATTAAACATTGCTAATCGACAATCTTGATTTATGAATATGACTTTTTAATTAGAGAATTAAGATAAATTAAAAGAGTTTAATTTGTCTAATTATAAATATGATTTAGCGTTATAATTTATATTTATTATCAACATATTTAATAATCTAATGAGTCACGCACAAAGAATGATTAAAGAGAGAAAAAGTATTTTAATTAAGTTTGATTTTTTTGCAAATTTTGATAAATTTTGAAATTAAACATGAGATATTTAAATAAAAACTAATATAAGATATTGAAACTTATTTTGGTCAATTTTTATTTAATTAGAATTAATTATAATTATAATTAAAGTTTAACTGAAAGTAGAATTATATTTTAATTAGATTACTAAAAGGGCCAAACTATAAGCCCAGGTTCTAAAGAAGTTAACACTTCTTACATAATCTTCTTTATACTATTTGTAGAATTCTCTCGACATATTTGTATAGATGTTGTTAAAGGTCAAACATGTATATGACTCCAATGGTTAAAATAAACAAAATTTAAAAACAGTTTGAGGCAACGATAAAAATAATCAAGTCACATAATAAGGTGTTATATCTTTATTATGTTTATACATTAATCATATTATAAAATTGAAGTGATCCTAATATTCAAAAAATTAGGATTTTGTTCCTATTTAGCTACACGCAAGAACGGATCCTCACCCTGATTTTGCACAAAGACTTCCTCCTATGGTTGTCATATTAATCCATTGTCTGAAGTTGCAATTAATAGAAGTGAATCATTTGAATTTCGGATCGATTCACCTGTCTATGAATAAGTTCATTTTTATTCATCCCAAAAGATGATCTATTCAGTGGAATTTCCTTCTTGAAATCTTTTAGATGTAAAGAGCTTTGCTTTTTAGTCTTTTCATTTCTAAATTGTTGTGCTTCTTTTGGTACCAACTTGAGAAGCATATCTGTTACATATCCATCGTAATCGAAACAATAGACGTTATGATGGCCAGCGTTGTGGGACAAAAGCATATTCAAATGTTAGTACCTGGAAAAGGAAATGCTTGTACTTGTAGTGATGCACTTGTCCCAACTTATATTATCCTTCTGCTGGAAAGGGGCGTCTATACGTACATATCTCCATAGGAGTGTTTGATTCTAGTTTTTGTTCACTGGAGGCTTTTAATTGTCTAACATTATTAATGTGGAACACATGCATCCCACCCTGGGATGATATGCCTTTCCTCGACTGAGTGCAAGAAGAAACTTAAAAGAAGGGATTTTGTGTAATTTTTGAGAAGACTGAATGTAAGATGGAAGAGCTGGGTTTTTCCAAAGCAACCGGTCAAGCTAATAGAATTTCCTTTTTTAATGTCTTTTGCTTTAGGATGTGTGCTCAAAAGAGAGAGCCACGTCATTTAAGTATTGACCAGTCCACAGACTATCCTTCTAAACATATTTGATGCTTTACTATCTTTCCTATTCTTTTCCTTATTCATCTCTTACACTTCTTCTCATATGCTCCATATCAGGAATATTCCAAATATCACAAGTATAATAAACTTTGTGAATTTTATGTTCCAGCAGGATTATAACATTTTGACATCCCCAGAAAAGAAAAAAAAAGATGATAACAACATTTGTCTATATATATAAGCTGCATTGGTAGGCAGGCATGGTCTTCATTTATGGGAAAAAGCTGGAAAGAGTGAGGCTACACCCAATACTAGAAGCTAATTCAGGGTGGATTGGTCGTTTCTTTTAAAACTTTGAATGGAGAGAGCTCAGGTTTGGGCAATCCGAAGAAAAGCATAAAGGAAACCCATTTAGCACAAGGAACCAAGTCTGTGATTTTTGGTGTATGGAGAGAAGAGCTTGGAATTCTAAAGTTGGCATTTCAATAAAGCAAGTGCTTAGGTGTTTTTTGTTTTCTGTTTTTTATTGTTTTGGAGAGGCTTGCTAGTCGCTGCTCCTCTCAACCTCCCTACTTTTCATGGCTTTCCTCCCGCTGTAGCTATCCAACAGTAACATGAGGCTTCCTCCTGCCTTTTCCTTTTGCAGATAATCCACTTAACTAAAAACATATTATTTACATTCTTATCAATATACCAAACTGGTATTTATTTTTAAACTATCTCATTTAAACTTTTTTGGTTAAACTAATTTGAATCTTAGGGGAATTGAGATGTAGTATTAACTCTTTAATGGTTTTTTTAATTCCAATGTTGTCTATTATATTAATCTTGCTGGAATCTTAGGATGATATTGTTGATCTCTTCTCAACCTGCTTCATTTAAGCTGGGAAATTAAAGTGGGGCTACATTGATTTGAGGCCTAAGGGGAAGACATAAGTTTGTAGATCTAGAGGAAGTACAAGAACATGGGATGTATATTCCCAGTTGGTCGGATGAGGAGATTGGTCGGGAATTGGAACTGGGGCCATCTTTGGTCTTGGTTTGGCGAAAAAGCGCAAGGCAAATGATATGGAAGTTTAGGGGAAACTCAAAATGAAAAGATACTTGTCTTCCCAAGGATATTGTTCCAACTACAACTTTTCGTTCAAACCTGTCAGAGTCTTCTAAAACAGCCTTACAAATATTGCTTCCATGGAAGGCTAATCATTGAAGTGAATCTACAATTTCCCTACATGTTCTGGGCCCTCTTTATGCTTTACAGGCTTTAGTCTTACGAATCCCACAAAAGATAAACCGCCATACTTAATCCTACATATATACGCCGTCAGCTATAGAGAAGATTGAAGTATCAGAAACATTACTTATCTGCCATCATCGCTATTCAAACAAGAGTTCTTTCCCCTCTTCCTTTAAAGAATACGTACAAACATGGCCTTTTGGTTTTATAGAGGGATGGTTGCTCTCTGTATTGGGATTTTAGTTCTTCAGCCGCAGAAGGTTTCTAGCCTCACCAGCATAGAACTCGCTTTGAGATGGGATCACAGGATATTGGCATTGGCTAGAAACTCACGTATGCTAAAGGCTGCTGCTATGGAGGACCTGCATGCAAATGTCGGCTTAGCTCCTGCACCTTCAATGATGTATGATCTTATTCAATCAAACAAACGAACAATTGGAAAAGGATCAGACCCTATTCACAACAGATGTTAACGACAGGAAAGCTTGCACAGGAAAGCAAGTGATGGCTTGAGCCTGTAACTGATGCAAAAGGGAGGCATGATACGATTGCTAGTATTTGCTACCTCGATAGTTCCTCAATTTGGTTGTTTCCATTATTTTCTTTTGTTTTAGTACAATGGTTTTTGTTAAGGTAAACACCTGTAGATGATGATGCTGGCTCTCCATACAAAGAAAATATAGTACTTTTCCTATTCTTTTACCCCTACAAAGAGAACGTATATGCAATTTTGTATGCAAGTCTAGTTAATGCATGCCATAAGGATACATTTGAAGCAGCGTTCTTATAGCAACTGAAGTTCCCCTGTGCATCCAAAGATAAATGCTGGTCAGGACTTAACAGGCTCTCTTATCATATAAAGAAGTTGTAGTGGTCGCTTACAGGTTTGTATCATCCATATCTGGAACCACAGGCTGAAAGGTGTTACTGTTCTCTTACCCCTCTTTTCTTCTTGACAATGAACTCACTTCTACTGTTCCTTCTCCGATCCTGACTATAGAGATGTGTCGTACAATTTCCAGAACTCAAATTATGACTTGAAGATATTTCAATGCATTGACATGTAACGAGAACCTTTTCAAATGAAGGTTCTCTGAGATTATGGCATTATTTACAAATAAACAATAACAATAAACAGTATGAGAACCGAAACCTCCTAGAGATCTCAAACAAATCAAGCTTATTTTCTGTAGAAACTAGCTGAATGTTATATTTACTAAAAGACGGACTAATTTTTTCTTCACCTTTGAATGTACTTCTCATTTCAATTTCCTTTTAGAAATGCCTCAGATCTATGATATCTGTTCTTCCTGTTAATGTTTAACTGTACCGAAGATGTCTTACGGTATACAGATCTCCATATCATATCCACAGCATCACCAGATTGGGATGGATATTGATATTCGAAATGTGGACTAATTTCTTTTAATCTTTCCCACATCTTGGTCCACTTGTCCCTCTTGATTCCACGAAGAAGATTCAGAAGGTATCCTTTCTTTACAGCATCAGATGCACGAACAAAGAGACAGAATTCAGAGTAGTCTAGGACATCTTCAAAAGGTAGCTCAATGTTGTCACTGATTATGACAGGAACACAATGACTAACAATGGCATCAAATAGGCGGTTTGAAGAAGGGGTATCACCAGCGATATTTAGGCAGAATTTGGATGAGGCCATCCCTTTGCCTGCACTGTTGATCCCATGGCCATGAACACTTCCAAATGTAAAGTGAACATCGTTCTCATCTTTTAGAAGGTAATATAATTCTTGTCGGATAGCTCCTCCCTACAGAAAAATTTCAAGTAGAAGTTCAGCTTCATTGGCATATTGTGAAATGCAGTATGTCAAACAAACTTTTCAAAGTTCTTCCACAGATGTATTCCATGAAGATACAGAAGGCCACATGAGAAATCGTATCCAAAAAAAATCGAATGAGCATAGTTAATTATGTTCAAGAAACACTAGGACATCTACAATGAGAGAATTGCAAGTATGGGGAGTGAAATGTTGACTGTTTTTTCCATCATCCCAAGACGATCAATCCAATGCAGCAGATGTAACAAATCTCGTTGAATAACATTGCCTTTACTGCTACAGATGTAACAAATCTCGTTGAATGACATTGCCTTTACTGCTATTAAGAACAGTATGGTCTTTAAATGGTTTCCAAAAACTAGCGATTAGTACAGTAGTCTCAGAATATTAAAACAGAAAATCTTTCAAAATCCTCTCCGACTGAGTTTGAGTTTGAAACATCCAAAATTTTAATTTATTGCAGACAAATGTGGCATATATTAATTAGTTGTTATAACAACACATAAACAACCATTTTAGTTGTTTTTTAAAAATTTTAAAGTTAAAATACTCTACTTAAAACTATTAAACTTAATAGTTTACAGCATTCAGTGTCATCTGTTCTAGTTATCTTTCTGCTAGGAGAATCTGATTACAGCTTTCACCAGCAATTAGAAATCAAAATTTGGCTTGAGAATTACATCTAAATAATTTGAGCCACTTTTCTTTACAGTTACTCTCTCACCGATGATCGTTTTTAGTTGTCTAATATTTTCTAGATGTAATACAATTCCACAATAAAAGGTCCAGTTATTTATGTAGATCCCTCGTTTATTTTAGAATGATGAACCCAGATAAACTTACAGCTTTTCTATATATTGCTCCCTGGAAATAGACCAATGTAGGACGCTGGTTAAACTGAGATGATTGTTCACTTGGAGTGGTTCGCACAACATGCTTGTATGGAGCAATTATGTCCTTCTCAAGATTTGCAGTTTCAGTATGGTATCTCCCAAAATCTGCAAGCATAAACATAGCAGAACCAAGCTTTTTTCTTACTTTCAACATGCTATTTGGATGATGAGCTATGATCAGATGATCCTTCCCTTTAAACTGCTTCCATTCATCCCGAGCCATCAAGAACTGGACCAATTTATTCTGCAACATCAAGTTAAGGCTAATCTTTTCTTTCCCGCGAAGCTTAGAAAACCTATTGTAGCTCAGAGATGAGAAAAATGGCACAAATATGACATGTGCTTGACTGGAATTCTGTACTCTAACAACACTGCAGGGTCTGGCTACACTTTCAGAGTTGGATGCTAGAAGATCAAGAGTCAGCCAGTACTCAATACTGTGCTGTAAATTTAAACCACCAGGGTATGGTGGGATATTGTCAAGCCCTGGCCATGTCTGATTTTCTTTCCACTTCCATCCCAATAACCCAAAATGAAATTCAGGAGGCAAGTCGTACATGTACACTCTTAACACAGCCTCACTTGAGTCACAGATTTTCTTTCTGTCCTGTCCAGAAGCAACCATTTTGAGACTTGGAAAATCCACCTCTGTGATTGGGTTGGAAGGGATCGAAGGAAGTCTGGAAGGTTCACTTTTGACACTGGGACTAAAGTACATGGATGTGTTCTTAACAAGAATTTGCGTTAAAACTAAGCTGGGTATGGAAGTGCTTCCAAATTGGAGAAGGAAGATAGAAGAAAGGATCAACAGGAACATAGAAACGGAAAACAAGTAGAAAAGAAGCCTTGAGGGAAGCTTGCTCTTTTCTGACATTGACAAACTGACATAAACTAAATTCCTCATATCAGAGAAGCTTTTATAGGCTCTTCTGAATGTGGAAAGTTACCAAATTATAAGAGATGGTCCACTGAGAGAAAAAACTGCTAATTATACGCTCTGTATTTCCACAACCGTGTAGTTCCAACAAAGAATCCAGACTCAAAAGTGCATTCTCCCACCGACCTGCAAAACAAGAATTTCCCGCGTCTTTAAGGTTTAATCAAGAGATATAATCACGCATTTCCAACGTATAAAACTACACGCTTCTCTAAGGAAGCATAATCAGCACTTCCAATATGTCATCATGAAGGCAACAAATCAATCTGCAAATAGAGTTGTAAGGGAACACTCATGATACATATTAGTCCCTAGGAAGCTGAACAAAGCTCGTACCCTTTTTGGTGATGAACTGAATCGAAGTAAATTAAAAACAACAAAGAAAACCAAGAAAAGATCCAAGTTTTACCAATAAAACAGGCAAATTCAAGATCTTTGTGGACGGGCATGCAAGATGTAAGATTTTCTAAACTGGGTTGAACAGACCTGAAAGAAAAAGGTACCTGATGAACAAGCCTCCATGATTCCACTATCTTGGGATGTTAGTAGTTGGAGAAAGTGAGAAGCACCCATTTGGAGGAATCATGCTAGTCATTGGTCTAAAACATCAAGTCTTTTGATCAAAAGGATTTCGTAAAGGAAAGAGTGAACTTCTGTCAGATGCCACTATAGCTTGTTGAAGTTCACAAAATATATTTTATTACAAACACACAATAGAAGTTAAACTAACTACACGTCTCGATTCGTTCGTTAAATGGTCAAATGAAGTAGATGAAGCGTACTTCTTTCGTGTCTTTGCTGTGATTTTCAAGGATTAGATTTTGTTTTATTGCAATAATAAGAATTTACGGTTTACTTTTTCGAAGCAGCTATGCACTTATTTTCGCTTCCAAGAGTAAAACGAAGAATTTCCATTTTCTTTCTTTCCCATTTCGACTGTTACTGTTCCAACTGTGTAACATAAAATTAGTACACACCATGAAGTTTTATGCTTTTTCAACTAATTGTTATAGATTCAAATTAAACTTTAAATTATTAAAAGAGATCCAATTGGGTGACTTTTTGTATGGAGTGTGCAACTATAAAAGATTTGTAAGTTGATGCACCAACCACTGCAATAATAAGTTTTGAAAATAAAGATTGACTTGGTTGTTTTGAGGAAATAGCATAATATGGTTCATCCTAACTGTCCATCTGCGTCAAGCACAAATATATTACTCTAAATCACGTAGAAAGGCATGCGTGTGCCACATGTTACGTTAAGCGGCATCTAAGTCAGACTCTTACCAATCCCAGCAACAACAAACACTTACGGGGTGTTTCGTTCGATGAATTGCTGGGATTGACATGATGTCAACATTTAAACATGGCACTTTCTAAGTAAAGAAACTAGAGTTTGATTTGAAAAGCTATATTCAATTGATAAGATTACAAGAGTTAAATACAGATTACATCAAGGATAAACTCCACTTTACAAGGAACTGATTTGAAATTCAAATGATCCTATTTATCTCCTAACTAATTCAATCAATTTAAACCTTTCTTAAAACTAATTGACAGGGTCAAACACGTGCACATATAGTGCTCTTATACGCCCCCCTCAAGCTTGCAGTTGGAAGCAACTCCAAGCTTGTGTAGATTTTCTTGGAACACCGTCTTGGCCAATGGTTTTGTTAATGTGTCAGCTACTTGATCTTTGGCATGAACATGTATAACTTGAAGCTGCTTGTTTTGCACCAAGTTCCTAACATAGTGAAAGTCCACCGCAACATGTTTCATACGAGTATTGATGGCTGGATTTTTGCTCAAATATAAGACTCCAACATTATCACAAAAGATAGTGGGAGAAGCCGAGGAGGAGATCATGAGCTCTCGGAGCAAGTTTTGCACCCAGCTTACCTCCGAGGCTGAGTTTGCCACTGCTTTGAATTCTGCCTCGGTGGACGATCGAGCAACAGTCTGTTGCTTTTTCGAAGACCAACTGATGGGATTGCTGCCAAGGAACAAAATGTGACCAGAGGTGGAGTTTCGACCATCAACGTCCCCCGCCCAATCCGCATCCGAGTACATAAAAAGATGAAAATCTTCGAGCTTTGTAGCAGCAAGCCAAGAGATGATGTCCCTCGTAGGTACCGAAGGATACGCTTGAGTGCTTTCCAATGAAGTTCAAAAGGTTGATGCATAAACTTAGATAGCTTGTTCACAGAGTAACTGATGTCCGGCCTTGTAAAAGATAGGTATTGTAGTTTGCCAAGAACCGTTCGATATCGAGTAGCATCAAACGGTGGAGCACCATCTTGAAGGGATAACAAGCTCGTAGTACTCATTGGAGTTGAAGCTGCTTTACACTCATGCATATTTTCAGTGACTAGAAGTTCTTCAATATAATTGGATTGATTCAAAAAAAGTCCCTTATTCAACCGACACACCTCAATGCCCAAGAAGTAGTGTAATGGACCAAGATCCTTGATCGAAAATCGATTCGCAAGCGACTGAATTACCATATTCACAGCAGCAACTTGACTTCCCGTGATGATAATATCATCAACATATACCAAAGTGAGTACTTGAATCTCGCCGCATTGATAAATAAACAACGAGGGATCAGATTTGGACTTGACAAAGCCAACATGTTGTAGGTGATTGGTGAGGGCCGTGTACCATGCTAAGGGGCTTGTTTCAAGCCATAAATTGCTTTCCTCAGCTGACAGACATGATTCGGTGTTTTTTCAGATTCAAAGCCGGGCGATTGAGACATATACACCTCCTTTTGGAGGTCACCTTGCAAGAATGCATTGTTGACGTCGAGTTGTCGAAGAACCCAATTG
>JANVCL010000006.1:27216127-27228113 GCA_026546855.1 Erythroxylum incrassatum
GATTTATCAACAATTCAAACAAATCATTTAGCACATATTTCATGCACAATGCATTTGCTCATATCACACAACAACCACAAATAGTTTACCCACCTTGAACTTGGAAATTCCCAAAATCCATTGCCTCTTTCCTCTTGCTCTTGAATGGCCCTTTACTTGCCTATAACACAAACAATATTCTCATCAATTCCTCTCCTTAATTTCGAAATTAAAAACCATAAAACCCTTATCAACTTCATTATAACCTCTTCATGTATCAATTGGGTTAAAAAACTCTATCCTTAACTTAAGAACCCAAAAACACTATGGATTCACTATTCATCTTCTTCCTCCTTAAGCTTTCTCTCTCTAGGGTTTTCTCAATCACAAACCCAAACCCATTTCCTACCTAGAATAAGAAGAAGATGGAAGAACATACCTTATGGACCTTGATTTTCCTTCTTTCCACGAATTTCTTCCCTCTTTTTTCCTTGGATTTTCGGTTTTTCTCCCTCTTCTTCTCCTTCTCCACGACTTCTCCTCCTTCTCCTTAGCTTCCACGATACTCCTCCTCTCCTCTCTAATTTTTGCCATTTATTTCCTTCTTTCTTTCCTATTTTGTCCTTCATTAACAAACCCCTTCCAACTTTGCCCTTGGTTGGCTTCTAACCACCACTTAAGTCATCTAGTTCAATTCTAACTTAACACTTCCATTCTAATTCTAATGCTTCCCTCCAAAACCAACTAATGCCAATTATAACATAAAAATAAATTTAAACCACAAAACAAACACAATTTATCAATTAAGCAATTAATGAGAATTTCAAAAAATTCAAAAAAAAATTTCAAAATCCAATAGAAACATATTATAATATCCATCTTTGAGACCTTCCATCCTTTGCTAGAAGCTCATAATGTGAGTCTATGTATGTTGACATTAATTCCTTGTTACCATTAACTTTACAAAATCAATAAATTTCATAAAAGAGGATCGTACAAATTACCACCACACTTTTCTTACACGTCTATATCTATCAGCTTCCTTATTATAGTGAAATCAAAATTTGTGAGGGACCCTCACAAATTCTTCATAATACAATGACATAGAATTGATTTTGACAATTATTGTGACTATTATTAGGAATGACAAAAATGTTCTAGTTCGGCCTAATCCAACTCAGCCTGACTCAAAATTAATAAGATCAATCTGTGTTAATCAAATTTTAGGCTAGATTTAACTCTTTTTTACTTCAAATTTTGAAATGGACTTTGAGCTTTTTTTAATTTTAGGCTGGACTCAAATTCAGAATCATGTCTTTTCTTGGACTTTAGATTGAACTTTGTTTAAACTTTCATGGTTTGTGTTCAGTTTGAAACTTGAACTTCTTTCATATAAAAATGATATTATTTTATATTTTAATAAATAATTTCATTGTGTCAAATGACCATTTCAACACAATAACTTAAGCTGTTATGTGAGGCTAACTTAATTGTTTTATATATTTACTAACACATTCCCTCAAGTGAAAGCCCTTTGGGCTTGAAATTGCACAGGTTTACTCTACTTTGTGCTAAATAATAGGTGAGTAGTATGATTTGAACTCATGATCACTTGGTCACAAAAGCTCTAATACCATGTTAAGTAACCGTTTCATCACAATATAAAACCAATTAAGTTGGTCTCACATAACAGTTTAAGCTATTGTGTTGAAATAGTCATTTAACACATTAGATCTATGAAACTCAATTGGGTTCAAATTCGAGCGAAAAGCTTCAAACTCAATCGATTTTTAATCGAATTATCCAAAACTTTATCAAACTAAGGCTCAATTCTAACTTAATTGTTATTGATCCACGCGAACCAATTTAGAAATATCATTCACAATGGTTGTTTATATAGTATGAGGGTTTCTACTTAGAATCGTTTGGAAATTATACATTATTGATTATAAGATAATAATAGAAATAATAAAAGATGCATGTTTGTAAGAAGATAGAAAGTATGTTCCTCCTTCGTACTCCATTATTATTTCTTTTGTGTAATTCTTTTTTTTTTTTTGAGTAATCCTATATCCAAAAGAGGGGAGATATATTATGTTTTTTTTTTAACTTTTGTGACGTTTAAGTTAGATGCTGAATTAGAGAAAAGGTGATTCGATAGTGGACCTTTTATAATATTTATTCTAGATATAGCAAATTAAACAAGATTAACTATCTTTATCAGAAAAATACACTTAAACTGTTAGTGGGCAAGAAATAAAGAGAATATATGTTCATCAATACACGGAATTCCCACACGGATAGTAGATAAATTCACTCTAGAAAGCTTACAAAAATGCAAGGTCGAGTATATACTAGCTTCAAGGGGTAGAAAGCTTACAAATGGAATGTGCATATTCAGCTATCCACCTCATTTTCAAACTCCAGGAAGATATCTAGCTGTCAACAATAAGGCTGATGAAACTGAAAATCTTAGAACTTCACTATCTAACAGCTAAAGAGATATATGCTCATCTACCTGGCAACAAATTCTATATTCTTTACGTACAGTGGAATAAAGGTTAAAATTTCGAAACTCAGAAGCCTGTAGGTCTTGATCGAGTAAGAAGCATTCTTAGTTAATTACTTATACCCTTTTAACATGCCCCCTGTCTTATGTTGATCTGTAGTAAAATCACAAGCGAGTTTGCATCAATTGAAGGTTGCTGTCTGATCAGCATAAATTCAAGGCCATTGGAAATGGAGCAACTAAGTGAAACTTAGAGCTCATATTCAAGGGAATGAATTGCCATTATGAATTAGATATTAAATGAGTTTTCTTAAGTAATTTAAGGAAGTGATGAGCTTAAAATTTCAATCGTTCATGCTGATGGTGGTTCTAAAATTTTGGCAAATGCTAAGTGCTTGAACATATTGATGAGGAAAAACCCACATTTTCCTTCATTGCTACATCCGTATATTTTTGCCGTGTTATTATGCTATTTGTTGACAAATTAAACTTCAATAAAGTCATCTTAGATGCTCAATGAAATCTCTTATCTCTATACATGTACTTGAAAGTTATGAAAAGTCAGCCAAACATATGAGATTTGAGAAGAACTCCAAAAGGAATTATAATTGATCTTTCTTGCAGATTGAAGAACAAGGAATTTGATACTTCGTACACACCTTAAAGCACATTTCAAAGAGAACAGTACACCTGAAGACTAATTCTGTGGTTTCTCTTTTCCCATAACAGCAATATACAAACAGCTAACAATTTGTTTAATCAAATTCTATCGACGACTAGAATTAGGCGGAGAATACTCACAGACCACCTCAGTTTCCACTTCTCTTCTATGGAAATTCCTGTGACACCCACAAGCAGCACAGAGAAGAGAATCATTAGTTCCCTCCTCTCCACTTGCCATGAATTCTCTGCAGCCATCCACCGCATAGCCTCCGATGTTGGCTGCGTGATTCTTCTGACACTCACCGTATCGCACGCTTCCCATCACAGAAGATGAAGTTGTTGTTCTTCCAGACCCATCTCGTTTTTGTACGCGTTTCTTCATCATCTTAAAAACCCTACTTCTCGTATATGCGTTGGTGGGAAGCTTAGTTACTATTCAGTTTGGTTATCCAAATATAGAATTGGAAAACGCCAGCTTTTGAATTGGATTGAGCTAGAAGTAAAAGAAGGGTGTACCTTGCTATAACTTTTGTGCGTATGTAAGAATGCATTAGTGACTATAGCCCAAACCCTAGTCAGCATCCATACTTATAAGATATCTTTAGTGCTATACGACTAGAGGTAATATAGAAAAATGCCACTAGCAGCCGTTCTTTTTCTCGTTTACTTTTTTTGTTTCTGGAAAATTAAAATTAATGAAATTTCTTATTTTTTTATAGACAAATCATAATTTCAATCAACCCTTATCTTCATTGTGAATAAGAGCTTCCATTATTTTAGTGAAAAGTTAGAGGAAAGTGTTGGCATATAGAATTAATCATCTTCAACTTTATAAACACATTATTCATTTTTTTTCGAATTAAAGATCCAATTTTCGATCCAAAAAAAAACCAATAGTCCTTATCATCTCAAATTCAATCTTCAAATTTAAAAACTACAAGTGTGGTAGAATTTTTTTAAACTCCTATCATACCATTTAATTTATTGGAAAGAAATGATTCAAATACTGAGATACAGGTTATCAACTAATTCCGTCGATTATAAAACCATACGTGGTGAGTTTGGACCAGCAATGGAGATTCAGATTATTCTTGTCCTTATTCAAGAGCTAAGATCGTGCAAAACCCTTGAGTGGAAAATTGGACATGATATTTCAACTGCCTCTGAAGACATTAGAGAGAAAGATGAAGATTTGTGATTGATTGGGGGTGGCCCTAAATCTGATCATCATCAAAGAAAACTTTCATTTGTGGACTAAAATAGGGAATAATCATCAGTCGTATATAGTGAGTAATTGGCTTGTCTAATAAATTTTAGTGGGTCAGATATGACTCTAAAAAGGCAAGTCTTCATGGCCCCTTCAGACTGTGGCAACAACTCTTGTCTAATACCTAAGATTCTATGCTTACTTATTTGATGTATTGAATTAAGCATCGCCCACCGTATGTGAATGAACTCAACTTCTCGTCAAGGACAAACATAACTTTCCAAAACCTAAACCTCTCTCAGATGCTTTTCAACTTTTGAAGTATTAGGCAACGTGTCGCAATCCTGAGCTAAGTTGCTGGTGAAAGAAACAAAATACACAAATTATTAAAGACAGAACAAATAATCAAGTATACTCCTCAACAAAAGAGAAAGTCAGTTTATACCTAAATTGTAATTTCAACGGTTTTATTTGATGAATATCAGTAATTATTATTATAAATAATAAAAATATGAGATTATTTCTAATTATTATTTAAAAGAGATTGATTAAATAGCTAATAGTTAATAGCTTTTTAGTAATCACTAGCTATTTAATCAATCTCTTTTGTAAATTAAAACTTAACATGCAATAATATAGTTCAATTTTTTTCACAGAATTTTGTTGAAAATATGTATTTTTCAAATTCTTTTATCCATTTTATACTTTCAGTTTGTATTATATTTATTTTTGACGATTGTTTAATTTGTTCCAGATATCTTTAAAGGTAGTTAAAATAATAAATAATTAAATTTAAAATGAAATAACATTTTTATGCATTAATTTTTTCTTAGCCAACGTGTTGGTTTCTTTTATTTTATAGAAATATTTTTTTATTTTTGAAACTTCATTTTCGCGCATGCTAGGTTATAGGAATTTATAGGAATATATCTTTCTCTAAACATATAAAGTAAAACAAGATATAAATATACAATGGTAAGTTGGCGCTAAATAGTCAAAAGAAGTAGCAAGTGTGCCAACCTAAAAATTGCTTTAGAAAAGAAAGTCCCCCACCCCCACTTTTTAAATATATTTCTAGTAATTTAATTTACGGGGTCCTTCATAGAAAAGTCTGAGAAGGCTCCACCATACCAATTTTAAATTTGCAAGAGGAAAAAGAAAGTGGCTCGCTCTCTTTCTCAATCAAGTTACTGTTTTAAATTCATGTGCGTAATGTTTCGACCTGAGGAAAGAGACGAGGGACAGAGACACGTGTGGTTCTCAATAATTGAGGAACATGAGCATTCACATACATCATTTACTTAAAAAATGTTATCAGAAACCTTGCTGTGAAGATATATGCTGATAGTATTTCCTTAATACTTTTTCCCATATTGTACTGAATTTTCAGGCAACTTAAAAAGTTGTTTGAAAATATTAATATTGACTTGTTGAGTGGTAAACTTTTAATTTTTGTTATATAAGTGTCAAAAAATTTAAATATAATTTATGAATTCAAAACATTTATTTAAATAAAAATAAGAGGTGGTAGATATAACAAGAATTGATTATGATGATTTGATTGTTTATGATTCTCCTTTTTTATTTATATTATTGTTAACTATATAAATATTTTAAATTCATAAATTTCATTTTAGAAAATTTAAAAATTAATAAAAAAAATTTAACACTAAAGTTATTATTTACCCTTTTTAGTATAATAAATAAGCTTGCTTTCTTATAACCTACAAGTGACCTTCGACAACCCTTTTAGGTGTACGACTTTATAGCAATTTAAGCTTCTTTTGTTGGAGGGAAAGTAAGATTATGCCATCGTTACTGTACACTGTGCAGGAATCTCCAAGTGTTCAGCTACAACTTTACTTTGTTAACAATGACACTTGATTTATGTACAGAAAGAAGCATCTTGGCGATATTACAGAGAAGACACAGAATAAATAGTTTGATGTGGCTATGTATAATATGCTCTGGAAGAATTGTCTCAAAGGCAACAGCAGTAGTTAATTTTTAAGGAGTAGCTATAGTGTTTTGGAATGTCAACTGAAGGCATTATATATATTCCCCCAACAGTTAACATTTCTTGTCAATATATGAATTAGAAGTCCATAATTGGATGGGAAACTCTTATAAAAGTTCTATTGATGATTGAAATTGTCTTTTATTAATCATTATCCGTCAATAAATCTTAATTACTAATCTAGATTTTAAGATCATGTTGAGATTCTACATTGACTGATGCAAAGCTAATCAATCTAAATTTGAATATCGTGTAACTTACGAATGTAATAGTGACGATAATAGGATCACGGTGCAACACCACCCCAACAAACGATTTACTTCAAATCGAGGCCAGGGTTGGGGTGGATGAATTATAAGAAACTAGAAATATGAAAATTGTTCTTGTTGTGCTTGAAGTAGCCTAGTCATTACTGAGTTCAATTTAAGTTTCACTTATTTTTGTTATTTTGATAGAAAGTACAGTTCATTTGACTTGTAAGTTGTAACATAGCAAAATCTACCCTAATTTTTCCATCGGGTTTAGTAGCATTACAGATATATATTAATTACCACTACAACATACAAGTCTAACCTTGAATTAGACCTCATAGAACTGTACTTGGACTAAGATGTTGAAATAGACGGGGACTTTGAAAATATGGCTGTTATTATAACTCAGGAAAGGATTATGATGAGACCCGTTGCTCCTTACCCACCCTACCCATGCTAGTGAGTTCTACAGTATTCCAGCCTATCTAGGATCCTTTCGAAAGTCCATTGTGGAAAAAGAAAACCCTAAAAAAAGTTGATTGATGTAACCTAGCTTGTCAATGCCTGTAGAATAGACTAAGACCCACTATGGTTCTTTCCGCATGAGATAAAACATAACTTGTCAAAGCCCCAACGCTTTCCTTCTCGTCGTCTGTCTGTCTATTCGCTCCTTAAGGTCGCAACTAGCATGATCAACGTGAAAGACGCTTTCGTTTGCTCCATATGCTATCGAGTTTGGTATGTTGTCCATCAAAAAGATTAAAGCTACAATACATACAACAATTTCCTTCTTGTAAGCAACTGTTTCTGGAATTTGAACGTTTTGCATTTGATCAGTATCATTTACGTGATTGGTGTTATCATCTTGAGTCATTAGACTAATAACACTAAAACTTGGATTGTAGCTAGATCTATATAATAGCATTTCTTTTACCGCATCAAGTAACACCTAATTTTAGAGGGAGCAACTTTGCCTTGCTATTTGGATTAAGTTAAAGAAATAAAGTCGATAAAAAAATGTCAAATGGGACTGATGAGTTAATAGGTCAGCTAGACATGTCGTTTCATTAGTCTCTATCCCTGTATCTACTAAAAATTTCTCTTTCATTTCTTGCGTGCCTTTATTTTATCTTATCAAATTAATATACGGTCAAATAATGATGAGCTTTACTATTTTAGTCAATATCCACAAAAATCTCGAAGCCAAAGATAGAGAGCACTACAACCTGGAGGGAGAGAGCAGAGGGGGGGAATTGATAACTTCAATAAGAAGACCCACAAGCAACCAACTATTTGGTGAGCCATTTGCCTCCAACAAAAAGAATATCACATCAAACGTTTGCTGCAAAATTAGAAATGATCAAAAGTACCGGGGCCAACCATGATTGCTAACCCATTTTTATGTCAATAATGTGGAGGGCTCACACATTGGAAGTTGCTCATGCTTATACCATTTCATTTTGATTTTTCGATTCTAATTCATTCAAATTTGTTGAAATGTAAATTAGAAATTAAAAACTAGAAAATTTTATTTTCAACTAAAAATTGCATTAATCCTACATTCGTTAGAATTTAATTTCTAAATACGGAGAAATTTTTGCTATTTTAACTAATATCAATGGTTATTATATTTTTATTCCTTAAAAGTAAATATGAGGCCTTTTATAATTTTCAGTAGATAGAAAAGTCCTTCTTCAAGTAAAATAATTATATTTAGGAATATTTGTGAATTCTTTTATGATATTCCCTATAATTTATATTTGGTGTAATAAGATATTTGATCTTACACTTTAATATAATTTATAATTACGAAAAATTGTATTTAATTTATCAATGTTATATTAGGGTTGAAAGAGAGAAATAGGAAGAAATGATAGTGTTTTGTTGTGTATTATTAACTGAGGAAAACAACCCTTAATATACATCTTGATGAAAACTAGATAAGCATAAATAAAAATAAAGATAAGACTAAATAAATAATTACAACAGAGGTGTGATATATAAATGTGAAAATAGTGACAAAATATTTAATGGATGGTGGTTTAGATACTGAGATGTTATCAGCTCCCCTAAGCTCACGAGAGGATGAGATTGTGAGCTTATCTCGAAGTCGTTGAAAAGTTGAAGATGAAAGAGCGTTGATCTTACTATTAATGATATGAGTAGAGGATGAAACATGGCTAATGAATAAAGCTTTGTTGACAACTATATCACGAACAAAATGAATGTCAATTTCATGTGCTTGTTACGGGCATGAGAAACCAAATCCGAGGCTAAAATGGTAGCACTAAGATTGTCATACCAGAGAGTAGGAGAAAGATTAGCCAAAACCTAATTCACCAAGAAGATCAGTAATCTAACATAATTCTACAAAAGCAATGTTGCGGTACTTTACTTCAGTGTTGGATCGAGTAATAATGAGTTGCTTTTTAGTGCTCTATAAAATGAGATTAGGCCCAAGGAAGATACAACAACTAGAGATAAAATGGTGATCATTAGGACAACCAACAATCAACATCACAATAGACTTGCAAGAAAAGGTTGGAAGATTTGTTGAAATGAATACCATGAGAGGGTGTGAAGTAGAAATATCGTAGAATCCATTTCACCACATACTAGTGAATGTTAGTAAGACACTATAAAAATTGAAATGCCTTATTAACAACAAATTGAATATTAGGACAGGTGAGACAAAGATATTAAAGTGTACCAACAATGCTACAAGATTCAATAAGATCATAAAGGGAAACACCATGATTTTTAGACAAACGAAATGATGGAGTGATGGGTGTATAAAAGGGTTTATATTTATAAAAGTCAATGAGGAGAAGAATACCTTTGGTACATTGTGTTTGGGTGAGAAGAAGCCCTTGAGAAGTGGAGTGGGCTTCAATACCTAGAAAATGGTGAAGTGAACCTAAGTCGTTTATAGAAAAGTCATAGATTAGAGTTATTATGGAGGGTGAAAAACCAGTTACTAAGATATCATCTGCATAAACTAATAGTAAGGTTGTGTGAGAGTAGGTGGTATGAATGAAAAGAGAGGTATTAGATTTAGAGAGCTTAAAGTAGAGTTTAAGGAGTTTTTGACTTAGGCGATGAAACCAAGCTCAAAGGGTTTGCTTGAGACCATGTAAGGCTTTATGGAGTTTGCAAACATAGTGAGCCTGGTGGGGATCTGTAAAACTAGGGGATTAAGACATGTAAACAAGTTCCTATAATTAACTATAAAGAAAGGTATTATTAACATTAAGTTAATGAATAGGCCAATTATGAAACATAGCCAAGGCAATGATGATGCGAATAGTCATAGGTTTGAGAACAAGATTGAAAGCAGAAATGAACACTTGGGCTTTGATGATAACCTTTAGCTATAAGGTGAATTTTATAATTCTCAAAAGAACCATTGACATTTTCCTTAGTGAAAAAAACTCATATACAACTAACAATATTTGTGCTTGGTGGGGGAGGAACAGCAATCTATATGTTATTGCGATGGAGAGTGCTAAACTCATCAAGCACAACTTGGCACCTGTAAGGAAATTTGTTAACTTTAGTAAAGGATGTGGAATCAAAAGGAGTATTTGGTATGGTAACAATGTGATTGACGTAATTAAAAAAGTGATAAGGGGTATAAGTGTAATCTTGAGTACGAGTGATCATAGGATGAGAAGGAGAAAGTGATGGGGTAGGGGGTGGGATTGGGGGGAAGAAGTGGAAGGTGGAGTAGGAGAGAGGAGGAAGAGTTTAAGGAAGCGGACATGACGGGAAATATAAAACTTAAAGATGGTGGGATCAAATCACCGATAACCTTTATATTGTGAGATATAACCAAGAAAAACACATCGGAAAGACTTAATATAAGTTTTTCTTCACAAGTGGAACCCAAATAAGGAAAATAGGCACACCAAAAGACTCAAAGATGAGTAAGGTTAGGTTGATTATAGTGGAGGACTTCATGAGGAGATTTATGATAAAGAACAAGAGTGGGTAAGAGATTGATAAGATAAACAACAATAGTGAAAGCTTCATATTAGAGAGACTTAGGGAAAGAGGCATGAAGGAGGGTGAGGCCAATTTCAATTATATGATGAATTTTCTATTTAGCAAGATCATTTTGTTAGGGTGTATAAGGACAAGAGATGCGAAGAGTGAATCTAGTGAAAAGTAGATAGTGGTTAAAGGTACCTTTGGTGAGTTCAAGAACTCCATCACATTGAAAGGTTTGTATAGTAGTGGAGAATAAATTTTTAGCGATGGTTTTAAAAGATTAAAATAAAGCAAGGCATGATTTTTACGGGTTAGAGGAAAAATTCAAGTAAAACGACTAAAATCATCCACAAAGATAATAAACTATCAATAGCCAGAGTGGGAGAGAGACAAGGAGGGATCCCAAATATCACAATGAATTAGTTGTAAAGGTTTGATAAAAAATGTGATAAAATAGAGACAAAGAAAAATTTACACTTTTTCCTTGAAGACAAAAAGTATATGGATTGATAACATTTTTCAATTGCAAAATAGGACCTATTCTGGATGATATGGAATGACATGGATGACTAAGACGTTGATGCCATAACTTCATTGAAGCGAAGTTAGTTACAAGAGCAACTGGATTTGTGCCTTTCAGTGGTATCTTCATAGGATAGAGGTTGATATGAATGGGGCCTACGAGTAGCGGTATCTTAGAGTTGAGGTGCTTCACAATATAACCAAATGGATTAAATTTAATGACACAAGAATTATTAATGATAAATTTTGCAATAGATAAAAGATTAATAGTAATGTAAGGAATAATTAATATATCTAAAAAAGATGAAGATTATAGGAAAAAGTGGGAAAGATTAAGGTACTAGTGAATGAAATAGGAAGAGTGTGTCCATTACTAACAATAACTTGATTAGATCCGTCATATGATGTGATGGATTCTACGATATGAGAATGAGAAGTCATATGAGTAGTGGCACTAGTATCGAATAACCATTTAGTAATAGTATTGATATTAAAGGGAGTTGGATCATGATTAGGTTGGCTTGTTAAGTCAATTAAAATGCATACATTTTAGACTTAATTTTGATTGATTTGTGAAATTGGTATCTAAAAATTGATGGAATTATTTTATAAATGTTCACAGATGGTCTTCAATACCATAAAGACGAGAAAAGATCAAAAAGAGGAAAAAGGTGACAAGAAATCCGAAATTTCCAAATTGGCCGAAATTCAAAGATTAGGTGTGAGCACACCTAAAGATGGAATTTGAAATCTGCAAATTTTTTAGAATTCGTCTCCAATTAAAATACAATCACCCAAGATCTTCTTGCCCTCTTTCCAAGAAGGCTCCTACCGAAATTAGATGTACA
>JANVCL010000006.1:27237978-27256013 GCA_026546855.1 Erythroxylum incrassatum
TTCGGACTGTTCTTGTACTGAAACAATATTCTATACTTAACTTCCATCCGAAAATTGACTTTCTTAGAGATTGAATTTGAACTTAATTCCTTCATACAACTTGTAGCCTTATCTTTCTAGTTTACCTCATATCAAAAATCATCTCATTTGGATAACTAGAGGTCAAGCTATGGCCAAAACATCGAAGCATGCTTAATGCACATTTTTTAACTGCACTTTCCAGCTTTTAACTCCCAATATTTCACATATAATCCATCTTGTATCTAAACCATCTTTTTCCATTTGAATTCAATTTCAAGGATTCTCCTTTGCTTTACTCATAGCTAATTGCCAATAATTTCTCATTTAATAGTCCTAGCTTACAGAAAGGTTCGGGGTCCAACAAGCGATGTAGAACTAGCTCCATAACTAGTAGTTAACCGGTTGCGGGTAAGCGATATAGAACCAACTTTGTAACTACTGATGTATAATGGTTATCCTAGTGCGGGTAAGCGATATAGAACCAGCTCCATCACTAGTGATTAACCAGTCGGAGGCAAGCGATGTAGAACTAGCTCTATGACTTTATGCCTGAGGGTACCATATGGCAAATAAGTTAGTGATAGGCTATGTCGTGTAAGAAATTTATGACATTTTTAATGCCGCCACTATTTATTTGAAAAGTGATTTGAGAAACTTGATTTCGAGAAGCATATATGTTTTATATTAAATATTGAATTATGAAAATTGAGATGAATTTGTTTTAAATAGGTTTAAATAATTAAATATGATTTGAATATAAATTATAGCACTCATTGAGTTCATTTAGCTCACACTATCTTTTCTGTTTTAAATGAAACCTCCCAGGTGCATGATCAGGGGCTTCAGTAGTAGGGACTCCACCTCACGACTAGTCAACTTCATCACGTGCTGCTATGTAGGCATCTTTGCCTTGTAAATATTTTTTTGAACATTTGAATCTTTATGAATATGCTTTGGACTATATGTTGTGTAAAAAACACGTGTATATTAATGTTTCAAAGTTAAACGCATGAATATGTTTTTGACTATATGTCTACGTTTATTTTTAAGATTATTAAAGTGATTGTTAAGATTGCTTATGAATGGACTTAGAGTCCAAATTTTGTAATGGGGATTTTGAGATGATTATAGAAGTGTTTTGCACTTCTACAGGGCTTTTGAAAATTTTAGGTAGGTTAAAATATAATCGTTGTGCTGTTGAAATTTTTAATAAAAATGTTAAAAAAAACTCCACTACTTTTATCCTTTTAATGTTAAGTTAAGGCTTTCTTGGTAAAATGGGCAATACGCTTAGCTCCACTGAAACTATCCAACTGGATCAAATATCAACTAGAGGACCACCGTGGGTTGTTGGACAGGCTACCTAGTCATTTCAAGATAGGCGCCTGTCAATGGATACGCGAGCTAATGCCCAAAAAACATAGGATGATATCAATAAAGAAGTTAAAAGACACTTTGCTCAATGGTTTGAGAAATATGTAATTTTTTACTTGCAATAATTGAAATAGTTGAATTATCATATCAAAGTATTTAAATAACATTATACTATTTAATATGATATTTTTGTTTAATGTAGGCCTCAAAAGATCCAATAGATAACAAGTTCATGTCTGATCTTTCGAAAGGACCATTGTGAATTATTAAATAGTATTTGGTGTATTTTGTTAATGGATACAAATTTCATACAGAATATCATGGTCATATCATAACAATAGTAAATAGTGGGGTTTTCATATATGGAGAATTGATGGATTACTATGGTAAAATTATTGAGATGTTTGAAATTTAGTACCTTACATTGCCAATAAAATAGAGTGTGATATCTAAGTGTGAATGGTTGGATCCAAATCATAATGTTGAAACAAAAGTACACAACTGATACAATCTAGTTAAAGTCAACTAGCCAAGAAGATTTAGACAATTTGAACCTTTTGTGTTGGTGATGAAAGCAACTTAGATGTATTGCCCTTTTCCTAACTTAAGACGAGATAAGTCAGATTAGTTGTTCGTTTGCAAAGTAAAACTTAAAGGTTTTTGAATTACATGAAAAAGGGGAAAATAAGAGAATTGAAAGTGAAGCGCTTCAAGAAAATGTTCATGAAATAAATGCATGTGTAACATATAACGAGAATGAACCTTTGAACGATCCAAATAATGAATATGTTGAAATCATCTAGGGAGGATGAAGTATCTATAGAGGACGAGAGATCTGAAGAGGATCCTGACTTTGATTCTAATTCTTTAGAAATAGAATATGATGATGTTTTGATTTACAATTAAGTGATGATAGTGATTAACTTATGTAAGTAATATAATATTATATGAATAAATTTATTATTTCATCAATAATACATTGTTCTATTAGTGTAATTATCAATAAAATGTGAATTTCATGTTAAAAATATGTCACAGAAGAGAAAACAGGAAATGTTGAGGGCAAGCGTCAGGTTACCACCATTTTGAGAAGCCATTGCATGTACAGGTAAATCATCACATTCTGCAGATGCTACAGAATCATGTGTTGTACATTCAGATATCACCTTCCCCATCTGCGGTTTCTGTACCATCCAACAGCCCTACTGTTACACCATCCAGCAACCCTACTTCCAGACTAGAATCTAAATCTATACCGACAGAGATATCAGGGTAAACGTTGTGGATGAAGGAGGCAGACTCCAACCTAGAGCTAAATAAGTTGATGGAAGAATTTACTTCACAATTGTCAACGATCTATGAGTGAAATCTATAAATTTCATAGTACATGATAACACCGCATGTTTATATTGAATTTATAGGTTTTAATTTGAAAATGATCTAAATTAGCTTATATATTAGGTTGGTTCTGGAACATACTCTAGAAATATCTCATCCAAGTTTAAGAAGATGATAGAACTGGAGGATTATATATAGAAAAATATCTCTCAGGAGACAAAGGATTTTTATTATCAAGATTTTTAGGTACAAAAAATAAAATTCTTAATCTTTTTTATTTATCTAATTTTATACGTTAATTAGATAAATATAGTTGTTCATAAATATTTATAGTATTTTTCTTTCAGAAAAAGATTTTTTGGGATTCAAAATTTGATGTTGTCATTTATAATGTATGGGATAGGCGAGCTTATGCACAATATAGAGACTTTCTTGGTTTGATACACAAGAATAGTGTACAACCTCCTCATATATTTGAAAAATCTAGAGTTGTTAGCACCAGTATTGAGCAAGGCAATCTCCATTTTAGAGCGCAATTTTGAAAACAAATGTGGAGGACGAGAGGGAGAAAGTCAAGCATACACACTGAAGGATCTTTGACCCATTAGGAGCATGCAGAGAAACTTGTAAGTATCTAAACTTTATACTTATATTCTGATTTTTGTACTTTAATGTATGAAATTTGATTTCAATGTAATTTGATGTATGAAATTTACAATAAAAATATATATGTGTTATATATAATGATAATGTTATAAATATCTGGTTTCATGAATGGCTTTGTTGTTGAGAAAATTTTTTATTTAATAGGGGTAAATATCTTAAAATTGAGGAAACTCGGTCAAAATTTTTGTAAATTGTAGTTCACTTATAACACTTTATTCTGAAGTAGGAAAAGTATATAGGCAAGAAGCTTATACTACATCAGCTCTTTTTGCACACACACACACTAAGAAGCATGATGATGTGACCTTCATCAACACCCAACACAAACAACTTAAGTTATGTAAAATTTATTCTTAAAAATTATCATTTATTAACACAAACAATTATAATGATATGACCAAATACAAGAAAGCATTGAACGACTATCTCAAAACTCTGAAACTATTAACGAGAGTCAGACATATCTTGATGAAGTTGGTGGTAGGAACCGTTGTGGAAGGATTTCGTCTTAGGTTCATTTATAAACACATGCTATTCGCAATCCTCCACATCTAATATAGCTAGATCTAGTGGACAGTTCGCATCCAATGAGAGAGTCATTCAGCTTGAGAACACTGTAGATAAGCTGAGAATTCAGTTGTAATAGCCGATGGAGTACATAGCCCAGTTCCGTAATGAGTTGGATGAGCTGAAGGGGAGGGGCAGCATCTCATCGCAATAGTTAGATCATCCGCCTTCACCAACTGCATAGCTTAGATTTATAATATTTTAGTACTTAAATGAATGTATTTGATATTTTATTACTCTTAAGTTTTTGTATAAATGCTTAATTTACAGTTATTTTCAAGATGCTTATTGTTGTACATTATAATTTTTATATTATATTATCAATCAACATAATTTTTACATTATATTATCAATCAAGATTATATTATTGAGAGAAATTAAATGTAGAAAAATCAACAAATTAACAACAGAAAATTCAGGTGGGAAGTGAGAAGTGAGAAGTGAGAAGTGGTAGTTGAAAATATCATAGGTAAATTACCGACGGAATGCTATATTATGTAGGTAAATTATCAACTGAAAGTAGCTTCCATAGGTAAATTACCGATGGAAGGCTATAATTAGTAGGTAAATTTGGTGGCGAAAGTTGTTTATCTGCCGCTAAAATTACCTACAAATATTGCAATGCCGTCAGTAATTTACTTACGAATTATAGCATTTTGACAGTGATTTACCTATGGAAAATATCTTTCCGTTGGTAAATTTAGCAACACATTTAGTGAATTCGTTGCTATCTTTACCTACAAAATATTGTAAATATTTTGGATAATTTAACAACAAAATTACAATATTCGTAAGTAATTTTAGCTACAAAAATTGTAATTCCATTGGTAAATTTTAGCAACATAAATTTTAATTTCGTCAGTAAATTTACCTATGGAAAGTAAATTTTACCTACGACCATTTCTCTTATGACTTTTTTCCGTCGGTAATTTTCATCGTCAATTTTGTTTTTCGACGAATTATTAGTATTTTCCATCAGTTATTTCCGTCGTTAAAAGCAAATTTTCTTGTAATGTATGTCATATGTATTTTAACATTATTTTTTTATCTGAAATCTAAAAGAAGTGATTTTTCTAAAAATATAAAAATTATTTGGATGTGAAGTTGATGTAAATATTTTGGATTAAAACATGGTTTAAGAGTCTTTAGATAGCATTGGAGAAATTAGAACTTTTCACAATGATGAGACACAACCCCCTTCAAGAATACAAATTTAACTTTTATTTTTATTTCAAGTTTTATATTAGACTCAAATTTAATTTGAATTATTAAATTTTATTTATTGTTAGTTCATTATATAATAATAAACAATGGTGTGTTTTTTATTTCAATAAAATATTTATTTTTACTTATTCTTATAATTTTTATTTTTTATTTATTATATAACGGTTTAATACCGGTTAAATCTTTAAACCTTAAACCTTTTCTTTGACTAGTTTAGTATCTGGTCCAATTTTTAAAACATTATCTAATACAACTATCTATCGTTTGGATTACAAAAATCAAGTTCTAAGTTATTTAAACTTAAAGAATCTCACAATAATATAAATTAAGAAATGTTTTATGTGCCAATCACATAAAGCTCTCATCTTTCTCTTTTGATATAGTATTTGGGCATTGGAGAAGACGAAGACACAATCAGTTCTTCACGATTCAGAGAAAAACAACGAAGACACAATTGGTTCTTCTCGATTTAAAGAAAACTTGCTTATTTATTATTTAACTGACCAATTTTCATTCATAACGGTCAAAAGTAAAAATCAAACAGAAACCAAGCTCGTACTTAAATGGGTTGAACCAACCGGTTCGATCTGATTTTTACATCATTGAAATTACGTTTGAGAATTAGTGCCTGTTATAAATTAAGGATTGGCATTAGGCTTATTTTGCTTCTTTTGCTCTTCACTTGTCTCCATGTAATCAATGTCTTATATGCTTTATCATTTGTACCAATTTTACACTATTTCTCTCTACAAAATAAAGATGATTTTGGCACTGATCATACTTCATATTCGACATGGGTTTGGTACTATATCTCATTTTTTAAGAACTTTCTGAAAGACAAGCTTATGTTATGCTCCCAAGTTTAGTGCTTGCTGTTTGTTTTCCTTTAACTTCTCTATTTTAAACCTCTTTAAGTTAAAATTAGCTCCCTAATTCTTATATAAAATTATTGTCCATCTTCTTATCTTTCAAATGGATCTGAAACGTCATCAATTGGAAAATTATGGAGAAAGTTAGGTTAAATCTTGTGTTTATTCCTCACATTCAGTCACCTATAAAAGAATGAACTAAACATAAAAACATAATTATTTCAAATTTGGGTAGTTGATTAACATTGACACGACCTGCCTTTTTGGGCCGTGTTGGCACTAGGGAATAGGTAGGCTTAATGCCACCAAAACCCGTAGTAAGCCCAACCTTTCAATATTCTACTAAAAATCTGGCATAACCTATACGCTTATCTGATTAACCCTTATACCTACTTAATTGATTGTAAGAAGTAAGGATCCAATTCTGCAATTCTCACATACATTATCTACTCATCATCAGATGACATCATTCTCAATAACATAACAAATCTATATATGTTTTATGTACATATGATTATGACAAACCATGGAGCAGCTATAAACATCTGCACTAAACATCATGCCAAAAACATTACTTGTCTGATTATCCAAGTGAGTCTAAAAAAGGCTTGGATTTTCTCACTTGTTCGATCTGCTAATCCCCTGAAATGGTGATAGTGAGAAGTGAGTCTTCAACAGGACTCAGTGAGATATAAACATACTACCATGCTTGTGAGGCTAGGTAACACAAGGCTAGCTTTACAAGAATGGCTTGTGGCATTCTAAGCAACAATATATGGCATCAATGAACACATAGGTAGTAATCTCAAATGCGGCAACAACATGAGTATCAATACTAAAGCTCAATATGAATTGTTCAAAGAAAACATGAATCGAGTTTTTGAATCTTTTTTTTTCTGGGTTCTGGGTTCTTTCTGCATTCTGGGTTCTTTCTAAATTCTGGTTTCTTTCTGAGTTCTGGTCTCTATAGGATTCCTAATTCTGAGCTTTTTCATTTCTGAGTTCTGATTCTTTCTCAAATTCTTAGGAAGAGACAGAGGCATGCTAGTACGACATATCTCCCCTTTTCTAATTCTAGACAAGGTTGGCCTAACCTTGCCCCTGGAGGCCTGCCCTCTCCAAGTAGGACCTAGATCTAACCCATCATCGGTGGCTTATCTATGTGCACATAGTCTGATAATATGCCCTATCAATTGGGTATTCTATGAACTCATCCATCATGGCTAACAAGGAAAGCATGATTCATCAAAGAATCGCAATCAACAGGTTCAACACAATAAGGGAACCAGAAGATGCAAAGAATCTAAAATCATCTGGTCAATCTAGCATACAATATGCTAGACTCAACTACATGGAGTCATATGTCAAACACATACAGGTTTGAGAACAATTCAACAAGCTGCAAGATAAAAGAAAAAGGATTACTACACAAGTATAGTAGCATGATTATACTCACCTCGACTATCTCAGGGGTTTTGATTTCTTTTCTACCTTTCTTGAACTTGAGAGGTACTAGGTACGACTTCTAGTTCGATTCCTTGTCTGCTTTCACAAGCTATTGGGTAACATGCATGAAAATTACATATACCCACATTAGTCATTCTCACATAAGCCTCATTTCTTAACACATATCATTACAATTCTATTTTACTCTTAAACTAACAGCATAGGTCTCATTCGCGAACACATAACTTCTTATACATAGGTCCAATGTTTTTCAAACTTTCCAGACCTCTAGTTAACAAATAAATTCACATTTCTTATTTTATGACCATGTTCTAATTCGATCATTAAGGGAATCCAAATTTCTCATTTACAATCAGCCTTAACAATCAGTCATGAGTTAGACCCTTTTTGTCTCAAAACTTTATAACTCATTCATTTCTAATACAATTACGGTGATTCAAAACTTCATTTTCAATAGACTCATATGGATATCACATATCTAAAGACGACTCAAAAATGTTGTAAATTGGATTTATTGTGATTTTTACAAGCCTGACTTGATTATGTTCTCTTCTGTATCACTAAGGTTAGTAACACCCTTCACTTATTTGGCCATATCTCACAGAATACATAACCAATTAAAATTCTCTTTGTACAGCACTTAGATGACACATTTTTGAGCATTTCGTAAGAAGAACGCATCATCCAATGCAAACTCTAAGGTCTTCAAATAATTAACTTTCATTTCTCGTTTCAATCTCGCTGGTATTCTGAACTAGTATCAATTCGTGGTCTCTTACCTTAGTTCAGCTCAACCTAAAATCTTGAAAAAACTTAGGGAGACAGTAGACATATGGATCTACAACTTCTATGTTTCGAGTTTCTCCAGATTCATACATTAAGAAGCTCAAACAAAATGTACAAAGAGAGCCACGAATCTGTCTCCATGACAGCTTAACCTTCAAAACCCTATGTTTTGATTTAATCCCCCAAATCACCATAAAAACGAAATTTCTTTATGTTAAAGAGTCATTAGACATCAAAGAACAAAAACCCATTATCCAAAGCATCAAACCCATACATTCTATCAAATGGGTTTTACAAAAGAAGAGAGAAACTAAGCTTTAATCAATAGATCTAAGCATTGGAGTGGAGGCTTACCTTTTTATGCTACCCAAGTGCCTTGGTTCTCCTTCCAAATCTTGTTACAAAAATTGAAAAAGCTTGAGAGCTATCTCCCATGGAGGTTTCGTGAGAGAGGGAGAAGAAGAAGACAATGTTTTTGTCTTATTCTCCAACTAGCTCCTTTTATATGCCTCATGTCCACTTATTTACAAAATTGTCATTCTTGTACTGGTTTTTAAACATCTGCTCGTATAATTTCTTGTGACCACCGAAAAATGTCATACATCATTAAATTGATGCCACTAAAATTATTATTCACTATCCTGGTTTTAATGACATCAGTCTTAAATACCAATTTATTTTGGTGTACCGGGTGTTACAATCACCCCTAAAATAAAAACAAATATTGATTTCCCATTTAAGTACTAAAACTAAACCAAAACAAAAGAGATAGATCAAATTAATATAGCCAAATAACATTTTATGAAGACAATTAAAATAAATTTAATAGAATAAAATAAGAAAAAGTATAAAAAAGATTAGAAAATTTAATAATAGAAGATTGACAGTAATTAGTTCATTAACGATTGTTTTGGCCTTGTAAATATTCAATCATGAGACACCATTCTTTTTTAGTTATTGTAATTCAATTGAAGTTGATAGTTTTGAGATATTGAAATAAAAGCTTATGCAAAAGCTTTCCACGCTTTTAAAGAATAGGTTAAGTTAATAATATACAAAAAAAAAATCTTCCTAGAATACAAGGAAGTAGCATTTGATCTTTTGTGAATCAAGTTTTAGTGATTGAATTTGGAAATTTGATTAAATCTATCATTTTTCTTGTAAAAGAAGATGAAATAAACTTTGGAGGAGCAAAATTAAGTGTAATCAATCAAAAATTTAAGATTTTTTGAAAAGTAATTAATTAATTAATACATTCAAAACCTAATAATTTAGTATATAAGATTAACTTGGGTAAGTAAGAAACAAGCTTAATGAAGAGATAACAATATAACTCAAAGCAAGTATCTAATAATGCAACTCCTAACAACTATACTAGCTAGTCAAAAAAGATGATATTCTCAATTGTGAACTAATATAGATGTCCTTACTTTGTTTAGGAGTTTTTGCATTAAGCATTTAATGGGTTTTTAATCCTTTTCAAAATTCGCTTATTTACATTAATCCATATACAATAGACCAAAGCACTAAACATCAACTAAAAATTTTTAGGTCTTTTTTAAATTGGAATTTTAGTTTGGATGCCCAGAATATTATCTTAAACCATGAAGAACAATTACACTACAAGTCAAAAAGTTGAAGTTTTGGACCACAGTTTACTAGAAAATTCAAACTAACATGTTTTTAATTATAAGCTATGTTATGAAAGAGTTAGATGAGATAATGGATGAATCTGATACCAATTTACACTAAGCCTACTTAACTTGAGGCCCCTAGTAGAGTTTTTTGCATAAAGATGTAGAGAAAGCGTTGTACTTATAGAGCAGCCAGTAGATTTCGTCAAGCTTAGTGGAATTTGGAGTGCTTTAGCACCTCTTAAAGAGAGAGCTTGCCAGTTCTAAGTGTTTTTATTGAGAATTTTTTTTATTTTTTAGCTACAAGTATATGGAGCTTGAGAGCATGAAGTTCTTTTAGCATGTATAGTAGACCTCTTTCATGCCAAAATTCAAACTAGAAAAAAGTATTTTTTACATCCTCTATCCTATGCTTAATGTAAAGTTGAATAACTTTTCTCTTTAACAGAATTTGGTTTAGATTACAAGGAAAACTTTAATTAAGTTTAATTATTTAAATGATTTGTACTTTAAGGAAATATATTTGAATACATTGGACCCAGAGGACCTCTTTATCATAGAAAGTTTGCCGAAGTATTTTTTTCAACAAGAGTTTGCTCATAAGTTTGGTGCTGGTGATGTCTAGTCGTCCACTAGCTTTCGGTTTACATATTTTAGCCCAGCTAATCTTAGATTGTTTTTTTTAGAATTGAGGCCACTCTAAAGGAAATATTGAATAATTCGATCAATTGACTTTAGAATATCCTTTTGTATAACTAGGTGATAACATTAGTAAGTGTAAAGGTTCCTAAGCGTAGAAATCACCAATTAAAGTCTTCCCCTATAGGATAAGAATTTGCTACACTAAATGTCCAGCTTCTTTTAGATTGATTTTATGAGAGGTAAACAATCCACATAGGTTAGCTTCCTTATTGTGATTGGTACTCTAAGGTATTTAAATGGAAGTTGGAGTTGCTTGATTCCCCTAGCAACAACTATAGCACCATTTTCATCATTAACACTTGCAAAAGGAAAGATTGAGCTCTTACTCAGGTTGAAGTCCAAACCTGATATTCTTTTACAAGTATCTAAGGAGTTGAGTATGAGGGCAAGTGGTGCAAAGTTGGAAACATAGAGAAGTAGTAAATCATCTACCAAGATCAAATTAAAAATCCCAAGTCTCTTATACTTATAGTGGAATTTAAAGTTTAGTTCTCCAAAGATTGATAGCTTTTTTATTCTAAAAAACAATCCTCCATATTTAGTGAAAAAAATATAAGGTGAGAGTGGATCATCTTGTCTAATTCCCTTGGTTACTTTAAATACCTCATTAGATTCACTATTAAAAAAGATTAGCTAGGAGACTAAAGTAACAAATAATCTAATCTGGTGGATTGAGGGAAAACCATAGAACTATAATGAGTTAAGAGGAAATTACAATTTAAAAAATCAAAAACTTTTTTAAAATCAATCTTTAAAGCATAAATCTTGTTTTTTCTTCTTAAAATGATTGCCCTTAAAAATCTCTTGTGTAATTAGAATGTTATCCAAAGTATTTCTCTTGTGAACAAATGCACTCTAAGTAGGTCTTATGATTTTTAGCATTATATATTTTAGTTTATTTACAGGTATCTTCGAAATCATCATATAAATTACATTTCAACACGTAATTGTCCTGAAGTCATATAATTTGGATGCATTTGCCACTTTTAGGTTGAGACATAATAAGTGCCATGTAATTTAATATTTTTTTCCTTATGTTGAAGAAATCCATCATTAAGTTGATGATCATATCCCTAGTTTAATTCCAAGTGCTTTGCAAAAAAACCTTGCATTCAATCCATTTAGCCATAGTACCTTATCTAGATGAAGGTTAAAGTGAGTACTCTTGATTTCAACCCTAGTCACATTTCTGGCCAAGTCATTAGATAGTTAAGTTGTGAGTGAGGCTTTGATAGTTATAGGTTGCATGATGTTTTAATAGACATTTTTGTATGCTTTTTAGTTGTTAATTAATTGATTCGTGCATGTTTAGGTTTAGAATTGTGTTAGTTGGTTAGGTATTTGTGTTTTGAGTGTTATGTAAGCTAGAGCATGCTACCTTTAATTTTGTGTATTTGAGGTGCCTTGATGTATTTGTTAAGGTTTGAGAGCAGATATTAATAAAGACTCAGGGCCACGATCGTGGCCCATGACAGAAGCTTGGTAGGTCTACCACGATCGTGACCCCATCTGCCATGATTGTGACAAAGAACAAAAATTAAGTGCCACGATCGTGGCATCTACACGACAGCAGACGCGAACCAGCTTCTAAAACGTGACTTTTCAAGGGATATTTCGGACTTTTGGGCCCTAAATGGAAAATATATAAATAGAAGATGAAGAACCCTAAAAAAAGGAGCTCCATTTCTACAACTTTGAGAAAGATCCAAGGAAGAGTAAAAGAAAAGAGAAGGAGGAGAAAGGAAGAGGGAAGAAGAAGGGTTGCTATTTCAGTTGTCTTTTGGATCCATCCTGACCCCCTTCCAAGTGACATTTCATTTCATCTTTTTTATTCTTCTTTTGGATGTATGAGATGGATTTGATAGTGATGGATTTGGGTTTGATGATGTTGTTCTAAACTCTTTTATGGATTTGTTCTTAAATCAATGTTAATGTGATTTCTTTTGATGATAATACATTGGGTATTGTGATTATTTATTGTATTTGCATGTTTTGGTAACAAATTAAGAGAGTGAATTGATAGCAAAATGATTAGATTAGATGACCAGAGTTAAACAATCTAATAGATCACGCAAATAATCAAATTGGTAATTTATACGAAGAGATATCTCGTGTGAGGACCCCAATAGTCTATTAGAGGGCTTAAGATCTAGTTGGATATAGAGTTTTAGGAATATTTCGGAAGTCCCTATTCCAGAAGCTGAAGAAAAAGAGTAGTCAATGATGATTGCAGAAAAAGATGAGCAATTCACCATTTTACAACACGAACTATTTAATTCGACTGAAGATTCATGGGATTTCATTATTCTCTATTTTATTGATAGTTTGTTAGTAAAAAAGACATTACTGAACTGAATTGGGTTTTTCAATTTTATCAATATTGTCCCTTTGATTATCTTCCAACATGTAGCTTTTTTATAAACTACGAAACTGAAATTGAGCAACACGGATAGAAGCAAGCCACTCATAATTGATTATGCTGAGTTTCAAAGGATACAAGGTCAAGCTAATGACCATCACTTAGCACGTTTGGTAATTAGATTGAAATATTTGCATAGTTAGATTTGTTTACATTCTAAAAATAACTTTTTAATGATTTGGAATGGTTTGGATTACTAACTCTCTTATTCCTTTTAAAGAAATTACAAGCGCATTTGGTCTCTAACACCATCAGCATCACCACCTCAGTTGCCATGACGAGTTCTTATGCTCTAACCCTTATCTTTTCTCTTTATTTTGTTCTTATGTTTTCATATTATTTTATTTTGATTTCCACCTTATATGTTATTTGTCCTTCTCACATTGAAGACAATGTGTTGTCCAAGTGTGGGGAGGGTTGTGTTAGGTGCATTATATGTTTTTATTTGGAGTGTGAATTTTTCAGATTATATGTTAATTTTGTTTAGATTTGCATGATATGACTCGTGTGAATGTGTCAATGGCTAGGACTTAATGGAATTGGTTTAGCGTTGAACATAGTCTTTTAAGTTGCTAAGATTTATTAGCATATGAAATTAGTCTCCTAGTTCATTCACTCTAGGAATTTACCACATTCATTTATAATTTTAGGTCAATCAAATATGTAGCATCGTTAATATCTTTTCGTGAGGATGATTAGCTAAAGAAATAAGGTAGGCCACAAAAATGTGTATATTTAAATAAATAACTATTCCGCTAGCCCTTTATAAAATAATCGGGTTATGAATAGAGCTAGTAATAAGTTGAGAATGTGATGTAGCTGAGTAACCGGGGGACATTTATAAAAAATGTTTGTCTTCACGTCAAAAGGCTATAATAACATTCCAACCAAGCCGCTTAATAAAAACATGACCTAGTTACGTAATTGGGGGACATTCATCACAAATGTTTGTCTTCGCATCAAAAGGGTTTAGGTTCAAGTCAATTAAAATATAAAAAAATTGCGCGTTATTTAATAAATCCTACTGATCTTTGTGAATAGCATGACTTCTTATGAAAAGCTACCTAATGATAGTTACAATTTTGATTGACTAACTAATTATCCATGTGTGAGTGTGTGTAAGTGATAAGAGTGAATGAATTTGACATTAAGTCCTAATTAGTATGTATATTTAGTCCAAAGTACTTAGACACAGATTTCATAAGTTAATAAGTTAGAACAACTTGAAGGATTGTGTTTGTAGTTAAATTTGTTTCGTGAAAGTTCAATTTCATTGTACCATTATTACATATGTGTATGTGTTGTTGTTTGGTATGTTTGTATTTTGATTGTTTTGTTTTTGCTTAAGGACAAACAAAAGTTTAAGTGTGGGGATGTGATTATTGTAGTTTGCATGACGTTTTAATAGACATTTTAGTATGTTTTTTAGTTGTTAATTAATTGAACATACATGTTTAGGTTTAGAATTGTATTAGTTGGTTAGATATTTATTTTTTTAGTGTTATATGGGTTAGAGCATGCTATTGAGCTTTAATTTTGTGTATTTGAGATACCTTGATGTATTTGTTAGTGATTAAGAGCAGATATTAAAGAATAGAGGAGATTCAGAGGCAACTCGGAAGAAGATCCAAGGCCACGATCATGGCATATGGGCCATGATTATGACATAAGCTTGGTGGGTTAGCCACAATCGTGACAGAGAGCAAAAAATTAAGTGTTGAGATCATGGCGCTTGCGCGACAACAGATGCAAACTGGCTTCTAAAATGCAACTTTTCAAGGGATATTTTGGACTTTTAGGCCTGGGTAAATCCTAATATTTTCCCTAAATGGAAAATATATAAATAGAAGATGAAGAATATAAAAAATGGAGCTCCATTTCTGCCACTTTGAGAAAGATCCAAGGAAGAGGAAGAAAAGAGAGAAGGAGGAGAAAGGATGAAGGAAGAAGAAGGATTGTTATTTCTATTGTCTTTTCGATCCATCCCGACCCTTCCAAGTGACATTTAATTTCATCTTTGTTATTCTTCTTTTGAATGTATGAGATGGATTTGGATTTGATGATATTGTTCTAAACTCTTTTATGGATTTGTTCTTAAATCAATGTTAATGTGATTTCTTTTTATGTTAATACATTAGGTATTGCGATTATTTGTTGTATTTGCATGCTTTGGTAACAAATCGAGAGAGTGAACTGATAACAAAATGATTAGATTGAGTAATGAAAGTTAAACAATCTAATAGATCACGCAAATAATCAAATCGGTAAATAGTCTATTAGAGGGCTTAAGATCTAATTGGATGTGTGGGTTTTTTTGTTAATTAAGAGATTGCAAATTCCATAATTCAATTAGGGGTTATGATTTAGGGTTTAATGACTATAACTCAAGAGAGAATAATTCACCCTTTGAAAGTCTAGGACCGATACCGTATTAACTCAAAAGTAATCACCTTAGCATTTGATGATAAAATAAATCTCCTCTCTCATAATGGGCTAATCTTCCTTGTGTGATTTTTTATTGTTCATTAGTGGTGTTCAATTTTGATTTCTTTATGTTAATTTTACAATTTAATTTTCAATCAATCCATATTCATGAATTTACTATTCTGTTTAGTTTTTATTTTCTTTTTAGGAATCATTTTAGGCCTTAGATAACTTAGAATTAGATCAGTTCACCAATTCCTCGAGGGATCGACACCTCATATATTACATTCATGACCTATGCACTTGCTGTATATTAAAGGTTTTATAAGATTAAAACTTGCTCAATTTGCTTTGGTCTCCTCTAAGATTAACTCAATAGTGGAGTCAATGCCTAGTAGTTTCTTGAAATAACCATACTAGCATATTGCATAGATGTGATCTTACTCTTATTCCTTTGAGCTTAAATGACATTATAGTAGAATTTAATGTTCCTATCTCCATCTTTAGCCACTAAATTTTAGAATTATTCTTTAGTTATGAGTGTTAATTATTCAAGGAAGTTCATAATTCCTTAATGCTTCAACCTCTAATAATTTTGGTTTAAGGTTTATGGGGTTGATATAAAGACATTCCTAGGATTTGCAAAGGGAATTAAAAGCTTCTCCCTTGTCCAGTAAAAAAGGATTCTTATTCTTCCCCTAGATAGACCTAAGCTTATTCTTTATTAGTTTTAATTTCTATTGATATATGAAATCACATGAGCCTTTAACTGTAGCAGTCAAACCTTTTTCAATAGCCTCTTTAAAGTTAGGTTGATTCAATAGAGAGTTAAAAAACCTAAACATGCACTTTATCTTGCTCCCTAAAACTCTTGCTTGGACGAAAATGGGTGCATGATCAAAATTTTCCATTTTTAAAAAGTTGCAAAGCTTAATAGGAAAATTGAAAGTCGGGTAAGGTTAACTAAGCACCTTTCTAGTTTCTTTTGTAAAAACCATTGGCCAAATTCTTTATTGCACTAAGTGAAAAAAAATATCAGTAAAGCTTAAGTCAACTAATTTTAGATTCTTGACTATAGTGGAGAGGTCTTCATTCCTATACTTTAGAAGGTATTTAGATCCCTAAACTTCTTAAGTAGATGTATAATCAAAATCATCAACTATAACCTAAAGGATTAAGGAGTTTGAGTTCTATGATCTAGTTCATCCACATCTTCTTCCTTTAAAAGTTATAGTTTAAAACATATTATACATTATGCATGAATGAATGGGGCTCAAAGAGGAGCACCTCAAAAGATAATAATTGGTCAAAGAAGGTCCATTTTTAAAGCTGGAAAATCTATGGATGAAGAGAGATAATGAAATCCATAGTTATCAAAAGTTACCTAATTTTTCTCTAAAAAGTAGAGACTATTATTTAATTGGTTTGCTTTTATTTTAGTTTTTACTGAGTTTACAAATTGTGGCTTTTTGAGGATGAGAAAATCCTTAAGAGCTTATTGTTTATTAAGGCTATTAATGCCTTTTATATTTCATATTAGGAAATTCATTTTTATGGGGAACTAAGTGCCTTTCTCCTCTTTAATTTCCTATCAAGATTGGTAATGCTTATAGAGGGTTAAGAGTTGTTACACTTATCATTAGGAAAGTTTTTGTATTTCTAAGCTTTTATAACTTGTTTAGTGGCACCTCCTTATCCCTAGATTGTAGTGTCACATTATCCCCTTTTTTACCTTATTCAAGAGTGGTTTGGCTTGTTCCTTCTAATGTGACAAGTTATATTGGTTCTTCGTCATTTTGTTAGCATTTTGTCTTTCTACTTGGCCTCATTTATAAAAAGATCAATAGAGCAAACATTAGCCTCATCATATCTCTTCTGAATTGTGTATTTTTGAGGTATAGGTATCTTGTAGATTTACTTTATTCTTTGGTTTCCAAATCTGAACTTGGTCTCTTTTTATTGGTTTTTATAGATAAGAGACTTTTAATGTATCATTTACTTATATCCCATCATCAACTAACATTTTGATCTTAATAACCTCATGGAGTCTTTATTGAGATCAACTTCAATACATAATCAGGCAAAACCTATTCTCCTAATGTTTTTTGAGGGGACACTTGATGGAACGAGGAATGTGGCTCATACCCTATGAAAACTAGTATTCAAAAGGTACCTCGTGGAAGTTAAATAAGGATGAAGTTCATCTAGTCTTATCTAATGATAGCCTTAGTCTGCATTTTTAAACAATTATAGGTCTACCTTGATTATCCAGGGTTCTTGCTCAATCACCTTATACGCATTATAGGAAAATTTAAAGACAAGAAATCTTCTTCACTTATCAAGACACTTTCCAACCCCAATAGTCTTCTATTAATATTCACCCAATGATTAACTTGGGGGGAATGATAATCTCTTATCGAGAAAATAGCCCACAATAGTTGTTTGCCACTTTTTCACCCTAGTTGGAGAACCTTAAATAGGGAGACAGGAGCATCAACCTCGAACTTTGGAACATAGCAATGTTGTTTTGGGCAAGTGGGTTTC
>JANVCL010000006.1:27274116-27284754 GCA_026546855.1 Erythroxylum incrassatum
GTAATACTCTATTAGATTCATTTTGTGCTAATATTCTTAGGAAGATTAAAACTTTTTCTTCAATAGGCACATGGCTAGTATTCATCAACCCACCATGGGCTTGAAGCATTTCACATAACACTGTAAATGTATGTAAGTCCATCCTTAAATCCCACTGACTATTCCTATCACCCTCATTCAAAATCCTATTTATATTAGCTTGCCTTGTTGGCACTGTCAATGCCCTACTCCCTAATGCATTGTCACTCCTCCTCTGTTTTCTTCTGTATACTACCAACACTACCAATATTATCACTTTCATTAATTCCAACTGCCCATTCCAAACATCAAGAAAATTCAAACACTTTAACATCGCTTCATGAACCCTGTTATCCATGTTTGTAAAAAATACTATCTGTAAAGAGTTAACAACGTATTGATCATTAACAGGCCTCAGCCAACCGACATTTGTACGCTAACTAAACATCAACACTTATACATTGTTATCAAAACCAAGTCCATAATCAACAACCAAGCTCATTTTATACATTGTTCAAATGATATTATTGGTTGCTCTCATATACATTTTGTACATTGGTTATGAACTACAAACCGTAGGATTTTGTGATGTCATATGTGTATGTGAAAACAGATGTCTCTCATCTATATTTCTTTTCAATTTAAGTGTTCTTTGTAGCAGGTTAAGTGTTTCACTTTAGTTTCAACCAAGGAACATTTTATATTTTAGTTGCTCTGTAGCTGCATGGAGAGCCTAGTAATGACTTTTATTTGACAGTTGTTAGCCATTTCTAGGCTGTGATCTAGGCATTACTAACATGCAATTAGCAGTATAATAATGGATTATTAAATTGGGAAGATGAGAGAGGAAGTGTCACTTCACATGACATAAAGATAACTCCACCCAAGTTCTACCTTCGGATTTATTAAAAGGAAGCAGGTAGTGTCACATGGAGTACATGGCAGGGTTTAATTGAGTCACACCGACAATGTTTGGAATGTTTAAACTATGCTTTAGTACATATCCATGAAAAGGGATTGTTTAATTGAGTCACACCACAATGTTTGCATTGTTTAAACAATGCTTTGACTGTGGTTATGCATCGAGGAGGATCGGTACTGTTTTTATAATTTAGTTTTAAAAACAGGAAAATTCAAATATGATATTATATATTCAAAAGCTAGAGGATCATTTTCCTTTGGTCCTCTAGCTTTTGTCACTAAAGCAAATCCCCTCCTTGTTACATTACACTCAAATATCACAGTTGCTAAAGCATTGCCCATGTTAAACCTCTTTGCTTTATCTTCAACATTTGCATTGATCACTTTCTTGCCAAATATTGTCCTAAACACCTCCAAAGAAGATGTAATCCATGGGTTGCATAAACTTTTTGGTGCCTTCTCTAATCACTTTATACGATACATAATCACTTTGTTGTAATAACTATCTAGTCTTTGTTTGTATAGTTTTTATAACAGACTTTTGTGTACACTTGCTTCATATTATTAACTTATTCTTCTATCTATAAAAAAAACTTGTAAATTCAGTTTAATAATATTCTAAATTCGTGTTCCACATATAAGAGTGTTTTAATGTTATGATACTTCTATCTATATTTGTTATCTTATGGAGTAACACCACACTTTCACTTTCACTCCATTATGTAACATCTCAAATCATATAGAATTTTATTGAGCTTTTAAAAGAATGAAGTATCAAAGATAATAGATAAAGATCCATGCATCATCATTCGATCATGGGAAAATAAAAGAATTTACACTATAAACTCTAGGTTAACCTCTTATTAAGACAAAAGAATACGAAATTATATTTAACATATTAAAAATAGTAAATCCATATGAAATATTATTTAAAAAAATAGTAAATGGAAAAAGATGATTGATATTTAAAGTTTATAAAATAGGAGTGGAAAAAACTATACAAATTAGAGTGAATAAGCTGCCATAGTGCTTCCTTCTTACTGTTTTGACAAAATTAGATTTAAAATATCATTGAAAAGGTTGATTACTAGTGAGTATTCAAAGGAAAATACTCAAAACCCAAATATCTATAATATATGATGCTTACAATTTGAAGAAAATTAAAGCATGATATTTTTTTCTTTATTAGTTCCTTCTCTAAAGTGATGGCTATATACATTTCAATCACATCAAACAAGCTTATGCTTTGTGTGAACTCATCTAGGTTCCGGGGGTAAAGAGGGAGATGAAAAGCATACTAACTCTGATTTATAGCATGATTGACCCGAACATGCTTCTCAATAGATATGCTAGCATTGGGTATGTATATGATCTCAAAGATGAATCTTGTTGCAAATTATGTCTCCTAAGGTTTGTGTGACTTAAAATAAGGTCAAAACTTTTTTGCAAATTTTGTCTCCTAATCTGATAATCTAATTGTTTGAAAGTTATTACTATTATTTAATTGTTTGAAACTTACTAGGCCTATAAGAAGATTTTAGTAAGCCTCCAACAATAGTAATTTTAATGTGTTTTGCAAATGTCTCCTTCAATATTACTCTACTAAAAGGCTTAAATAGGTTGCTGAGCTATTGTTCATGCTCCTCCTATAGCATAATGGACCATATTAGTTTATGATGTTGTATCCATTGCACAGAAAATTGTACAAGCTATAAATTATCAACCAATGAAGTTAATCATCATAACTAACATAGAAATTGCCTGGTTTCTTTCAATTTCTACAGTGACAGTCTGTAAACCATGAATATTGTACAAACATCAACATCTTCTAACCAACAATACAAGGGTTTATTTCATTTACAATTCAAGCAGTTGATTAAATTCAACAAATATCAAATAACTCTCATTAGAAACCGAAGATAATCTTTGGAGATAATTGCAACCTCTCACCGATCAACAACAACCAATGATTCCTAAACAGAATCAAACAAACAGGTTAAATTATTCGAAAGGATCCAAAAACCATTTAAGTTTTGTGCATTTGCAAGCATCAACCAATTGCTCATATTCAGATAATTGACCAATGCATTTAAATTTTTAAAAATCAATTTGGCATATGTAAGAAACACCTTGTTCAATGAATGGATACAATTCAATTCCATAAACTAAACTGATATTGCTCAAACACAATTTCTGTTGAAGTAATGAATGAATAACAGAACTGTATATAACTCAGAAGTTTGATTAATTACATGTTCAAGTACTCGACTGATAACATGCTACATTTTCTCAGCCATTTATATGCATTCATGTTCACATTTCCATATTAATTAAACCCTCTTCAACACTTCCTTCTTCTCGGGTTAGGAAATTTCAACAGCTATCCAACCACAATGACACAATGCATACACATTATGCAAACAAAAACTACATAAGATCTGCGGAACCAACATTATTCTCACCAATTTTGCATACAACAAAAACCCAACATAGATTTGTATACAAATCCCCAACCAAATCCCCACATTGAATCGTGCATCATCAAAACACAGAAACATAAATCAACCTCCCAACCAAACTACTTGTTCCCGAAAGCAAAACCAAAAAAATTCAAACCCCAAAGATGAAGTCAATTCAAAAACCCAGTGGGCATGCATTGCTGGATCCGGACAGAAAGTGGGTCTCCGGGTCAACCATAAAATGACTCATAAGAGGGATAAAGAGTAGAAGAAGACGACAATGTACAAGACGTTTGTGCAACCAGAGTGTCGGTTAAGCAAGGAAGACTGACATTGTTCCACCGTAGAATCAAATACTTACTTAAAACTGGAGAGACGAGCGTCTTAGGGAAGAAGGGCAGTGTGCAAGAGGGAAGGCTGGAGACTGCAATCGTGAGGGAGAAGGAGATAATGTTGGTCGTGATTCGTGGCAATGACGAGGAGGAGTCAGGGATGAAGACAGCCGAAGGAGTCATGGAAGAATAGGGTCAAGGAGTCAGGGGTCAGATCTGTCAAAATTGCTTGTGTTATATTGCGGAGACAAGGACAACGTGTCTCTGTCCTCCCTTTTTGGGAGGGACAAAAGAGCTTGTCCCCGGTGAACAGAAATTCGGGGACAATAACCAAACATGTCATAAAGACAGGATTTTTCTGTCTCGTCTTCTGTCCCACTAACGAGGATAGGAACCAAACATAGCATAAGGGCTTTGTCCAAGTTCAATAGGGACAAAAAGCAAACCTCCATCAATATTAATTGAATAGATCATACATCTTAAGGCAATGATATCGATTTCGTACTGTATCAATAGGTACTGACCAAAAAATGATATGAAATCGTGTTTAAAGGTAGACTGGTATCTGTGATTTTGCATGGTATCGACTGGTAACATAAATTTGGAAAAATGAGGGAGTATTCTATAAAAAAAATTAAAAACCTACCATCCCCCAAAACACTCCCTCTCTATCTCTCCTCTTTATCGTATTCTTGTCGCTCGTCACCACAGCACTGCTACCCTGTGAACGATTGTCTCTCTTGCAGTGTCGAGTGTGCCCCTGTGTTGTCACCTCATGCCTGCTACCCAACAGCCTCCACCTTTGATCCTCTATTCCTCTAGTTGCTGGCCACTACTCCCCCACACCTTTGGGTCTTTGGTTTGGTCATTGCTCCGCATCTCCAACTACAAATCATATCAAATCTGAAATTTTGTAGATCCATATTCGAAACCAAACCTACACACCTCTAGTTGACCTGTACCAATATAGGGATTTAGGTTAGTAAAGGTTGCAACAAATTTTATGAAATTGTGAAGTGGTTAATTTATGGAATTGTGAAGTTATGAATTTGACAATTTTTAGAATTGTGAATTTGTGGAAATATGAAGTTAATTATGGAATTTGAATATTGAATTATGTATCCGTGACTTTGTGTTGTGCAATGATTTTGTATGTTGAATTATGTTAGATTAAATTGAATTGTATAGAGTATTGTATATGTTGATTGTAGAGTTTATTTGAGAAAAAAATTAAGAATGCTGATTAAATTGAAGAATGAAAGATTGTTAAATTAAAGTTGAGAATTAGAATTCTAGTAGCAAAGTTAGCTAAAATTAGTTAAGAGAATAAAATATTGATAAGCATTACAAATTGAATTGTATAAGCAAACAAAGTAGATTAATTTATAGTTAAATTATGTGATTACATAAAAATAGGTTCTAAACTTATAGTTGTGAGTTCTGGCTAAAATTGAATAGGCTATAGTTTGAGTATATGTCTTTAGTTTATGATTGAATGATGTAATTATGTATGTTATGTATCGTGTAATTGTATATGTTGAATATGTGAATTGTTAGTTTTTGATTTATTAGTGAATTGTGTTGGATGAAATTGAATTTTGTAATGTACATTTATTCTTCATTGTAGAGTTAACTTGAGTAAGAAACTAAAAATGTCGATTAAAAGTGGTGAATAAAAGATTATTAAATTAAAGTTAGGAATTAGGATTTTAATAAAAATTTTATTAAAATTATTTAAGAAAACAAAATAATTATAAGCATTACATAATGAATTGTATAAGTAAACAAAATATATTAGTTTATAGTTGATTAGTTGAATCATGAGATTACATAAAGTAAGTTGTAAACTTATAGTTGCGAGTTATGGTTGAAATTGAATATGTTATAGTTGTGAGTGTATGTCTTTAGTTTATGGTTGAATAATGTAATCATACAAAATGAGTTATATTATATAAGATGTGTTTGTGTATTGTATAATTGTGTATGTTAAATACTTGAATTGTTCGTTTTGACTTATTGGTGAATTGTATTGGATGAAATTAAATTTTGTATGATGTAATCATACAAAATGAGTTATATTATATAAGATGTATATGTGTATTATGTAATTGTGTATCTTGAATACTTGAATTGTTGGTTTTTGACTTATTAATGAATTGTATTGGATGAAATTGAATTATATTATATAATATGTATATATGTATTATCTAATTGCATATGTTGAACACTTGAATTGTTAGTTTTTGACTTATTGGTGAATTTTATTGTATGAAATTAAATTGTGTATGATGTGATCATACAAAATGAGTTATATTATATAAGATGTATATGTGTAATTATGTTAGTTTGGACTTTTGAGTTAAAAATACATATTTTGTGATAGTAGTTGATAATAAAATTATATGATCTTTATTTTGATATATGTTTTTTTTATTTTTATAGATAAATGGAAGGAAGTTCAAATACTCCTAATAATTCAATCGCTTCAAGAAGATACAATGATCCTGTTTGGTCTCAAGTTACATTTGTCTCTAATACGAATAACTATACTATTACTTATTTTGTAACAAGTATTTGAAAGGTAGAGGAATCATCATAGTAAAGAAACATTTAGTTGGTTAAAGAGAGGCGGTACCTTCTACAAAAATGAATCATGATGTAAAATGACAAATAAAGACTTTGCTTGAAAAGTATCAGCACGAGAAAGGTAGAAAGGAGAGATTAGATTATGAAATTGGTAATGGAAATTTGTTTGTTGGTCTTCAAGATGATAATGGAAATGTTGAATGTCGTAGTGCTCCTACCTAGCAAGAAGCGAATATTACATTTAACCTGATGTTAGGAGGGAAAAAAGGCAAGTGTCAAATTTTTTGTGCCACGAACAACTCCTGAAGCTCAACCTTCAATTCGTAGTACCCTGCAATCAAGAGAAGTGGATCATAATGTAGATATGCGAATGGTTAGATGGTGGTATGATTCAGGTGTATCATTCAATGCTTCCCAATCTTATCATTTTCAACTTATGATGGATGTTATAGTCTCTCACAGTATGGAATAAAAAACTACTTCTATTGATAACTACAAAATAAAAATTTTCAGTAGCTTTGTTTACGAAATTAAAAGTTATTTGGAAGAAAGAAAAATGGCTTGGGCTACGTAAGGGCATTCAATTATGTATGATGGTTAGAAAGATAGGAGATATGAGCTTATTATTAATTTTTTGGTTTATTCTGTAAAAAGCTTATTGATTTTGAAGTGTATTGATGCATCTGGCCTTGTTAGCAATGCTGACAACTTATTTGAAATATTCGATGAAGTTGTGAATGAAGGAGGGCCAAAAAATATTATTCAATTCATTACTGACAATGATTATGCTTGTAAAGCAACGGGAAGAGGATTACAATGCAAGAATAATTCTTTTTTTAACTCCTTGTACTGCATATTGCATTGACTTAATGCTGGAAAATATAGCGGATGCTAGGTATTTGCTATTATTGATGGGACTATACAAAAGCAAAAAAGGTGACCAAGTTCATCTTCAATTGTGCATGGGTCTTGAATTTAATGAGAAAGGAGTTTACCAATGATAGAAATTTGTGTTGTCCTGCTGTTATAAAATTTGCAACAAGTTTCTTATCACTTCAGTGTTTTATTATGAAGAAAGAGTTGGGAAAGATGTTTAGAAATGATAAATAGGTTGCATCTCAGTGTACTTGATATAATGTTAGATTTGAGGTTTCTAGAATTATACTTAAAGATGCTAAATTTATACTTAAAGATATTAAATTTTGATCCCAATGTCAATTTATCATCCAAGTTAGTGAGCCTTTGATGAGGGTTCTTTATTTGGCTGACAGTGATGAAAAGGAAACAATGGGCTATTTTTATGATGTTTTGATTTAACAAAGAGAGGGTAAATAAAGCAATCAAAGTCAATATGAAAAATAGGTTTTCTTTGTACATACCTTAACTTACAGTCGTTAATGAGAGATGTGAAAGGCAACTTCTAGTTGATTGTTTCCTCATCAAGAATTTTTGTTTTAAATTATAATAGTTAGAGAGTTAAGAATATTTATTGTTCTTTTTATTTGATTTTTTGATTTAATTATTATTTATTAGATGAAATTGTAATATTTTAAATACCTTGTAATTTTCTTAATTTTATATTTATATGATAATTAAATGATCTTGTTTTCATATTAATTGTGGTTATTATTTATATGTGAAAATTAATGTTAATAAAAATAAATAAATTATTTTTATTTTAAAATTTTATTATTATAGTTTTTGAAGGCAATGTTGATGTAAAATAATAAAGTATTCAGTACAATATACTATAGATTATTTTGCAATTTTTTAAAATATAGATTATTTTATAAATTTAAAAAATTACTCGAAATGTTACCGATATAATACCGTACCATAACCAAATACGATATTGATACTATACGGTATTCATAATATTGTCTGAAGGTGAAGTGATAGACCATTCACTAGGCATATTAGCATTGAAGCTAGATCCTACGCTGAGTAGAGTATGTAGTCACGAGGAGGACTGAATAGACCCTACTATATTATTAAGACGACTACGAAATGTGAAGGGCGGGCTTTGTCCAAGTTCAATGGGGACAAAAAAACAAACCTTGATTGGGTACGTACGTAACTCTAGTTTGTGAAATTTCCATCACATGATCCACCAGATTTTGGCTTTAGGTGCAAATAGATGCAGATGGTTTTGTCTAACAGAGTAGTATGGTAGCTGAGTTTGAGGAGGCATGGTCCCTAATAAGAACAACTTGAGCGATGCGTTTTCTTTCTTTACGAGGAAAGAACCCAAAAAATATTGAAAATGAAGTGACGGAGATTATGATCCAACTGTTTGGTACGTATGAAGAGAAATGGATTCTCATGAATTTTGCATAATACCCAGTGCTCTACCATGCATATTTACTTATAAAGTAAGCTTCCTTACTCTTTCTTTGGGCCTCTAAAGAGCTAAAAGGTTCGTGTATCATATCAGTTCTGTTCTGTTCAAATAATATTTCCCTGGGATTAATTCTAAAAGATAAAAGGCACTGCTTTTGCCCTGCGATATGACATTTATGGTGAGAAGGCTTGTAGAAATGCCTTTACGATTGGGCTACAAATATCCCATGGGCATAGCAAGTCCAACTTGAATAAACTAAATAGAAAGTCAAACTCATCACATGTTCAATAAAGACTTGATTCATTTGCACATTCCTAAGGCAATTCCAGGTTTGTGACTAATTGGCTGCAGATTTTCCTATCCCTTATTGTTCTAGCACTAGCTCCTCCCGCGGGGATCTTGTAGTCTTTGCTTTTTTCTTTTTTTTGCTTTACCTTAATTATGTCAATTTAGGTTAAGGTTGGTGAAAGGAAGACCACACATGAACTTTCATTCGTGCCCTCGGGATTGAAAGTTGAGTCCTAATCTCAAGCCCACATGGCAGCACCTGATAGTCTCTGTCAATTATGCCTCCAAGTGCCGAATAATGTTGGCGATATTTGCTCATATATTGTATTTTTGGGTCTTTCGATTGAACCATTTTCAAGTTTAACTCATCTTTATCTTAACATCTCCACCGTAGTAAACCAAGCGTCTCTAATCATTCCAGAGCCTTTCAGTACGGAACATCGTATTTAAGTCATTACAACAGAAAGATACATTTCACGTCATCTTCGTAGAAGACGTCGCGAAATATAGGAGGCTTTCGCGATGTCTTTTTAGATGTCACGACAGGTAGGAAAATTCGGCGACGTTGAATGCAGACGTCGTTGAAAAGCTATGTTTTTTGCGTCGTTTTGGTAGTAGGACGTGGCAAAGTACTATCCACGACGTCTTGGGGACTTCGACGTTGGGAAAGGCCAGGAAATTAGCTTTCCTCACCTAGCCTCGCCCGAGCAACACGGCAACGTTTTATAATTTTAATCTCCCGTCTCCCAAGCAGATGAGACGACGTCGTATCCCCGCCCCTCATAACAACATCGTCTCATTTTCTGCGTAAATTAAAGAAAGCCATCATTCATCGCACTCTCCCTTCCCTCTCCCTAGAGCCATCGTCCCTTCCCTCTCCCTGGAGCCATCATATTCTGCGTAAGTTAGGATTTCCGTCAAGCCACCGTCCCTCCCTCTCCCTGAAGCCACCTTTCTCATCTTCTATCGCCCTTGGAATCATTGGAGCCACTCTTCAGCAGTTGACGTCCTTCTGTCGTCTACAGTGAGAGTGTTGGTTGAGGTAAGTAATTGAAGTTATTTGCTTGCGATTAATGTGGGCAAAAATGTTGTTTATTGAGTTGATTGAAGTGGACGGTTTATTTTGAAATCAAGAGTGTTTTTTCATTTGTTTTGATAATCTGTAACACAATGCATTTGGCTATGCATTGTGTGACAGTATGTTAAGGAAGCATGCATTTGAAGTGTTCGATGAAAGTTGTGAGAGGGTTTACGGCTTTGAATAACATTAGCTTAGTTTAATACTATATCATTCATGTCCCCACTCACCGTCTTTTCTTGATTTGGAAATTGGAAATTTGTCTAAGGCAATTAGCTTTCTTTCTTTTACTAGATTTTTGCATTTGTTTGATTCGAAGTTCACAGTACATAGTTGTGTCTCCTAAATGTACAAGGAAATTCATATGACTTTGTTGCGTTTCTTTTAAGTTTGTTTCCCTTCAAAATTCAAACCATTATCTCTAATTATATTGTGGAAGCACATAATTTTCACTTTTCATCCTTGAAAAACCCTTTTTACTCATTTTAAAAGTATTCTAATGATAAATTTTATAAGAAACGATTTTATTTAATCAAACAGTTAATAATATCATTTTGCTTATGTACTTAAGGCTAATTAATTAAAGAAGTGCAATCCACTTAAGGACCTCCCAAA
>JANVCL010000006.1:27293967-27334702 GCA_026546855.1 Erythroxylum incrassatum
TGCAATTGGACTGATCGGTAATAATGTTACGACCTATGCATGTACTGTTTTATAAAGCAATGTATTGCCGACCAACTGTGATTAGTGACTCTGATTTGTATATCATGCCTGTGCCGATCGGATGCCAAATTGAACGGAAATTTGTACCGAACGGAACTGATCGACCGCTCTAGCACGCCGCTCGTGCGGGCACGAGCTCGGACATCCCTCTCGATGTCGAGGTCGGGTCGGCGGGAGCGGGGCGCTACATACAACTTTCAATTCATTCCATATGATTTGCCTACATTGTCCTTTAGTTTGAGTCAAAAGAAATTTTAGTTTTGTGAAAGTGAGTAGTTTAGCTAGCACAAATACAAATTCACAAATTCAACAAGTAAGCTAATTTGCTGTTGTGGAGACATATCAAACGCGTCAATTGAAAATTGAGGAACAGAAGTTGCAGCATTTTCTTTTCTTGAGGAAGCTTGCATGAATAGTACAGAAGGTGTTTGACAGTTTGCCTCAATCGTCTTTCTCACCCGACAGGTTGCATAAGGAAGGTGCTATCTTTAGCTCCGGGAGGAGCATCTTCAAGAACTTTGTCAAGGGATATGAACCTATTGATCCTTGTGATATGTTTATAATCTTGGTTTGTCTTTAGCTCTCTTTAATGTATATATGATGATTTTAACAAATATACTATCACTTAGTTTGTAACAGATTTCACTTCCTGTCACGATCGAAAATTGACTTGTGATGATATTTGTAGACTACTCATTTTCTCCGTTCATTCGTTCATTTGTTTGTTTGTGGATGGAGATAATGAAATAAAAAAGATAGACTCGATAAAACGATTTACTACTCGTTTGTATTAGCCAATTGAGCACGCTATTCTCTTAAGATTGAGGGTTTGAACTCCTACTTGATCCTCTTTCCATTTCGTTCTGAAAATGTACGCCTTTGGACTTGTATAAGAAAACATCATGATTTAATTTTAAAAACAATTTTTACATAACGATATTGTCAAAAAATTACAGTGCCACATTTTCTCTAAAAAGTAGAAACAGTAAAACTTTAGAAGTTTGTAGTTCCTTTTCAAGTATTAAAAGTACATAGAAGATCAAGCTGAAAAAAAATAAGATGCATAGGATAAAGTAAAACTTTAGAAGTTTGTAGTTCCTTTTCAAGTATTAAAAGTACATAGAAGATCAAGCTGAAAAAAATAAGATGCATAGGATAAAGAGATATACATTTTAGAGTTCTTTTGCAATGATTACTGTAACCTCCAGTTAGCATATTATGTGGACTAATTGTAGTTTTAAATCTTCAATTAAAATTTTGTTTGAATAGCTTTAGTAGTATTGCTTTATTTAGAACTCAATAAGTATTTAAGCCTCGAAATTTCATCAAACTTTTAAATAATTACAGGCAACGATAAGAAAACAATATCATCAGTAAGAGGTGATGTAAGTTTCTTAATTACTTAATTGAACTTAAACAACCAGGGCATAAAGATTAAGGTCGCATCTTTATTAAGGTTAATAAATTAGTAACTTCCTCGCTTAACATATTTTCTGAGAAGTGATACTTTTTAAGAAATGAGATTAATTAGAATATGATAAAACAATAATAGTAAAGTATAATATTGTAAAAATGATAATAAATTAAAATAAAAACTTTAGATTAATGGAAATTTTAGAAATTTTAACTTAAAACGATATTGATATCATGATTTTTAGATAAATGAAGTATAAAATTTGGTATTAATTGAATCGCATCTACATTAATGTGTATAACCTTGCAACTCAAGAATGTGCAAGTGCTAGCTCTATGTCTAAACATATATGTTTATTTGGAGAGGTGACATAATTGAAGTACGACACATTTGAAAATGTGTGTATAAGTATGATACATTGGCGTGTTATATTCAGGGACAGAGCTACAAAGGGGGCTTGCCCCCACTGGCTCTAACAAATTTCATGTAAAAAAATATTATTTTAAGTTTTGTCCCTATAAAAAAATAATATTTTGCTTTTATTAAAAATAAAATTTTGCCTTCACTTAAAAAAATTTCTGAATCCGCCCTGGTTATATTAGTGAAATGTTTAAATGCCAATACATTCTAAACTAAGTTCACAATTTATCCCGTTATTGTAAATTGTGTTAAAGTAGTGTGCCACTTTCCTCGTTTCATTTCTGAAAGAGAGAAAGAGAGTTGAAATGTGCTTCAAGTTCCAGTATTCTGTACATTTCCTCTAGAAAAAAAAAACAAAACATTTGACATTTTTGGCTTTGAAAGAGTAAGAAACGCTGAGCTGAGTGTCCTATTAGGGGCGAAGAAGAATGGTAGGCGCCATCCGGCTCCGGCTAATAGTTTATTCACGAGAAAGCAAGGCCTCATCATATGCAAATTGGAAATAGGTTTAATGACGACCGAAGTTAAATATATAGATCTTTAGCTTATCCTTAAAATTTTTCTAGGTTTGATTTTTTGGATATGTAATGTACTGTAGAATTAATTATTTTACTTATTATAAATACAGCAGTGTAATACCTAGTACACTCGCATAATATATGCAGATAAGGGGATGGAAGTTTTGCTGTGTTTTATCAAATGATTAATGGACCATGTTTTATCGTTTCCACATTATATTACATGTAATACGTCCATGCAATTAACAATTCGTAAACTATATGTTGATGTTATAATTGTTTCTATCGATTTTTCATATAGATAAGAGAAATATTTAACTTTGATAGTTATACATGTTTGTTGATGGTATCATCTTTAGGCCATTTGAACTCTAAAATCTTTGGTTGGTAATTTACCCACTCGGCTTACATTATTTATAAATGACTCGAATTTTTTGTCAGATTGAAGTTTGATCACATATAGTTGTTTCGGCAATTCGATTGATTTTTAAATAAAAATAATTTTATTTTATTTTATTTTAGTTAAATTAATATGAATTAAATTTGATCAATTTTTAATTTAAACTTAATTTAAAATTTAATCAATTCTAATTTCAAATGTTAATTTAAAATGGATGAGAGGGATTAAATTGCCATCCAAAGGTTATTGAAATTAAATTCAACTAAATTTAGTAAAAGTTTATGGGTATAAATCCATAGTCTCAAGTTAATGAAAAAACAAACACCAAATGCTACATAAATATTTTTGCATGGGGCTATCTACATATATTGTTTGCATTCTATTGAAGGTTGTGGGACATCAAAATTGATACCTTATACAAAGTTTACATGAAAAATACAATTCCTTAATTTCTTTACATTATATAACCATAATTTAAGAAGTTTTAATAAGAAATTGACCATAAATTCATAATCAACTCCAAATTCCACTAGACCAATTCAATATAAACTGTTGAGAAGCAAAGTCAAGCTGCCAATAAACTAAATCCTTGTAGAATTTTATTCGAGAGGGCTTCGAGTTAGCACAATTACAACCAATGAAAAGAAACTTTAAGGCAACGCTACTTTGATAATTACTGGTCAGATGATAATGCTCATTGATGTGCAGCAGTTGTTGAAAGTATATTTATACATTAATGACGGAGGAGTCACAATTTGCACTTTGATTCTTAGCTGTTAAGATATAGTTGAATATATCTTATTATTTAATTTTCGACATTATTTGGTAATTAGCCCGGTTGTGTTTATGTGGACTATTCCAAGACAAGTTTGATAAGGTTTAATCCTAATTGGATGGGATTTAAATAGAGAGTATATTTTTTGGATAATGGCTATCCAAGGATTCAAATTTTCTAGGAATTTTGAATGGACAATGGCAGATGTAATATGGCCGGGTTTGACATGTATAATGGGCTCAATGTTGTCATTTTTGGAAAGGAAAAATGACAGATATTAGATGACTTGGCAGCTGGGATTTCAAGGGTGATTTTCAATAATGTTTAGTAGTTGTTTGTGTGAAGATAAAACTCTATCTACTGCAAAAGTTATTTGTTAGATCACGTAACCTAGGTTGTATTGTTTTTAGCTATATTTTCTAATAGATCACAAACATAGGTTGCTTTGTTGGTGCTGCATTTTTCTTTGGTTGTGTTGTTGTTAATTGTAGGTGTGCAACAACTGTTATCTTCTTTTTGGGCTTTTTTGATTCATGACTTTCTGCAACTAGATATTCTTCTACTATTCAACGATAATTGAGGATGTTCTTTAGGAGTTTTGCAGCTGATTTATTTTCTGGTTCATACTCTTTTTGCGTTGCTATTCTCCATCCTTTGTATGGATTTTAGTGAATTAATTGGACGTTGATTGTGTGGCTATCGATGGTGGAAGTGATGTTCGAAATGCTAATTAGACGAATACATTTTTTAATCTGTCATTGAAGGAGTTGAATTAATTAGGGAAGTTGTTTTTCTTATCTCAAGTGTATTCGTCTATGTTCTTTATCACTTTTAATCGATTGAGTTGTTAGTTTATTATCTTTATAGTTAAAAGTTGTTGAGAAAATTCTCTGTTGAGATTAGCACAAATCGGTCATGTTATTGGGTGTGAATTACTTTTATGGGTTGTGAGGACAAGGGATAGTGTCAAAGGTTGAGTGAATCGGCTCAATCAAGCCTTGTATAAAACTATTGTCATTAGTAAAAAATATCAAACTGGGTAAGGGCCCGTAGACGTATGCAAAGTGTGTCAATTGCATTAACAAATTTTTGACGTTGATTTGCATTTGTAAGTTTAATTTTTCTATTTTTGATTGTACTAGAATCGACCGCGAATGAATTAGAAACTTTACGAAATTACATTATTTCAAATTTTCAATTGATATCAGAGCGAGTCACCGAATCAAAACTTGGTACAATAAGTTGGTGCAGATCTACGTTTTGCAAATATGGGTACAAGAGAAGGAGCATCAATTACTAGGCCAACAATGTTGGATGGTTCCAATTATCCTACATGGAAATCATAATGAGAGCCTTTATTCAGGAATAGGGAACAAAAGCGTAGAACTCAGTTTCGCATGGCTAGACACATCCAATGATAACTTATGATAAGGAAGAAGTAGTACTGAATGATCCATCTGAGTGGACAAAAACTGAAGAAGAGAGAGCACTTGAAAATTCTCAAGCCATACATGTCATCTTTAATGTCGCTGATGAAGGTTGTTTTTCAATGATATCAGCTTGTGAATCGACAAAAGAAGCATGGGACACTTTACAAATTATACATGAGGGATCAAAATCTGTGATACCCTCAAAACTTTAGATGTTAGCTGTGGATTTGAAGAGCTGAAGATGGATGAGAGTGAAACCATTGGAGGCTTCCATGAGGGACTGCGTGACATAGCAAACCAAGCACACAACTCGGGAAGAAATATTCTAATCTAAAACTAGTTAAGAAGACATTAAGATCGTTATCTCCAAGGTTCATACCAAAAATTAGCAATTTGGAAAGCTCATGATATCAATGAATTGTTGTCGGATAAGGTAATTGTAATTCTTACCAATTTTGAGATGATTTTGTTAAGAGGTAAACGAGAGAGGAGCAAAGGATTGGCATTGCAGGCTAAAATCTGTAAAGTTGTGAATGATTTAAGAGATGAATCTGACGAGAATGAGGACTTGGTATTATTAATGAGAAATTCCAGTAAGTGGTTGAAGAAAGTGAAAAAGGACAGATTCAAGTTTAGGCAAATTAATGGGAGTTCATCAAACAACAACTTTAAACAATAAGCTAAAATTCAAACAGGTGAAAGAAAAGTGAAGAAAATTAAATTTCATGAATGTCAAGGCTTCGGACATGTGCAAGCAAAATGTGCTAACACCTTGAAGACGAAAAAAATGGAAGTCCTATACCAACATTTAGAGTAAGAATGAATTTGAAAGTGAGTATAGTAGTAAAGAGAAATTTATGAACAATGTTGTGTTGGTTGCTTTATACAACAACAATCCAGTTGTTTGCTTAATAGTAACCAAGAAGGAAGAAATTGATGATGAAACTATGGGTAAATCAATCTTGTATTTCATAAAAATTGGAGGCAATATAATCCTTACCCAAGGGCCACCCTATCCAACTTTCCGGCATTAAGATATTGTTTATCAAATTTCAAGAAAAATGTGGATGAATCAGTCCAAAGTTTAATTTCAGATCATGACAATGATTCAGAAAACAAAGATGAGGATACAAAGCTTATGAATTAATGTATGCAAAGTGGGTGCAAACATGTGAGAAGAATGAAAAGTTAAAGAAGGAAAATTCTACTATGAAGAACATCATTCAAGATCTAGAGAAGAAATGATTATCTACAATAGATGAGTTGAATGAAACAAAGTTGAAGTTGGTTAGCACAAAAAAAGGATAAGAATGTTAAATGGAGGTATTGAAAAGTTAAAAAAGTTGCTAGAAATCAGTAAGATCAAGGGAGATCTCCAAGTTATTGGTTACAAGGGTGAATGTTCTAAGACGAATGATGAAAATAATGATACAATCAGACCTGTCCAAAGGGAAATCGCAAGGAAGAATCAGAGGTTCATTCCTACATGTCATTTTTGTGGAGTTATTAGGCACATAAGACCAACATATTACAAGTTGTTACAAATGTTATTTCAAAGGAGCCAAAATCGAAAATCTACACACTCCTCACCAAATTTCTATCAGCAGCCTATGATACTGAGGCACACTTGTGTTAAAAAGGGTCAATTGCAAACTTTCGTAGTTTTTAAATATATGAAGGCTACTTTTCATAATGGTTGGTATTTTTACAGTAGATGTTCACGTCATATGACAGGTGAAAGGAGCTACTTAACCGATTATCAAAGTTGTATAGATGGGCTTGTGACTTTTGGTAATGGAAAGAAGGCTTTGATCATTAGTAGAGAAACACTATGCATGGATGGATTACCACACCTCGAGAATGTGCTGCACGTTAATGGATTAAAAACCAATTTGGTAAGTATAAGCCAACTTTGTAATGATGGTTTATTGGTTAAATTTACAAGTGATGGGTGCAGGGTGTTAACCGAATAAGGAGAATGTCTTGTGACTAGGAGACAATCAGTAGACAATTGTTGTATATTGCACATCACTGTCACTTATAAATCAACCTCATATAATGAAAATATAGATCTATGGCATCAAAAGCCTGGGCACGTTAATTATGAGCTTATTAGCAAGTTAAAGAAATTGGAATCTGTGAGAGGTTTGCCTACAATGAACTAAGAAGGTAAGAAGATATGTAATGCAAGTCAAATGGGTAAATAAATGAGAGTGCCACATAAAAGGTTAGCCACATTACTTCCTCACGTATTTTGGTATTAATTCATATGGACTTGGTTGGTCCAACTTAACATGTTAGCATTGGTGGAATGAGATACTTTTTAACTTGTGATAATGATTATTCTAGATACACTTAGGTATCATTTTTGAAAGAGAAATCAGAAGCCTATATGTGCAGGTTATGAATTTGAAAAATATGACAGTGTTGAGGATCCGATCAGATCATAGAAGGGAATTTGAGAATGCAAGCTTCAACAATTTTTGTGACAAATATGGTATCATACAAGAATTTTCAGCATCTAAAACTTCACAACAAAATGGAGTTGTTGAGAGGAAGAATCGAACTCTTCAAGAAATGGCCAGATCTTTGCTGAATGGAAGAAATATATTAATGCGATTTTGGGCAGAGGCAATGAACACGGCACGCTACATATGCAATAGAGTTCATCTTAGAAATATCTTGAACAAGACATCTTATGAACTATGAAGGGAAAGAAACTGTATATAAGCTACTTTCAAGTTTTTGGCAGTAAATGCTATATTCTTAGAGATTGGGAATAGCTTGGAAAATTTGAAAGCAAGAGTGATGAAGGGATCTTCATTGGCTATTCAACTCATAGTAAACTTTGTTCAATAAAAGAACCAAGAAAGTGTTAGAGTCCATAAATGTTATGATAGATGTGTCTCAAATAAATGATAAAGTGACAAAAGAAAATTCACAAAACTAGCCTTGTGGACTAACTTAAACAAGCAACGAGACAAGAACCAAAAAAGTTAGTTGCTACTGGTGAAGAAATTGTGGAAACAGAAGAGCTGTCAGTTGTTTAAACCACTAAGACACTTGATGCGGAAATAATTCCTTTAAATAATCAAAATCTAAGAGAAGATGATTTGAACAGGCATCCTCCCTTACAGATCAAAAGAAGTCATCCAACCAAAAACATAATTGGAGAAATCAGTGAGAGAAGAAAAGCAAGGGAAAGAAAAGGAGTTTATTATTGTGAACTCACGGGACTTTTATGTTACGCATCTTCATTCGAGCCTAAAAATGTTAAAGAAGTTATACAAGATGAGTTTTGGACTGCAACTATGCAAGAAAAATTGACTCAATTTGCTCGCAATGACGTTTGGGAATTAGTGCCAAGACCATCTGATGTGAATGTGATCAGAACAAAATGGGTGTTTCATAATAAAACTGATGAAAAGGGCAATGTGACTAGAAATAAAGCAAGATTAGTGGCTCAAGGTTACTCTCAAATCGAAGGAATTGATTATAATGAAACTTTTGCGTCGGTGGCAAGACTTAAGTCAATTAGATTGTTTTTGGGTATAGCATGTGTAAAAGGTTTCAAGCTTTATCAAATGGATGTGAAGAGTGCGTTATTGAATGGGTCAAACAAGAAGAGGTATATGTTGAGTAGCTAAAAGGGTTCATTGATTCAGTCCATGCTTATCACATTTTCAAGATAAAGAAGGCTCTTTATAGTCTCAAACAAGTGCCAAGGGCTTGATATGAAAGGCTCACTGAATACCTACTCAAGCAAGGCTATGAAAGAGGTAGTGTTGACAAGACCTTATTTCTTAAAAAACTCAAATCTAATTTGATGATTGCATAAATTTATGTTGATGATATTGTGTTTGGTTCCACTCATCCTAAAATGGTGGAAGCATTTATGGATTTAATGACACATGAATTTGAGATTAGCATGGTAGGTAAATTGAACTTCTTTTTGGGTTTGCAAATTAAACAAGTGAAGGATGGTATCTTTGTATCGCAAACTAAATATGTAAAGAATGTAGCGAAGAAGTTTGGACTTGAGAATGCTCGGCATGCTAAAACTCCTATGAGTGTATCTATGAAGTTAAACAAAGATGAAAATGGCAAAAGCGTTGATGTCAGCTTATATAGAAGCATTATTGGTAGTCTACTGTATTTAACTGCAAGTAGATCGGATATTTTTTATAGCACCGGAGTATGTGCTCACTATCAAGCCAACCTAAAAGAAACACACTTAATAGTGGCTAAGAGGATTATTAGATATGTTAATGGTACTTCTGAATTTGAGATTTGGTATACATATGACTTTACGTCTTATCTAGCAAGGTACAGTGATGTGGATTGGGCTAGAAATTTAGACAATCGAAAAAGCACTTTAAGGGGTTGTTTCTTCTTAGGTAACAATCTGATTTTATGGTGCAATAAAAGGCATAATTTTATTTCACTGTCATTCGCAAGAGCAAAATTTATTGCTACAGGTAGTTGTTGTTCGCAACTTCTTTGGATAAAACATATGTTAGAAGATTATAGAATTGATCAGGATGTGTTGATAATCCTATGCGATAACAAAAGTGCTATATACATCTCAAAAAATCCAGTTCAACATTCAAGAACGAAACACATTAACTTTAAGTATCACTTTATCCGCGAGCTGGTGGAGAACAAAATAGCTACTCTTTCATACATAAATATAGAAAAATAATTGGTGGATATCTTTACAAAACCTCTTGACTCAGTTAGGATTGGATTTCTTTGAGGGGCTTTAGGACTACTATATGCTTTAAATTTTTTATGTATTTTTTATTATTAAAAAAAGGGGAAATTCTAAAGGGGAATAAAAATCCCTAATTTCTCTTCTTCTTTTTATGTTGCTGCCCACTGAAATTAACTTCTCTCCTTTCTTCCTTTTTGCAATTTGGTTTGTTTTTTGGCTTTATAGTTAGTCAATTTGTCTTCCCCTTTCACGAAATCTCACCTTTCTTTCATCTTTTTGGGTTTCTCTCTTCATCGACAACACCCACTTCCTTCTCATTGGGTTATTCGGTTTTTAAAGCTAAGATGGGTAAGCCTAAAGGTATTTCTTCATCCTTTGGTGTGGAACAATCATGGTCAACAACCATTCCCTCCACCGCTGTCCCTACCCTACACTCTAGTCGGCTTCAACAACATCCACCATGTGGAAGAAAAATTACTAGTGTTAGATCTTCATCAAAGGTGTTTATTGACATTCTTAACCCCTCCTTTGTTTGGGAATAGGAGTTGAAACAAGATGATGTCGTGCGTATGCTATTTTTCATGGTAGAGAGATCAGATTCCGATTCAGAAGAAGCTTAAGTTGAAACTTCTATTCCCAACTCTACCATTACGCCGCCACCGAATGTTCCTATTATTGCTCCTTAAAAATTGACAAAGAAAATAGTTCAAAAATTAGTCTGACCACCACGTCAAGGCCCTCCAGTCTCAATGTCGGTAAATGATGTTATGTCTTATAAGTTCTACACTTTCGTTTCAGCACATAAATAGGACACTATGGCAAACATCAGCTTAGTTCTTGATCATTCTATTAACTTCGATGAATTTCAACAGTTTCGTTTAGATGTTTTGTTATCTAAAAGAAACCCATTACAAGCTACCTTGTTACTGCAACACTTTGATTCTAATTTGGAAAAAGAATTTTACTATAATTTGGATAAAGATCTCCTGACCAAATTTGATGTATGCTATCAACTAATATATGTGAGAGATAAACTGATTTAATTTGATCATGATAGAATGAATTTATTTTTGGGGTTTGATAATTACTTGGTAATCTTGCGTATAGTGCTGATTGGAATGTGTCAAATGATATGATTGCTACTGTGTTAACCGGAGGAAGACTAAATTCTTAACTATCTACTTTTGTGTTATGTGCTTCTATGTTGAAGTAGAAATACTTTGTTATTCATAAGTTGGTATTGGTAAATTGGTTTTCAAGTACACATGTGGTATCGGTTTATCCGACACAAGCTAAGCTTATTTACGCCAATGAAATTGGGGAAAACTTCAATTTGAGGAGACTCATCATTGAATTAATGTTAGCAATTATTAGTAAGCCTCATTCCCTGTTATACTTTCCATGCTTAATCATTTAATTCCTTTATGCCAATGGTGTTCCTCGGTTCGATTAGAGTACTCTTAAACCGATGACATTGATGAATATCTCGCCAAGGATTTTGAATGTGAATAAGCAAGCTCGGGTGGATGATCTACCTTACGCCCCATCTGGACCTTTTGATGCGTTGGCTTATGCATCTAGCAATGGGTTATTTGGTTTTTAGATGCTTCCTTATTGTACTTTTTGACATCTTTTGTCCCAAGGGGGAGAACACTATGTTGAAACATCCTCTTTTGATTTGTTTGACTTTTTTTTAACTTGGATATTTGTATCTTTGGACAATTGATTAAGTTTGAATCTTGTTGACTGATTAAGGGGGGATTCTCTTATGTTTTGTGAATTCAATGCTATATGTCCAATTATCTCCTTTAGGAGGAGTTTCAAATATGTGACAAATAATGCTAAAAAGGGAGAGATTGTTAAGATATAGATGATTATATCTTATTATTTAGTTTTGGACATTAATTGATAAGTGGATCTAGTTGTGTTTATATGGGACTCTTCCAAGACAAGTTTGATAAAGTTTAATCCTAATTGGATGGGATTTAAATAGATAGTATATTTTTGAGATAATGGCTATCCAAGGATTCAAATTTTCAAGAAATTTTGAATGGACTATAAAAAATGTAATATGGTTGGGTTTCACGTGTATAGTGAGCTCAATGTTGTCACTCTTGGAAAGGAAGAATGATAGATATTGGATGACTTGGTAGTTGGGACTTCAAGGTTGATTTTCGATCATGTTTAGTAGTTATTTATGTGAAGATAAAACTCTATTAGCTACAAAGTTTTTTGTTAGATTATGTAACCTAGGTTGTATTGTTTTTAGCTACATTTTCTGGTGGATCACGAACGTAGGCTATTTTTTTGGTGCTACAATTTTCTTTGGTTGTGTTGTCATTAATTGTGGGTGTGTAGCCACTGTTATTTTCTTTCTGGGCTTTTGCGTGTTTTTGACTGGGTGATTAGTGATTTTCTGCAGTTGGATATTCTTTACTATTCATCGACAATTAAGGGTGTTCTTTAAGAGTTGTGCAGTTGATTTATTTTTTGGTTTATGTACTCTTTCTGTGTTGTTCTTCTTCATCCTTTTTATGCCTTTTAGTGAACTAATTGGATGCTGATTGTGTGGCTATCGATGGTGGAATTGGTGTCTAAAAATTTCAGCAGCTGAATACGACAGTACTATTGGCGAACAACTTTCTGTTCTTTCATTGAAGGAGCTAAATTAACTAGGGAAGTTGTTTTTCTTATCTCAAGTGTATTCTCATATGTTCTTTATTATTTTTAATTACTTAAGTTGTTAGTTTATAATCTTTATCGTTAAAAGTTGTTGAAAAAATCCTCTATTGAGGTTAGCATGAGTCGATCGTCTTATTGGATGTGAATTACCTTCACGGGTTATGAGGACGAGAGATAGTGTCAAGAGTTGAGTGAGTAAACTCAATAAATCCTTGTATAAAGCTATTGTCGTTAGTGAAAGTATTAAGCTAGGTGAGGGCCCTGCAGACGTAGACAAAGTGTGTCGAATTGTGTTAACAAATTTCTGGTGTTGATTTGCATTTGTGTGTTTAATGTTTCTAGTTTTGATTGTGCTAGAATCAACTGTGGATGAATTAGAAACTTTACGAAATTACATTCTTTCAAATTTTCACTAATATGCATACATGTGATACAACATTTACTATATACTTCGAATTTATGTTTGATGTGGTGGCAATTGGACAGCTTACAAAGTATGATCAATAAATATAAGATAGAGAAAGAGAGGGAACATGAATTATTGAAAATGGTTGAATATTAGAGCTTAAAATATAACTAACTGAAACTACTTATTTTAAAAGTTCAATTTCTCTCCATCTTAACGTGGAAAATGAGTTAACTTGAAGTAAAGTGGTAATCTTATATAGTATAAATGTATGACCTTACCTTCAACATAAAGGTTATTTAGGAAAAATAAAAGTCTTATTTGGACATGAATTGGTCATCTTTTAGTAATATGATGGTTTCTACATAAATTTAGGGTAAGTCTTTTGCATAAAAGTTGAAAAAGAAGACTTAAGCAATGAAGAAGATAAAATACATTTAACTCAATGCTATTCAATTATGATAAATCTTTATAATGATTAAGTCACATGTATTTAAATAAATATAAGGGATGGTTTTGTATAGATTACGAAATAATTCTTATGACTAAGTTCGAGCTTAAATATTGCATTTGAATATGGCAATTTTAATACATGATAATGCTCAAATCATCAGTTTCAAGCTATTAAAAGGAAATAGTTGACAAATATTTGTTGGTAACAAAAAATTGCAAAAAAATGTTATTGCAATTGCAATTTTGAAATATTTTTTAGATTCCTAACTTTCGTGTTATAACTTACGAGTTTCAGGTATTGTTTTCTCATATTAGTTCCAATCAAGTCTTTGTTACTCCAATGAATGTTGTATTTAATTAGTATATTTTACTATAGTCATCTTTAGAGAAAACTTATATAGAACATATCGCTAATTCTCTAAAGGTATATACATTATTGGTTTATATCTTATAATCAATCGGTTGGTTGTAATTTAATGACATAATTATTAGTCATTATTTATCTTATACATATTCAGATATATATGATAAAGTCCATGAATGTACATTGCAAATAAAACTACGATGATATCATAATTATAAAATTTATATTGTATTTATATATTATCCATAATGTTCCTTGCCATTATTTTATTAAAAGTAAACATTAATATAGCGTAAGAAAACTACGACATATTATATTTATTCCTTATGAAAAAAGTATCTAAACTCATAAACTAAACTATAAAGATACTTAAACAAACAAGTGGGTGTTTGTTAGGTAATAATTTCATTGAAATGACTTTATATGAAAATTCTATTTGAAATATTAATTATATTTTTATTAAAATTCTTATTATGATAATAATATAAGTGATCATTTGACCTAAGATTTCTAAAGTATATAGTATATGAGTTGTTATGTTTCAATACTACTTATAACTTATTTTAATCGAGGATAGCTTTAATGGTAATCATTAGATATAGTATGAATTATATAGAGACAGTTGATTTATCAATATATAATTCATTACCTTAAAATGATTAGGAGGAATACTCCATTATTCTTAATTAGTATATATTCGAGAAATCTTTGGCGAAGGTGAAATAACACTTTAAAAATAGTTTTAAAATATCATTAATTGAATCAATTGTTAATGGTATAGACATTAATTTTATACCCTATGTCTAAATGAAACATTTTATGATGACAATATTCCTAAATATTTGGGTTTAGATGATAATCTTGATTTACATATATAAATTATTTAATCAGATCATTAAGATAAATTAAAAGAGTATAGTTTATCTAATCCTAAATATGATTAAGATTATAATTTGTATATATTGCCAACATATTGAGGAGCTTAATGGGTCATACACAAAGAATAAGTTGAAGAGAGAAAATGTGTTTTGATGAAGTTGGACTTTATTGCAAAATTTAAAAAAAATTTATAATTAAATACGAGATATTTAATAAATAAGATGAATATTAGATATTGGATCTTATTTGAGCATAATTAATATTTAATTAGAATTAATTTTAATTAACATTTTAATTTTAATTGATAGGTTTAATTATTTTAGTTATTTAATTGAAATAAATTATAATTTCAAATAGGCTTAACTCTAAGGGAGTTAGCACTTCTCACCTAACTATCTCTGCAATAATAGTAACACATTTTGTGGATATCATTAAAGATCAGATACTTATGTTACTATAGTGGTTGAGATAAATTATCTTCAAAAACAGTTTGAGAGAAATGATAAGAAAATTATCAAGTTTCCTAATAAGGTAAGAAGTATGATTTATGCTTAATTATGTTTTGTGTACTAGTCATGTTATAAAATTTTAAGCAATATTGACTTTAGAAAATCATATCAAAAAGTTTTGTCTTTATTGTACTGTGCATAATATTTGATTCCCCCGATCTCTTGACATACATGACTTATTACAAAGATGTTAAATGAAGAATAAATTAAAAAATTATTGATAATAAGAAATTTAAATCAAAACATTGATGAAAATAGCAAAACAAATAATGTCAATCCTTATAAATTTGACCTAATAATAAGAAAATAAGAATATTTTGCCTGCATAAAACATGATAAAATAAGTCCATTAAACTAAATTAGGGGAATATACTTCTAAAATCACCCGAAGATGGGATTAGCCTTAGAAAAAGCCTTCAAATGGTCTATTTGTAATGCCTAGAAACTGAAACTAAAAAGCAGGCAGCTTATGTTAGACTGTACCAAAAAGTTGTTGGCACTTTTAATTTGACAACTTCAAAGAAAATATTTAATGCCTACATTGTTATTTAAAATTCTTAATTCCATCTTGCTAGCTATTTATATGGAACGAAGGTTCAAATTCTATCAACTGTGTGTGGCGAAAAATGTACAGAGTTAAGGTTTTTATATGTAAAATAGAAATTGTACTCGTCCTACAAATTAAAATCGCATAGTATATAGAAAATTCGTAAGGGAAAATCTTGGTGGAGAAAGATGTTTCAAGCTCTTTCTACCATTGAACTATTAAAAGGTTTGATAGTACTACTAGTACGCTCGATTGGTCAGAGAAATGAAGAAGCCAACTGCTCTCCGTAAGGAGAATCTTCTTCATACGAAAAACAAAACCAAAGGTCATAACAATGCATCAGAAAATTATTTTTAATTAGAAAGAAAAAAATTCTTAATTTAATCAGTTCTTATCCTTACATTAGTCTAATTTTGTACAGAACACAAGTAAATAATGATGTTAACATATATGTTTGTTTTGTCGCGTCTAAACACTACATTCCCGTTATGCTTAAAAGGTTATCACAATCAAAACCAAAAACTACGTAATTGGTATTGAGACTTCTCGAATAGGCTCTTTAAATGCTCCCCTTTGAAAATTTCTTCATGAACTCTATCGACTATTGATTAGCCGGAAAAGCTGATATGGACACGTCCAAATGGCTAGATACCAGCCTCTCGCCATGCACGGTGCACCCATTATCTTTGATGTAGATGCAGCAAGCGAAAGATATAAAGTGATGATGTGATTTTTGGAGTTTCTGGTTTAGGATTGGCACTGAAAACAAAAGAAAAGTGCGACATTATCATTAGAATCGTTTCTTTTTCTGACTGTCGACAACCCAATTTCAGAAAACTCGTTATGTAACAACTTTTAGAGTCCGTTTCCAAGGAGAAACTGGGGGAAGCCAACATAAGTTGCTTTAGATTCCTTTTGAACGTACTTGCATTTGTCAATTCAGAATGTTCTTTTTAACGTTCTTACTGAGCAGATTCGTGGTTTTTGTTGTTCATGTAAGTTTTCTCTTATCAATATGATTCTACAGGATGATGCAAACAGGAAAAAAAAAAATTGTACTGCTATATATATATATCCACTACTCGCTAAATGCTTTGTTCAGACCTCAGACTTTAACCTTATCGTCAACTCTTGTATCTTTTTGATCTACACTGTTCGTAAATGGTCACGAAAGCATGTAGGGTCCCTGTACCTGTACGTTATGTTGCACTACAAAGCGTTATTTCTTTTTTTTTTTTTAGTAAAACAGAAAGGCTTTATATAGATAATAAAATGTTATATACATATTTAAAGATTCCTACGCATCATTCTATTGACAATCAAAAGGGGATCAAATTGAACCTATAGCATTCTTTGCACCCTAATTCCTTTCAGCAATCACATCCTTTTTCCGTACAACCTTCCTATCAAGAAACCTTAGAGAGCTAACTAATCAATACAGAAGCACAAGTTTACCAACAATAATTTCCAACTGCAAATTCAAGCAACATTAAAAACAAACCTAATCTACAGTCAACACAATCTAAGGAGAGTAATGTTCTTCGAGTTTCCTTGTTCACCGCCAAATTTGCCCACTCTCACAACGTTATTTCTGTACTTTCATTATAAAGCCAGTTTCTTAATAAAATAATATAGTTTTATTTAATATTTGACCTAAGGTTACGTTTGGTTGGAGGTTTTATAATGGAATAGAACGAAATATAATATTATTCTATCTTTTTGGAGGAAAATTTATAATAAAATGAAATGGAATGAGATAAAAGAGAAGAGTTTCATATTACATCTCATTCCATCCTAAATAATAAAAATAAAAAACCTCAAATTTGTAAAGTTTATGATGAAATGTAAAATGATAAACAACTTTACACTATATTATATTATAAATCCTTCATTCGAATAACATTTTACTATATTACATTATGAACCCTTCCATTCCTCTCAAATAATAATTTTTTAATATTATATCTATTTACATTCCATTTCATTATAAACTATTATTTTATTAAAAAATTTACGTCCAACCAAATATAGCCTAAAAGCTAAAGATTATTATGCGGTTAAAGTGTGCACAAGATTTTGTTTGGATTTTCAAAGGGTACATTAAAAAAACCAAAGTAATTGGTACCTATATTATTAACATTTTTTATCGCGACTAAAGAAGTCAGATCTAATAATTTTTGGGCAAAATGTACATTGAAATTGGAGAAAGTTATGGTAAGGAAACATTAAGCTTACTTCATCGTAAGATTTGGGGTACAGTGATGTGTGCTAAAAAGTACTTCAAATTGTTTAGACGGGAAAAAATTATATGGCTCACAATGTGTAATAATACCCTTCTCTACAGTGACGTGTGATAAAAAGTAGTTCAAATTGTTTAGACGGGAAAAAAGTATATGGCTCATAACGTGGAATAGTGCCCTTCTCTAGAAGAAAAGGAATAGTGGGTCGTTTGTCAATTCAAAATCTAGGATGTAGAGGAGACCAGCTCTACCCTTAATTTTCTTAAAGTCTACGATAATCGGTGGAAGATTTATGTGATGTGGTGGAATGTACTCTACCATGAGAAACAATACCTTCCAATTGTAAAAACAATAGAAAAGGAAGGGGAGAAATCATCCAATTGTAAGAGAGGCTTGTTCTTGTGGATTGAACAAGTATATATATATATATCAGTGGCAGTTTATATAAAAAAGTGAATGAATAGGTACTCATCTTGACTCATAATTACCACATTTCGTTTTTTTTTAATGTGAGAAAATAGCATACTAATAATCATTACACAGCTTTTTGTTAAAATACAACTTAACATGTGAATTAACCTAACATGGGAAAAATGACTGAACAGAAGACTAAGAAGAAAACAAGTTCCAAAGATCATCCTCCAGGTAAAGCTCAATGCAATTAATTGGCTCCCCCCTAAGAAATCTAATGTCTTGGTGAGGTCCCACAAAAGTTACTTAAGAGGAAACGTGTATGGCTACAGCAGTATCAACGTGGAATTACGATTGGGCTTTGAGTCAGGTGAAAGCCGACCCACCATTCAATTAATACTGGTTTTGGTCCCACTTCTGCGCTTTTTTTTATAATTAATTTAAGGTTCAAATGGTCTTTTAACACGTCAGAATCTAGTCGAACCCACGTGGAATGATCCTTAGCAAGGTCGTTCGTTGACTCTTACAATGATCCCTCCCGCTGCTGTTCTTGTTTTATTTTTGTTTGAAGCACGCAATTACATTATTATTGTTATTCCAGCAAGAATCTGCCAAGTGCCATCCCTGCTTGGTCCAGAATTGCCGCAGACTTCTTCGTTTTGGGTTCAGACTTCATTTTCCAAGCTATTGTTTTCCTATTTATTATTTCAGATATTTTATTATTAACTGCTGTCCTTTTGTTAGTCTCTTTCTTGTGACGATGCGAAAATTGTGCTCCATTGGTTGTTTCAACAATCCTTCAAATCAGGGATGGTTCAATAGGTGGACTTTTGTCCAGGCCTAAAGTAGTAAAGTTAAGGTGCTTTTCTTCTCAGTGACTTGATGACAACGAACCAAATTGAGGGTAAGATCACATTATAATTATATTTTTAATTACGTTAAATTTAAAAAGTCGGTTTGAAATTATAGCCGGAAAGTAAGTTGAAAAAGTAAGGACTAGCCCATTTACAATTTTTTAAAAAAGAAATTTAACAAAATAACATCCCTTTATATTTTTCATTCTAACCATGAGTTAAGCCCAGCCGGGCTAAATAGTCTTAGCAAGTAATCCGACTAAATTGAGTCAAAGTTAGTGTAAGCCGAGCCAAACTAAGGCTGCCATCCCTAGTAAGTGATAAGTAGCATTTGTGTTTTTTTTAAGTTTATAAAGGAGGTTCGAAAGAAACAAATTTCAATTAAGTTTTGGATTCTAAAATTAAGTTTATACAAAGGAAAGGAAAAGGTTTGTTAGGCATTTGTTTTACCTTTTAAAATCATTTTTTTTCAAAAGTAACCTCTTAAAATCACGAGTAAAATTTACTTTTTGCAACATATTGTTTATAAAAATTATAAAATTTTACTTTTAGTTTGAAATCTATATTAACTTTTATTTTGATATCTTTCAAAAAAATTCATCTATAATTCTTATTTATGATTGATGATTTTACTTGTTGTATTGTGTATTTATTAATGATTTATATCATAAATTAACTAAATATGTTAACCTTATGTTTACTAATTTCATAAAAGTCACCATAATTAAGAAATATTAAATATTTAACATCATTAAAAATAATTTTATTCCTATTACTTCCTAGCTAATATCAATTTAAGCCTAAGCATAATCTTATGTTTTAAAACAAAAAAGAAAAGTGTCTCATTCAAAACCATAATTAAAAAAAACATAAACCTGATTTTGTCAATTTATAATTTGATATAATTTTAATTAATATTTTAACATTTATATTAAATGTTAATTATTGTTACAATTTTGTTTGTCGTTTATAGTGTGTATCAATTAATTGTTTATATTACAATTATTTCGAGTAAATCAAATTTATTTTTGATTAGTTTGATAGCAGTTTTTAGGATGATTAAACAATTGTTTTTAAAAAATACTATAAATAAAATATATTTTCACAGTCAACGCAGCTTCTTACAAAAGGAATTTTATGAACATTCCTAGATGGCGTCTCATACATAACTAAATGATAAGATAAAAGGCTTTAATGTTTACATTTATTAATAATTTAATATTTAAAATCTTCAAAAGAAATTAAATAATAATATTTACTGATTATATAATTTAACCCTTCTTTAAACAGACTATTAGTTTATGTATGCACACAAAATGTACTAGTAAATTTTAAATACATTGCATATATGAAAATATTGAGAGTTTACTTAGATGATAATATATGGATTATTTAAATATATATATTATTAATTGAAAAATGATTTTAATTATCAATCAAACAATTCATAAGTTCAACTAAAGTCGCATTATCTTTAAATGATATTTCTATGCAACATCTCATTCAATTTTAATATGGTTAATAAAAAGGCATATAGCTCTAACTTTTGATTTCCAAAATTATTTAACTATGTACCAAATCAGCGGATCGTAGCTTTGTTGCGCTTTTCAAAACCATTCTAGGTATCTTCGTTAATATTCCATACGAACTTTCAAATAGGTGTCATTTTGTTTAGGTTAGGGTACAAACGGGAAATTGAAATGCAGCACCATTTAAAGCTTGGGGTGATGACCTCTTGATTACTTTTTTTTTATTGTGGTTACAAATGAGAGAAAAATGAAAACTATTTCATAAAAGAAATACCACAAGTATCAGCCCAGATAATCAAGAAAAGGGCGGCATGAATCTCCTCCCAAACTTGAAAAGTTGACAAAATGTCATAATCTAATTTAGCCAGACAATCTGCTGTAAAATTACCTTCACGAAACACATGCCTAATAGAACAAAGCCAATTCTTAGCAAGTAAAGCTTGAATATCCACAACCAAAACAGACAGGGGATGGGAAGAGATAACACCATAAGTCACCATCCTCACTGCCTCTATGCTATCCAATTCTACCACGACCTGTCGAAAACTATGATCCCATGCAAAAATCAATCCATCGCAAATGGACCATAACTCCCCCACTAAGATAGTCGAAACATCAATTCGAAATGAATACCCCCTAGCTAACGACTAAAGGAACCACGCAACAACCCTCCACCACTGGTCAACCCAGGATTAGCAATAGAACATGCCTTCACAATGCAACTTCACCCAACCAGTAGGCAGAGCAGTTCAACCAATCCAATGCCTCACACCTTGAAGCTTCGATTTTGAAACCGAAGTCAAGGAGACATCCATGTTGCTTCTTTTTCTGGCTACCCCATAAAAAGATAAACCAACCAACTATACAACCAAGTATACGATTTAGGCCTCCATATAAGTGCCAAAGAGTAAGTTTTATATTTGTTAAGAAATCTTGTAAATATTCTATTATTACATAATTATGATCTATTCCAACGTCCAAGTGGAGCCTTAAAGACTTTTGGCATATGTTATATTTGGTCTTTTTTATTTTCAATAAAAAGAAATGGTGTTATATGTAACATGTAGGATAGACCTTATTACTTGTCCTGGATCGTTCATGAAAGAATTAAAAATGAAGAAAATGTAGAATTTCTGATTTCGATGCTATCCGATGTTCTGAAGCAATTTCTAAGGCTAAAACGAGCTCCAATCTCCCAGAACCTTTATGAAATGTGATCACCGACATTCGGTTAATGCCTTTCCTCAGTTTTCTTAAAACATAAGCGCTCTTAACGGGTCAAAGGATTCGTATGCTTACAAATTACATAAGCAGCTGAAGGAGGCCTTAATCTTTTTATATAACTTTCATATCGAGCTTCCCCTTCATAAGCTCGATATGGGTCTCGTCCACGCTAATCGGGATCTATTTTTCTCTCAGACTTCAACCCATTAATGTAAATCATTTATTGGGTCACTTTATTACCTTTTTTGGATCAAATTACATAACTTAACCGATAAGTTATTAAAAAATTTGAAAATACAATTAATAGTTATCCAATATTATGGAGAATGTCAAAATTGTCCAACATTCTCCCTATTGGACAAGCATTAATTGCAGTTATGGCTCAAATTTAAAAATAATTTAAAAATTGGTTAAGTCATGCTACTATATTAGCATCAAATTTTAAAAAAATTAAAACATTCGATCCAAAGGTAATGAAAGTCCAACATTCCATTCTATAAGGCTTTCGATATTGAAAAATATCAAATAGGCGTGTCATGTGCGACATAGGTTCAACATAATCACGAATATCTAACATATGCCAAAAGTTTGTATATCCTGTGAGGTTTAAATTGTTGACTTTCCTGTATGTCAACATATAATCATTGGTACCATTTAGGTATCTTATCACTCGCTTAACTGCATTCCAATGATCTATACCTGGGTTAGCCACATAACGACCCAACAGTTTGACAACAAATGCAATGCCCGATGTAGTGTACAGCTAGGCATACATCAGGCTATCAACTGCATTAGAATATAGGACATTCCTCATAGCCTCTCTCTTAACTTTATTCTTTGGACACTGTGCCAAAGATAATCTCTCAACATGAGAGATAGGTGCTACAACAAGTTTACAATTAGCCATATTAAACCTCTGTAGCACTCACTCAATGTATGCTCTTTCTGAGAGGCTCAATGAGTGTTGAGATCTGTCCCACTGAGTCTACATAATGAGGACAAAAGATGCTTCACCTAAATCCTTCATGTCAAAGTGTTTGGCCAAAAGTTTTACCTCATGCTAAATGATCAAATCATTTGACGCGAGCAAGATATCATCCACATACAGTAATAGAAAGATAACTTTGCTCCCCCTGACCTTATAATATAAGCATCTTTCAACTTTGTTTTCCACAAAGCCGAATGAGATCAAAACCTTATCAAACTTTAGGTACCATTGTCTGGAAGCTTATTTCAGATCGTATATTGATTTAGTCAACTTGCAAACTTTGTTAGTTGCATCTTGATCCTGAAACCCTTCAAGTTGATCCATATAGACCTCCTCATAAAGGTCACCATTCAGGAAAGCGTCTTAACGTCCATCTGTTGTAGCTCCATGTCATAATGAGCTACTATTGCCATCATCACTCTAAATGTATCCTTCGAGGATACAGGAGAGAAGGTAACATTGAAGTCAACTCCTTCTCTCTGAGTGAATCCCTTAGCAACCAAATGCACCTTGAATTGCTCAACTTGACCTTATGTGTCCTTCTTGGTCTTAAATAGCCACTTGTAACTAACAGGCCTGTAATGTTGAGGTAAATCAATAAGCTCTCATACCTTATTATACATCATAGATTGTATCTCATCCTTCGTCGCTTCCCACCACATATCCGTATGGGTCCAGAAACGACTTTCTGTAAGAGTAACTGGATCCACAACATGTCTTGTGTCATAGTCTTGCTTACCCAAGTAGACTATATAATTAAGTAAGATAGTAGGCCGCCTCTCTTTGGTAGATCTGAGCATCTGCATAGGTTCTTGTACCTCAGAAACCTCTTCCTGAACAGGTATAGGTTCCTCTGCCTGCATAGGTATGATACTTGGAGCTACATCTACCGGACCTGGCTATATGAGAAGTGGATACAAAATAATCGCAGTATCCATCCTGTTATCTCCTAAAGGATGTGAAGATCCTCCCTCATTATGGACATCGTATTCTAGAAACTTAACTGTCTGTGATTTCACTATTCTGCCCCTTCTTTACAGTAAAACTTGTAGCCCTTAGAGTAGTCGGGATAACCCACCAAATAGCAACGAGTGAAACGAGGTTGCAATTTGCTCTTATAAGGATTATATAACCTTGCCTCAGCAGGGCAGCCTAACACACGAAGGTGTGCAAGGCTTGGCTTCCTTCCAACCTAGAGTTCAAAAGGCATCTTTGGTACTAACTTACTTGGGACTCTATTCAAGATATACAATGTCGTCTTGATAGCTTTGCCCCAAAGGTATTCGGGTAGGTTAGTCCTGCTCTGCATTGACCTCATCATGTCTTTTAGGGTGCGATTGTGTCTTTTGGTCACACCATTTTGCTCAGGACTACCTGGCATAGTGAACTGAGCCACTATTCTAATTGATTCCAAATACCTGACAAGTATATCCTTTTCTTGTCCTGTAATCCCATGTCTGCCATAGTATTCCCCTCCCTTGTCAAATCTGACTATCTTTGTTAATTTTTCCAATTGGTTCTCAACCTCAGTCTTAAAGATTTTAAACTTATTAAGAACTTCAAAATTTTCCTTAAGCAAGAACACATAGTCATAGCGGGACTAATCATCTATAAACGTCAAAAAATATTTAGCTTTACATAACGTGACTGCATAAGGACCATTAAAGTCTGTATGTATGAGGTCTAATAAACCATAAGTACGAGTTGACCCCATTTTCTTTATCTTAGTCAACTTACCCCTACAATAATCGATACATGTTTTTAGATCACTGAAGTCTAGAGTTGGGAGAATGTTATCCTTTATCAATCTCTCAACCGTCTCCTTAGAAATGTGGTCAAGACGTTTATGGCACAACATGTATGATGATTCTTTTATGAAGGCTCTCTTTCGAGTAACAGGTTCGACAACATAAGAAGAGGCATACATTTTGTTAGGAGTAAGACACATTCTATATAATTTATATGATAAGAAGGTAGTTCCAATATGTCTTGTATTGATAGAAATATTTACAACTGAAGTATCAAATACAAAACTATAACCTTCTTTATCCAAAACTGATACAGAGATCAAGTTCTGTCTAAAAGACGGTATATAAAATGCGTCTTGTAAAACTAATACAAACCCTGTATCGAGGTTTAATCCTACATCTCCTACATATAAAACATCCACCTCCTCATTGTTGCCAACCATCAGCTTCTCATCTCCTTTAGTCTACCTTCTCCTGGAATTGAACCCCTACATTATGGAAGCAACATGGTTAGAAGCTCCAATATCTAACCACCAAGAACTTGATGTAATTATAGTTACATTGGATTCATGAATCATATAGGCCGAGGAGTTACCTAATAGTTCCTGCTTAACCTTCCACAGTTTGTACTTCTCGCAATCAGTCTTCCTATGCCCCTTCTTCTTACAGAAGAAGCACCTTATACCTTTTAGGTCATATGACCGCTTAGCAATACTGGACTGTCCAATCTAAATCTTTGGAGAGGGCTTGGGTTTCTTACCTTTACCCTTAGGCTGTTGGGACTTAGCCTTCCTCTTACCTTTGGCAGTTGCAAACATAGCTACATGAGGAGAACTCTTAATCTTCTCCTCCACTACAACACACTGGGAAATCAAGGCATTAATGTCCCGGGTCTCATCTTAAGAGATGTAGGAGGTAGCCAACATCTCAAACTCACAAGGGAGAGTATCTAGTGCCTGATGCACTATGAGATTATCAGGAATTGGTACATTAAGTGCCTTCAACGTAGTTTGAAGGTGTACCATCCTAATAATGTACTCTCGAACGCCTCCTTCTCCCGTATACTTCATGAAGAATAGTTCCTTAATCAAGGTGCTTTGCTCTACATGAGAAGACACCTTGTATCTCTAGGAAATGTTATCCATAAACTCCTTCGCTATGGTCGTATCCGGTAATCCACTCAGTAGATGATCTGGGATCGACCTCTTAATAGTCAAATGACATATCCTATTTAACCGCTCCCTGATCATCATAGCAACTTTATTAGCTTCTGAGTTGATATCTGTAAGTGGAGAAGGTCTCCCGATGTGCATCATCATACTGACGTCAGCCATTTCCAGTGCAAACTCCACATCATTCTTCCACTTCTTAAAATTGAAACCATTTAATGTCTCAATTGTAACAACATTAATTGAAAGTCCTGACTTGAAAGGCCACTTTAGTGACTACATTCTCATCAGTACCCTAGAAAGTCCACAAATACAAGGGTTACATCTTTATGTCATCCTCACATTCTATATGTGGGTATAATATATGTGAAAATCGATTATAAATGTAAAAACTAGATTTACAATTAAATAATCACATAATAATACTAAAAACATCAACTTTAAACTTTATTTGAGACTTTTATAAAAAAAATTCAATGAGAGTGACTATCGTACTTTCTAAAAATCGAACCTACTGCACGACACATAAAACTTTAAATATCTCCCTTATGTGCAGCTCGGAGTACAAAAATGCACTTAAAAGTAGCTTAAAAAAGCTTTGAAACTTTTTCAGAATCCAATTACCAAAGTAATAAATTCAGAAAAATTGGAAAAATCACTTAAAAAATTCTTCGACCTGGAAACTAACCCAAAAGGACTTGGGGTGACTTTACGGGAATTCTAAAATTTTCCTTTTCTTTTGTTGACTTTAGCATGACATCAGAGCAGCACTGTGCGTTGACGTCAGCAAGCGTCAACGTGTGTGTGAGTGAGGACACCTGCCAGATGCATCTGACACTTACGCAGCACGCACCCCCCAAGTGCACACGCGCGTTTATTGTATGGCACGTGCGTTGCGCGCACTGCCACGTGTCTTGATCCCTGCCATCTACGTGTCAAGACTGATGCTAGCACGTGTTATGCACATGCCAGTCATTATGCTCTCGTGGGAGAGCGTGCCGTATCCCTCAACCCGTGGAGCCACTTGGCAGCACGTGATTGGCGTGTGTGTTGTACTGTAGCACCGCCACACGCGCTTGACGATGCATCACCCTCTGATGGGGAGGGCGATTTCCGTCGACCTGGGATCCAATTTTTCGCTCTTTTTGGCTCGTTTTTTTATAGCCAACCTTATATATACCACTTTTATGTAATCATATATGCAAAAAAAATTGAAAAATGAATAAAAATTGATGAAAACCATAATGAATGGAAACCAAAAAACCTTTGTTTCTGGCAAGCTAATTACGTAATTGCTCTGATATCACTATAACATGTAGAATAGACCTTATTACGTGTCCTGGATCGTTCATGAAATAGTTAAAAACGAAGAAAATGTGGAATACTTGATTTTGGTTCCATCTGATGTTTTGAAGTAGTTTTTTAGGCCAAAACGAGCTCCAATCTCCCAAGACCTTTACGAAATGTGATCACCGATACTCAGTTAACGTCTTTCTTCAATTTTCTTATGACGTAGCGCTTTTAACGGGTCAGATGATCCGTATGCTTACGAATTACATAAATAACTGAAGGAGACTTTAACCTTTATATATAACTTTCATATCTGGTTTCCCCATCATAAGCTCGATATGGGTCCGGTTTATACTAATAGGAATCTATTTTCCTCTTGAACTTTGACTCGTTAATATAGATCATTTATTGAGTCACTTTATTACTTTTATTTGGATCAAATTACATAATTTGACTGATAAATTATTAAAAAATAAAAAAATATAATTAATAGTTTTTCAAATATTATAGAGAAGGACAAAATTATCCAATATTATAATCACGACAACAGCAGACCAAAGCATATGGACCTCGGAACGTATGTTTCTGGTTGATAGCCATATGTTTCACTAACCATATTCAGTACAGCTTTTAGTAGGGTCGACTTGTTTTCTCCCGTTGGAAACGAGCTTGGTTGATAATTAACATCTACTTCCTAAAGCGTTCATGTCAATAAGGGAACATACATTAGTGAGCTAGTTGAGTGCAAGATTTCTCTGTCAACCCAAAAACATATTTTAAAAAAGACTTCAGAATTATTATTTTAAAAGATTTTATGATTATTATAATTTATATAGATTAAATTATGTCTATATATGAATAAATAATTTATGAACAAATAATTAACTTTATTTTAGAATACGAACCGTTAAATATGCTGTGAGATTATTTTGGCTACATCAATAAGCGAAGCGAATGTGTACTGGGAGTTTGTGTGGGGCAGTGCACGTATCCTGACAACTCAAATCTTCCGAGAAATTAATTAGTGACGCTGCTGATATCACAACAATTTTATAAGTCGATTGATAAAATGTTAGCTGCAAAAGAAGGGGGAGTTCAACAAGATGCTTGAATTAAGTAATAATAATTGTGTCCGACAATATTATAGCAATCAGCTACTTTATCTGACTATATGGCATAGTAGACACAGTTGTCCGCAATTTTTGCTTGATATTGGCCAGAACTGACATAAAATTGACGAGCTGAACTGCTCACCATATCTTCCCAACTGACTATATTTCAAAACACTGAACAAAAAGAACGCGGCACTTTTGGTGGATACTGCATAGTGGGGCGCACGAGCTCTTCAAAACTATAAAGAAAAATGAAATAATGAACAACCAGCATATGGCCTACTCTACACAATCTGGTTGCAGGAACGACTCTTGTAAGTAAGGGTTGGAAGTTATAAAAAGAGCATAACATCCAAGATGAATTCACATCCACAAGTCTAGAATATAGAATTGAATAAGTTAGTTGGTCCTCCCGCAGGTCCCGGAACAAAACTTTAATCTCTAACTGCACTGGCATACATGATCTCACTTGCTACACGTATTTACTTCATGTTAAAAACCACATTGCCACCTCAAAATCAATCCAATCCTCACTCGCTCCCTAACTTTGGCGTGAGTAGAAGGAATTGTAGGGTACTTGGCAATTACTCCTTCAATCCGTATTTTGGTTTCTTCGGTGGGTCCTAGAAGGGAATCCTCGTCAAAATTCGTCTCCTAAGATACTGCTTGTGACAGTCGGTTGCTAAAAATGTTATTGATCATCTGAAGTAATTACACGGCTCTAGCAAGTTTGATCCATTAACTTGAGCATCTAAGTCGATTTATCAACACTGTACTCGTTTGATCCATTAATATTCAAGGTCTTTGTCATTTGAGATACAAGGATAGAATCCTACAAGATTACATCCATGACGATCCGCGGGTTTTCGTAAATGGAGTTTGTTTCATATATTAAATAAAACTAAAGAGGAGTTATTAATTTATGGACACGATTTGAGAGCAGATTATCTAAAAACATTTATTTTTTATTATATTATAAGGCCATCAATTCATGGAGGAACATCATTACAGCATTTTCCTTGATTTAGATACTATAGAAGAGGACATAAACACACAAGTGTCTTTATCAGGAAGTCTTCAAATTTTAGGTAGGTTTTTCTCTTATACTTCGTAGAAAAATGACTAATTGCATGGGTGAATATAGAGGAAGCCCAAGGAGTAATGCGGAGTTTGATCTTTGATCCCTTGGAATGGACAGACTTGTATTTAACCAATAGAAACCGACAAGTAACGCCATATGATTCAAGTCATTTATTTGCTTTCCCATTAAAGTTCAGTCACTAGGACAATCATAATATTGTCGAGGAATTATGGTCTCGTCATCTTTCTAATTAATCTTTAAAACTTGACTACAAAAGTTTATGAGCTACTTGTCTTGGGAGGGAAAGTTAAAAAGTGGTCCCAGGAAACACAAACATTGTTCTTGCCAAGGTCGCGAGCAACCAACGTAAGAGACTAAAAAGGGACAAACAGAGACCACATATTTCTCAGGAATGTAAGAGCTCCCATGGACCTGCTTCTTAAAGGCCAGCGACCTCATGGCCCTGCTATCTTTACCATTCTGCTAAAAAAGAAACGACAAAAAAATTAGTTATCATTTGCTCACGATTTTTACCAATTGGACCATGCAATGCAAGTCTGTCAGTATAGTCAGGAAAAAGTGACAAAAAAAAACCACGGTTTATACCAGGAGCTGGAGGTCACAGTCTGAGAAACCAGAGTACTTTGAGCATTCATTGCATCTACCTTCGTCGTAAAAGTGTGCAGCTGTATCTCTCTTCTACACCACAAACTTGTATTGGCCAGAGTAGGTATCTTCGTTCAAATACTAGGCTTTCTATGGACTACATTTCAAGTTGCCATTTTCCTGCTAAAAAATTGTTGTCTGGCTGTTGGAAAAATCATACCTAATCATTTTAAAGTGCAACTGTTTTGCCAGTTATCCGTGAACCATCTTCAACTTTACTTTCCACTTCAACCGTAAGACATTTGTTGCCAAACTCTTTCAGATTTCAATGTCTACATCTAATCATATCACTTGCATTTGAGCTAGAAATATACTCCAGTGCGAGCTATGATTTGTTCACAATCTGAAGTTTATAGATCATTCAAGCAATTGAAGCTAGCTGCTACATAATTATCATACATAACAATTTAATGGAATGAAATAGGTTAGCCATGCTGTTTTATTTCATTTTCTTTTCAACTCAATGTAATGCATAACACAAGTCTTAGTTATGGATCTCAGATCGAATGTAAAAGGAAAAAAATAAAGAAATGTAAAAAATTTCTGATTTCAGTTCCATGACTTTAAACGAGCTTTCTGAAGTCGAAATGAGCGCTATTCCACAGACACCTTCACGAGAGTTGCTCACAGAGGCGTAATTAACGTCTTTCTGTAACTTTCTTAATACTTGAACCTCTGAATGGATCAGAGTATCCGTACGTTCACGATTTGCCTAAACAGTTATAAGAGACCTTAACTTAATATTTATAGCATCCATATCAAGTCTCCCTATCATAGGTATAACACGGGTTCGATTCACACTGACTGGAGTCCATTTTTCTCCTTGAACTTTAGCCCACTAACCTAGATTCTTTATTGGACCACTTTATTATCTTTATCCGAATCAAACTTGAGCAGCGTAACCGATAAGTTATTTAAAAACGTTAAAATGTAATTAATTCATCCAACCAACGACGCGTTACTGGCTAAGCTTGGTTGGGCTCTGTTCACGAAACCCACTGCCTTATGGGTCCAGGTCCTTCAGGCCAAGTATAAGTTCGCTGACTCTCCGCTTCCCCTTACGATTTCCCGTCCCGGGGTTTCGATTATCTAGAAGGGGCTCTCCGCCTCTTGGCCGGTTGTTCGCCAGGGCCTCAAATGGGAGCTGGGTAATGGGCAGCGTGTCTTGTTTTGGTTGGATAGGTTGTCTGAATGGGCCCCTCTCATTCGGGACGCCACCTCTCCCGTCCCTGATTCTCTTTGTGTAGTCACTGTCGCGGACCTCACAGACAGCCAGGGCCGCTGGCTTTGGCAGGAATTCCAATATTACCTACCGGTCGCAGTTTGTTTTGAGCTCACCCTCTGCTGCCCAGGTGCACGTGGCGTCGAGGCCGACAGGGTGGTGTGGGCCCCGACCGCCCATGGGAGATTTACAGTGGCGTCAGCCTATGACCTGATTGTCGAGAGCTCCCGGGGCTCTCCCCCCAAGCTCTGGGAGATTATTTGGAAATGGCCTGGTCCCCAAAGGATTCGTTTTTTCCTCTGGCTTGCTGCTAAACTTAAACTTATGACGAACCAACACCGTGTGGCGCATCAGATGACCTCCGATGATCGTTGTTCGGTCTGTGGGCAGGTTGAAACTACTGTCCATGTGCTACGGGACTGTCCGCGGGTGGCAGCCTTGTGGAGACTGTTCCCTCGAGAGGTGATTTCCACGCAGTTCTTTTAAGACCGCAACGGAGACGTGGCTCCAGTCTAACCTTACTAAGCAGGTCAGGGTGCATCAGCACGCATGGGTCACTATCTATGGGGTTGCGTGTTGGTTCCTTTGGCAGTGGCGGAACAACAGTCTCTTTGAGTCTGGTTTCACTTGGCCAGAGAATGGCACTCGTGTTATACTCGAGTACGTCGAGTGGATCGATCGCGCTATGGAGACTTGTGTTTTTCCCGCCCCAGGCGTCCTTGTGGGTACCTTTGTGGGCTGGTCAAAACCCCCGGTGGGGTGGGTCAAGTCAACAAGGATGGCGCAGTTCAATCCGGGTCTCACACCATTTTTACCGGAGGATCAATCCGTGATTGTCATGGCACTTAGTGTGGCGGGTTTCAACACAGCCTAGGTCGCGGTTCGCCCTTAGAAGCGGAGCTTTGGGGTGTGTTTTCTGGGCTTTAGTTGGCATGAGAGCACGGGTTTCGCCTGGTCATCTCCGAAGTTGACTCGCTGGAGGTTCTTAATATCCTCTCTGATCCTCATTTTGTGCTGACTGGGCTTTCTTTTTTGGTGTCAGGTATCCGCGAGCTCCTCCAACGTTCGTGGGAGACTCTTCTGCAGCATGTCTACTGGGAAGGCAACCAGTGTGCGGATAGATTGGCTCACCTTGCAATCACCCTTCGCCCGCTCCTCTATACTCTTCAGGAGTCGCCTGCTAGCCTCGGGGAGCTGTTTTGCAGCGATGCGGCACTCTAGAGTCTGATTTTGTTTTTCCTTGTAACAAAAAAAAGAAAATATCTAACATTCTTTTCCTTGGACAATAACTAATTACATTAGTTGTTACAAATGTAAAACTAATTTAAAATACAATTAAGTCGTGTCACTGTATAAGTCAACCATATTAAAAAGCTAGTTGATCCAAAGATAATAAAAGTCCATCATTCCATCCCACAAGGCTTTCGATACCAAAAATAATCAAATACATGTGTCATGTTTGACACAGATCTAATACAGTCACGCATATCTAATATCTCACTAAGATGATTGAGAAAATATAGTGTGACGAACTATGATGATACCTGTATGATCTGAAATGTATCATCTTTCTGTTTGTTGGTCTCAATTTCTCTAAACTTTATACTAAATAGTATTAGAGAAATTCGTTGTCTCTCACTGAATGTTAAACCGCATTAAAGAAATCCTGTTTTCTCTTACTGAATGCTAAACCATATTAGAGAAAACCTTTATGAGATTAAACACTATCTCCTTATGTCATGTCAAAATCCATGGATTTACATACTAAACTGTATGTATCCTAATGATATACGCCCAAGGTAAATATTAATAAATATGATCATCATTTTGTTATCATTCATACGTGCTGCTATACATATATATATATATATATATAACAACACGTATGAATGATAACAAAATGATGATCATATTTATTAATAACACAAATGGTTATAATACCAAAGAAATATACAAATGTATAAGGAGCAAATACAGTGAATCCTAACTAACAGTATCTAAGGACTTCAATACACTTATACTGTATACATGTGTCTAAAAAACATGCAAGCAAAATCCTTTAGTCAAAGGATTAGCAAGCATATCCTTGGTCCTCAAATGCAAAACCTCAATGTCACCTTTCTATATCAATTCCTTTATGGTCAAATACTTAACTCACAAATGCTTAGACCTGCGATGTTCTTATTGTTGTTACTGAACAACACCGTAAATAGATTATCACAATATAATTGAATAAGTCTAGCTATTGAATCAGCCACAGACAATTCAGAAATTAAGTTTGTGAGCCAAACCGCCTGCATGCATAGTCAAAGAAGTCACCAATGTCTACTTGACACTTTTCCACGATATTGCACCATCTACTATATGAAGATATAACTTGAAGTGGACTTTCTATCATCTAGACACATAGCAAAATCCAAATCCTTAGTTCCCTTTAAATATCTCAACACTTTTTTAACTGTATTCTAGTGGTCTATTCCTAGGTTAGTCAAATATCTACCCAATAGTCCAATAGCAAATGTAATGTCCAGTATAGTACACACCTGGGCATACATCAAGCTACCAACCATACTAGAATAACACACTTTCTTCATAGCCTCTCTCTCGAAATCATTCTTTGGACATTGTGCCAAAGATAATTTATAACCATGAGAGATAGGTGCTGCAACAATTTACAATAAGCCATATTAAACTTTAGAGTACTAACTTAATGTATGCACTCTGTGAGAGGCCAAAGGAGTGTCAAGATTTGTCTTGAAGAATCTGAATAACTAGGACAAAAGACACATCACCAAGGTCTTTCATGTCAAAATGCTTGGCCAAAAGTTACTTCACCTCCTGCAATATGGTCAAGTCATTTGATGCAAGCAAGATATCATCCACATACAATAATAGGAAGATAACTGTGCATCCCCTGACCTTGTAGTACAAGTATCTTTCAACTTTATTTTCCACAAAGCCAAAGGAGGTCACAACCTCATCAAACTTAAGGTACCACTGTTTAGAAACTTGTTTCAAACTGTATATCGATTTTCTCAATTTACAAACCTTGTCAGACTTTTCTTGATCCTAAAATCCTTCAGATTTGATCCATATAGACCTCTTCACAAAGGTCATCATTTAGGAAAGTGATTTTAACTTCCATTTGATGTAGCTTCATATCATAATGAGCTACTGTTGCTATGATCACTCTTAATGCATCCTTAAGGGATACAAGAAAGAAGGTAACATTAAATTCAACCCTAAGAGAAGGTAACATTAAATTCAACCCTATCTCTATGAGTGAACCCTCCGATAATCAATCGAGCTTTAAATTGCTCAAATTTATGCTATGTGTCCTTTTTGTTCTTAAACAACCATTTAAAACTGATGGGTTTGTAATTTTGAGGCAAATTAGCTAGCTCCAATAACTTGTTATGTTTCATGAATTGCATCTCATTTGTTACATCCCATCACAAATTTACATGGGGTCCAAAAACAGATTCTGAAAAAGTAAATGGATCTGCAACATGCCCAATATCATAGTCTTATTCGCCCAAATAGACTATTATTCGGATGGAATAGCAGGTCATCTCAATCTAGTGGATCTCCACAGCTACATGGGTTCTTATACCTTAGGAACATCTGTTCATACTATTCCTATACAGACATGAGACTAAGACCTTGATCAACTAAATCTGACTGTATGAGTGGCAAATACGAAATAACTATAATATTCATCATGTTGTCATCTGAAGGGTAAGAAGGACCACCCTCATTAAAGACATCATATTTAAGAAACTTAGTTATTTGTGATTATACAATTTTAGACTCTCTTTCTCTACAGTAGAATCTGTAGCCTTTAGGGTGATTGGGATATCTAACTAAATAGCAAAGAGTAGAAAGAGTATGCAATTTACTTTCATGAGGATTATACAAGCATACCTCAGCAGGGTAACCCTATACATGAATGTGTGCAAGGCTAGGCTTCCACCCTTTTGAAATCTTAAAAGATGTCTTTGACACTGACTTACTCAAGATTCTGTTAAGTACATACAATGCATTCTTGATGGCTTTACCCTAAAGATAATCAGGTAGGTTAGTTTTGCACTATATTGACCTTATCATGTCTTTTAGGGTGTGGTTACGCCTTTCGGCCACACCATTTGCTGAGGACTATCTGGCATAGTGAACTAAGTCATTATTTCACATATCTAGCAAACGAACCTTTTTCTTGTCCAGAAACCCCATGCTTGCTATAATACTCTCCTCTATGATCAGATATGACAATCTTGATAGATTTTTCCAATTGGTTCTCTACTTCAGCCTTAAAGATCTTGAATTTCTCAAGAACTTCAACTTTTTCTTTAAGTAAGAACACGTAACCATAAAGGGAATAAACATTAATAAATGTCAGAAAATATCTCGAATTGCACAAGGTAGCTGTATAAGGTCCATCGATATCCGTATGTATGAGATCCAATAAGTAAAATGCTCGAGTTGACTTCTTTTTCTTTATTTTGGTTAACTTACCTTTGCAATAGTTAACACATGTTTCCAGACCCTCAAAATCTAAAGTTAGGAGAATGTCATCCTTTATCAATCTGTTATCTCTCTCTCTGGAAATGTGGCTTAAGTGTTTATGCCATACCATGTGTAGCTTTTCTTTAATCAGAGGTCTCTTTTGAGTAAATTGTTCAACAATATATGAAGAATCATACATCTCATAGGGGTAAGACATATTCTATACAATCTATATGACAAGAAGGCAATATCAGTATGTTTTGCATTGAAGGATAGCTCTACAACAGAAACATCAATGACAAAATGATAACCTTCTTTGTCTAACACTGATATAAGATTAGATTCTGTCGAAAGGATAGTATATAAAATGTGTCATATAATACAAGAACAAACCCCATATCGAGATTTAAACATACATCCCCCTAAAGACATTGCACTAACTTCTTCATTGTTGCCAACCATTAGTTTAGCCTCCCTTTTATTTGGCTTTCTCCTGGAAATGAACCGCTACATCATGAAGGCAACATGATTAGATGCTCTACTATTTAGCCACCAAGAACTAGGTGTGGCTATAGTAAGATTAGATTTTTGAATTATATAAGCTAAGGAGTTACCTGACAGTTCTTGTTTTTCTTTGTAGGATTTATATTTCTAGTAATCGAACTTTTTTATGTCCTTTCTTTTTGTAGAAGAAGCACATCATATTCTTCACATCTTGTGGACCTTTAACAATACTAGATTGACCAATATGCATATGCGGAGAGAATTTAGGTCTTTTATCTTTAAACCTTTAAGGCTTGACCTTTCCCTTTCCTTTGGTTGATGCAAACAAGGCCATATAAGGAATATTCTTTAGCCTCTCCTTTTCTGCAACACAACGAACAATCAAATCATTGATGTTCCAAGCCTCATCCTATGAATTATATGTAGCAACCAGAATACCAAACTTTGGAGGAGTGTGTTTAAGGATTGTTGCACTATTAAAGCATCAGGAATCGGAATATTCAGTGCCTTCAACTTGCTCTAGAGGTGGACCATCCTAATTATGTATTCTCACAGTCCCCCTTCTTTAGTGTAAGTGTACCTTATAGAGAACAACTCCCTGATCAAGGTATTTATCTATGTATTAGACGAGATCCTGTATCTCTATGAGACATTATCCAAGGATTCCTTTGCTATGTTCGTGTCCGAAAGTCCACTAAGCAAATGGTCCAAAATGGATCTCTTAATGGCCAGGTAACACATTCTGTTTAACTGATCCCAGACTGTATATGTTGCTTTATCAGCTTCTGAGCTGACGGATATAGGTGGAGATGGCCTATCCATAATCATGGCCATATTAATATCCTCCATCTTTATTGCAATCTCTACGTCCTCTTTCCACCTTTTAAAATTGAAACCAATTAGGGTTTCAATGGTGACATTGTTATTGTTTACAGAGAAGGTGATTGCAAAATTGACAATGTAAAGATCAACACAAATGTAAGATAACAACGATACTCAAAACTATAAAATAGTATATGTTCCGAGAATTCGATTACATATATCATGAAACACCTATGGGCTGAATACGTAATACATGTAAATTAGACCTTCAAATAAAAGTGATTAGAGTACATACCACTAACTCTTATGACACTACCACTTATAGATCATTTAAGTAATGACTTTCCTCTATCTAATGTCTTTATGCACATATCAAAATCTCATGTAAGGCTAACACCTGTGGGCAGAATAACCAAACATAAGACCAGAGACATCCCCTAAATGTGCAAGCAAAACAATCCAAATACTAACCCAAAAGGCCACTGTGGTAACTGCATTATCATCAACACTAAAAAAGATCCACAAACATAAAGGATACACCTATATGTTATCCTTAAATTCTATATAGGCATACAATATGTGACAATGTACCATGGATGTAAATTCTCATTATCATATACTAATAATGAAATCATTATCAATGAACTTTATTTGAGACTTTTGTTCCTACAAAATCTCAATTAGAGTGACTATCATACAATACCGTACACTAAGCTTACCACATGAGACATGAAAACCTCCTGTATCTCCCTCATGTGAAGGTCGAAACATGAAAATTCACTCAAAACTGGCTTTAGAATGCTTTATTTTCTTTTTCTGGAGTTAAACTTTATTTATTACCAATGTAATAAATCTAGAAAAAATTCAAAACTCACTTTTTATGAAAATTCTGAATTTTTTTAAGTTTTTTGACTGACGTCAGACTTCATGTGGAGTTGGAGGGCGCATGTAGTGCACGCTCCACACCTGATGCACCTCTGGATGCATCAGGTGCGATTGTTGCACTTGCCAAACATGTATTGACTTGCGCATGCGCCTCATGTGTATAGATGCTTCACTGTTCTAGCGCATGTATTAAATGAGCCAGACACGCGTCCTCGCCCATACACCACGTGTTTGGATAGGTGGTTGGTGCGTGTGCACCACCTCTGGGCAGGTACTATTCACGAGCTAGCGCATGTATCACACGTATGACATACGTCCTGCATCTCGCTATAGCACACGTCGCTCGTTACATGCCCTAGATCCACGGTCTTTGTGTGTGCATTGTGCACGTGTCGTACACGAGCCCGACGATCTCTTATACCTCACTGGAAAATGGCAATTTTCGGCGAGTTTCAGGACATTTTCAACCCATTTTTTGATGTTAGCCACATATAGCACATATTCAAGCATCTATACGCAAGAAAAAACTGAAAAACAGATTGTTTTTCTCCGAAGTCTTTATAGGAAAAAAACCAAAAAGTCTACTTTTTTTCTCCATCCGATCATGTAACTGCTTTGATATCACGTGTGGTGCGTAACATGAGTCTTAGTTACGCATACCAGATCGAACGTGATAGGGAAAAAATGAAGAAATGTGAAAAATAACTGATTTCGGTTCCATGACTTTAGACAACCTTTCCTAAGCCGAAATGAGTGCTATTCTATCGACACCTTCATGAAAGTTGCTCACCGAGATGTAGTTAATGTGTTTCTGTAACTTTCTTAATATGTAAACTTCTGAATGAGTCATAGTATCAGTACGTTCAAGATTTGCTTAAACGACTATTGGAGACCTTAAGCTTATATTTATAGTATTTATATTGGGCCTCCCAATTACAGGTCCAATATGAGTCTGGTTCATATTGACCGGGGTCCCTTTTTCTTGCTACATTTCAACCTACTAACTCAGATTTTTTATTGAGTCACTTTATTATCTTTATCTAGATTAAACTTGAGTAACTTAACTAATAAGTTGTTTTAAAACGTTAAAATGTAATTAATACACTCAAGTCCTACTTAGCTATCATCCACTAAAATCTTGTATTTGAGTTAGCTTAAGATTGTCAGTCAAGGCGAAGTAATCATAATAGAATCCAAATTATGATCCACAAATCATTATCAATTACCAAAAATAGGCAAAACGATAGAAATGCATATTCTTTTGTCGAATGTGATGTGCGTAGCAAAACAACCAAGATCATCAACGTAAAAATGCGAAAAAGGCCTCATCGAGGATTAAGTTAAAAAGGATAAATTTACGAATGCAACCACAAGGTGATTACTAGAATTTGAAGGGTAAGATCTAAAGGGTAGTTGGCCAAATAACTTCCACAATACTTCATTCTCCATTTCAACTATGACCACAAATCAAAACTTGGAAACCGTGGCAAGTTGCAAGGATATTGATGATAACCTCACTCCTTTATGGTGCGAAGCCGGCAGTCGTTATCTCTAATTGCTTGCTCTTCACTTATCATTTTCAAGTTAGATGGGAAGCATCTCGTCATGGTTTTGGCATTGATTTGGATGTAAGAGAAGGGAGTCACGGTTCTTATTCTACCTGCCTATGGCCTCTTTCTTGGTCTTGAGGTAGTGGTTATACTATCCAAGTGCCTTCAAATATTTGTTCTTCTGACATACTGTGGTACAATAAAATGTCGTAAATAAGGCACTGTATACGTATGACCGCAGTCTTCACTCATCCACTTTACCTACTATTGGCATATGGTTGAAGGATAGCAGAAAAACAACAATCTCCATCCTTCAGACCACCATCCAAAAGTTGAAAAGAAAATATATAAAACAAAAAGGCTTTGATTACTGCTCAAAAACACCTAACAGACTCGGCTTTTGTTTCTTTATCATTGTCAATTGTTAACTGACTTAAACCAACTTTTGTCATTACTTACTAATCAATTAAAATTCCAAGTTCAAAACTAGGCCACTTCTAAGTTACAAAATAGAGGGCTCGGAGGACTATTATATCAAATTATCCTTAACTGGATACGAGTTATATTCGATACATTGTAGTAACTTATTACCAAAAAAATAATACAAATAGATTAAAGTGTTTACCTTAAAGCTTGAAGACAGACAATAATAGATAGACACCTGCACAAGCCAACTTTCTATAGCCATGTGGAGGGATATAAGCCCACAATTCCAACCTTAGACACTTTGACATGGGCAATTCTTAAAGAAATGAGCAAGTGAACCATCATTTAGTGATGGTGAAATTCAACAATCCATCTCTTTCTCCTGTATTGCTTGCTTGGATGTAGGACATTGACTGAGATGGATGTAGGACATTGCTTGCAAGCGTGACCTTGCTCTTAATTATATTATATTTAATTAAAATATTATTATTAATTAAAATATAACTATTCATTAATTAAAATATTTATCAATTAAAATATTTTTATTCATTAATAAAAATACTTTTATTTTTTAATTAATTACAATATAATTAATTAAAATAGTATTATTATTTAATTAATTACATTGTATTTAATTAAATATTATTATTAATCAAAATATAACTAATTAAAATATAACTATTCATTAATTAAAATATTATTATTTATTAATTAAAATATTGTAATTAATTAAAATATAACTATTTATTAATAATAATAATAATATTAATTAATTAATTACAATATAATTAATTAAAATATACTTTATTCATTAATTAAAATGTTGTAATTAATTAAATATAATTTATTTATTAATTAAAATATAATTTAATTATTAATTAAAATATAATTCATTTTGTAATTAATTAATTACAATATTTCTTATAAATTGAATATTTTT
>JANVCL010000006.1:27362512-27373706 GCA_026546855.1 Erythroxylum incrassatum
ATAGGATGTGTGTTGATGCAGCAAGCAAGGTGATCGTCTATACATCGAGACAACTAAGGTCTCACGAGATTAACTATCCGATACATGATTTAGAGCTAGCTGCAGTTGTCTTTGCTCTAAAGATTTGGAGACACTATTTGTATGGAGAGACCTTCCAGATTTACACAGATCATAAGAGTTTGAAGTATCTGCTAAGTCAGAAGGAGTTGAACCTAAGACAGAGGAGATGGATTGAGTTACTAAAAGATTATGATTGCACGATTGAGTACCACCCAGGGAAAGCTAATGTGGTGGTTGATGCTTTGAGCAAGAATTCTAATACCAGTGCAGCTCAGATTCAGTTATTGAGGTTACCCAACTTGATTCATTTGAGAGTTCTGAATGTGGAGTTGAATCTAGAGCAAGATGAGGCACTACTTTGAAGCTGAGACCAATGTTGCATGATAGAATCAGAAAAGTCTAAGGGAAAGATCCTGATATGGTCAAGCTTATGGAGAAAGTGAAGGTGAATCCAGATTCTGAGTTTGAATTGAGGGATGAGACATTGTGGTTGAAACAGAGGTTATGTGCGCCCAATATGGAGGATTTGAGGTAGGAAATTCTTGAGGAAGCTTATATAGCCGCCTATGCTATGCATCCTGGTACTACCAAGATTTATAGCACATTAAAGCAACATTTCTGGTGGCTCAAAATGAAGAAACAAGTGGTGGAGTATGTATCTAAGTGTATGACATGCCAACAAGTTAAAGCTGAGCACCAGGCTCCAGTAGGGAAGCTACATTCATTGCCCATTTCAAAGTAGAAATGGGAGCGGATCACTATGGACTTTATTATGGGATTGCCTAAGACTTTGAGGCAGAACGATGCGATATGGGTTATAGTGTACTAGTTGAATAAGTTGGCCCATTTCTTGCCAGTGAGAGAGAATAACTCACCAAATCAGTTGGCCCGGAGATATGTGAATGAGGTGGTGAGACTGCATAGGGTTTCAGTGTCCATTGTATCGGACAAGGATCCCAAATTCACTTCGACATTTTGGAGGAGCTTACAGTCTGCTATGGGTACTAAGTTGAATTTTAGTACAGCATTTCATCCTCAGACAGATGGATGGAGTGAGAAGACAATTAAGACTATTGACGATATGCCCAGAGCTTGTGTAATGGAGTTTTGAGGAGCTTGGGATCAGTGTATGGCATTGATAGAATTTGCCTACAATAACCATTATCACAGTAATATCGGAATGGCACCGTATGAGGCACTGTATGGTAGAAAATGTCGATCGCCATTATATTAGGATGAAGAGAGCTTGAGAATGGTTGAAAGCCCAGAGTTGATACAAGATACAGTAGATAAGGTGAAATTGATCTGAAGCAGAATTAAAACAACTCAGGATAGATAGAAGAGTTATGTGGATCAACACAGAAGGGATATGGAGTACAATGTGGGAGATAGAGTATTTCTGAGAGTGTCACCTTGGAAAGGAGTATTGAGATTTGGTAAAAAGGGCAAGTTGAGCCCTAGGTACATTGGTCCCTATGAGATCATTGAGAGGATAGGACCTTTGGCCTATAAGTTGGTTTTACCGAATGAGATGTCTCAATTGCATAATGTGTTTCATGTGAGTATGCTCCGAAGACACCGATCGGATCTGACACATGTGATACCGACTCAGGAGATTGAGGTTGCTAGTAACTTAAGCTATGTTGAGGAGCTGATCAAGATTGTGGGATTGCGGATCAAGCAGTTGAGGAACAGGGTCAGTCCATTGGTAAAAGTCCTTTGGAGGAACCATTCAACTGAAGAAGCAACATGGGAGACAGAGGAGCATATGAGGAGACAATATCCCCACCTGTTCGAGCAAACAGCTAAGAATTTCGAGGATGTAATTTCTTTAAAGAGGGGAGAGTTGTAACATCCCATTAATTGTAGGAGGGTTTGAATGGTAAATGTGAGTAATTAACGAGAGTTAGAGATGTATTTCCTTGTTCATGCATAAAATGTTATACATTTATACATGGTTGCTGCACATGAAAATAGTTTTACATGCATTCTTGAATAATTCTGAGTATAATTGGATTGAGTTATGATTTTTAGGAGGTTTGCGAATTTGAATTTTGTTTATACTGGATGTTATATTGCTTGGTAAGAATATGGTATTTGTGAATTTTGTTGAATTTCGGAATAAATTTTGGAAACTATAGAAAATAGGAAAAAAAAGAAAGAAAAAAGAAGCTTTGGGGATAGTTGGATTGTAAAGATGAAAGTTAAGGGAGTTAGTTTCAAAAGAAACTAAGTTAGAGCTTAGGTAGTGAGAAAGTGACAAGTGTGACTTAGGCTTTTGTACTCTTGCTAGAAGTAGGTTACTATTCTTTGAAAGTTGACTGGTTAAGTCATGTCTAAATCCCTTTTCATTATCATCTTCTTCAAACTTTCTTTCGAAACACAAAGTTTTCCATCAAATACCATCTAAGAGACTTCTATGCTTTTTCTTTCCTACACCAAACCCACTTTGCCATTTGTGTCCTCTACGCCAAAAAAAACTAGAAGGTGGTCATTGTACTCAGTGAAGTACAAAAATTGTGTGGAGTTTAGGGCTTGAAGATTTTGGAGTTTTCAGCAAGTAAGTAGTGAATATATCCTTTAGAGTTGGGGATTTATGACAAAAATTTCGATAAGTTACTGTTATATGCGTGGAAAATGACATTTTCACGTGTTTGTTCTTAAATACTGTGTTATTGGAGATGAAAATTTTGGTTATAGAGTTAATTTAGTGTTTTGAATGATTATTAGTGATTAGGTATTGTAAAAGTGATTCTTGGAGTTGTAATGGAAGGGATAATTTAGGTAGAAGATGAGTTAGATGTAAATATTAAAAGTTTGAAAATCTGAAAAATGTTCTCTGAGTATGCTTCAGTATTTTATCTACAACATTTTCTCTAGTTGTCTAAATAAGATTATTCTTAATTTGGATTAAACTAGAAATGTATGGCTACATTTCTTATGAAGACATAGAATTTAAATTTTGTCTCTAAGAATCTCAAAACTTGTCATAAAGTTAAAAATCTGGTGTAGTGTGTTGGTGTAGGATTGGGAAATTCGTCTTCAGAATTTAGAGGCAAATTTTGAATTTATATAAAGAGATTTTAGCCAAGATGCCTTCTAGAAAGTTATAGATCTTTATTTTATCTTTCCAACGGTGTATAGTGTGAAAATTTTGGACATCGGAGTCAAAAGTTATGATCCTTCACGGTGGAGATGTTCTGGGAAGAAAATGAGATGATGGAAGTGAGACGCAAAAGTGAGACGGAAAAATGAGACGCAAAAGTGAGACGGAAAAATGAGATACAAAAGTGAGACGCAAAAGTGAGACGGAAAAATGAGACGCAGAACTGAGAAGCAAAAGTGAGACGTAAAAGTGAGACGCAAAAATGAGACAATGGAAATGAGACTATAGAACTGAGATGATAGAACTGAGACAAAAGGAAAGTGAGACGATAAAAAAGTGAGATGATAAAGAAATCAGGTGATAGAATTGACCTTCGAGGTCATCATAAAAGTTGTAGATCTCGATGTCCTCTTTCAAATAGTCTAAAAACGAAGTTAAGCCAACATCTATAGTGAAAGTTATGGAAATGGTGCCAAAGTAGGTTCAATTTGAGTGAGGTCATAAACATGGTTGCTTCTTTTGGCCATAACTTCTTCTCTAGAACTCCAAATGACTTGATTCTTTAACAATTGGTTTCGTAAGACATTGGTCTACATCTACACCAAGAATCATAGCTATCTGAATTGAATGGAGAAATATTAAGTGAAAAGAGTGGGTAGGGTACAGGGAGTGTGCTATTAAATAATATGAACTGGGGTTATTCCACTGAACATACTTCAGTATTTTGATTATATCTGGATCTAAACGAAGCCAAATGAGATGATTTTTGAATTGGAGTAATCTAGAGATATAGGCCTACAAATTGTCTCAAGAAGTCCAATTATGATTCAGCCTCTAAAATGTTTTATCTCTGAATGGAAGCTGGGTATAGTACACTATCTTTGAATGTGAACAACCCAATAATGTTTGAGGTATATCTTTTGACTCATTGAACCAAATTGAGTGATTTTGTTATCAATGGAAAGATGAGACATGGAGGAACACTTTTCTAGAAGAGAGTTTGATCAAATTACTTCATTTTAACCTTCTGATTGTATGTGAATAGTAGACCTAGAAGGGGTGTTTTGGAAAATTTGAAAGTAAGCCAGTGAATAATCAATTGTGATTTCAATGGTTCTAGTGAGGCATAAACCTAAGTATAAATTGTACTTAGATTAGTTTTGATATGAGATCGATTTTATGATGGAAATTTTCCCGGGATTATCGTGAACACGCATTGTACATACTTCATTTCATACATGTGCATTATTGAATACTTATGAATGTGTAAATTGTGATATCGTGTGCATTATTTATTTATAGAGGAGCAACTAGAACGTCAACCTCCAGAAATTTTCGGATCTTCCAGACATTAGCTTCAGGAGCAACTTCTGAGTAACCTAGATGGTCTCACTTAATTACTTATTTGTTTAATTCATGTTCGGATGATAAAGGAATATGCTTGATTGTGGATTCTAGACAGGTGGTCCGATGAGTGTGTAGTGTGGGTGAAAATATTGAAGTGCTGCTTGAATGTGAATGTGAAGAACAACGTGCTATATAATGTGATTGATTGTGGTACACGCATTCCATTCATGAAAGCATAATCAGATAATGACAGTTGTGACCAGAGTAGTCATCGATTAGAGCTTAAAACTCAACAAGTGAAACTGAGCCTCAAGCTCACAAGTGATTCAGAGCCTTAGGCTGTACATTTAATGAGCCTTATATGGGACAGTTCAGGCACTCGGTCACAACAATGTAACAATTGGAACAATGTCTCATTAACATTTCATCTGCATCTTGTTATATACGTTTGATTGAGTGAAGTGAACAATTGTTTTTGCTTAAGTGAAATTGTGTACCCTGGTAAAATGCAATGTTGTGATATAATTGTTCGTGAATTGATGTGTTGCATGGATTGAGTGAACCATCGATGATGGTTACCTCACTGAGTTTGCAAAACTCACCAAAATTGCAACGTTGTCTTTTCAAGACCAAGAGACGACTTTAGCTAATGAGAGGCTCTACTGCCATGTAGATTGTGATTTGGCAAAGAAAGTTATGGCTCAAAGGTCGGTCAGTTGGGATTTTTTTATAGCTTAGATAGATTGGATATCTTTTCCTCTTTCATGTTGTACTTTTGTACCAGGCTTTGTTAATGTACACGTATTTAAGGTTGAAAGATACAATGTAGACTTTTGGGTTTTGAGAAATGAAATGAGGAAAATTTGGTTATAAAAATATCGTGATTTTCTTATGATGCTTTATAAGTGAATAATGAAATGATACCATATGAAGTGAATGTAGTGATCAATCATAGCTCGTCCTTATCGTAGGATGTGTACCGGAATGACCTCCTGGCGTCTTGGTGTATACCTTGTGGTAAGGGGTGCTATAAATACGAGTCACCAGTTCTCAGCTTCATAATTGTTGACTAGAAAAATTCATCTATTGGTTATAAACAAGAACCTTAACAAGTTAATGAATATTTTAACCGCATATGTATACGATAAGACTTATCAGAGATCCTCACTATGGGCAAAGCTTAAGGAAGTCTCATAAAGCACTAATAGCCTATTGCTTCTAGTTGGAGACTTTAACTCCATAATACATCCAAAGGAAGTAGAAGGCTACAACTCCAACAGGCCTCTATATGAAGACTTGAGGAAATGCATGCTTGACATTCAAGTCACCGAATTGGCTAGTGGGGGAAATTTCTACACTTAGAGCAATAGGTAAAAGGAAGATACCTTATTGAGGAAAAAGCTAGATAGGGGCTTATGCAATTTAGAATGGATATAATCCTTTCCTCACACTAAAGCATTGTTCCCTAACCTAAACTATTAGACCATTCTCCAATAATTATTCATTTTGAATCAGCAAGCTCCACCCTCAGAGTTCCTTTTTTATTAAAAAATTTCTTAGCTAAACTGATAGGTTTTAATAAAGTTGTTATTAAGGGCCTCAGCTTACATATTTCTAGTTCTAGGTAGTTTCAATATTCTAAAAATCTAAGAAGCATAAAGGAATAGTTGTAATCTTTTCATAGGATGAGCATCGACAATCCTCATCATCGTCTTTATATAGCTAAAGCAACTCTTAGTAATGCTCAATTCAAGCTTTAACTCAATCTAATTTGTTATAATCTTTAGGAAGTAGAAAAGAAGACGTTACATAATTACACATAAGCAGTGATCATTGATTAGTCTATGATGAAAGAGATATATAAAAACACTACTTTCTTTCACATGTTAGTTATTTTTAGAAAGGTTAGTAACAAGATTATTGCTTTTGAGAGCAATAACACCTCTTTGATTACTCAATTTCAATTCATCATGGAAGCTAAAAGATAATTCTCAGATTCACTATGGTCTCTTTCACTTGGTACTTCTTCTATTACTATTATTGAATAAATCATTAAGTTTAAGTTGTTAATACATAAAGTTGAAGCTCTCTCTAGGTTTGTTAATATAAAAGAGATTGAAAAAAAACACTCAACTCCTTATCTCCTTTCAAAGCACATGGCCTTGAATGGTTTAACATTCACTTTTTTATTAAGACCTACTCCTTAAAAAGTGGAGTAGTAGTTGATGCCATTCATGAATTCTTTTTAAGGAAAAGGATGCTTAAAGAATTAAATGGTACCTTCATTACCTTGGTCCCTGAAGGAAATAAGTAGAAATTCTTGAAGGATTACTGGACCATCTCGTGTTATAACTATGTGTATAAGGTGATGCCTAAAGTGATTACTGAAAGGATGAAATGTATCCTACAACCTCACATAAATCCTTCTAAAGGTGCATATATCCCCAAGAGGCAGATGACAGATAACATTGCACTGGCTTAGGAGTTTTTCAAGCATTATAATAAGAAAAGAGGCTACAAAAATTGTGCCCTAGAAATTCAATTTTTAGAAGGCATATGATAATATGGAATGGAGTTTCATACTCAACACATTAAGAGCCTTTAGTTTCCCTAGTAATTTTATTGATTAGATTGAACAATGTTTGTCCACAGGCTTATACAAATATCAGTAAGTGGTGAACGTTCTAGCTAAATCCAAGGCTCTTAGGGCATTAGGTAAGAGGACACCCTATATCCCTTTACCTATTCCCTTTGGTGACAAAAGTATTTAGCAACTTTTAAGAAAAATTACTGAAAGGAATAGTTCTTTTAGGTTCCATCCTAGATGCAGAAGGTTGGGGACACTTAGCTTGAACTTTGTTGATGATGTTTACATAGTCTCCAAAGCATATAGCAAATCAATATTTTCACTTCACTCATTAGTGCAATGGGGTTGCTGCATAAGATGTTGGGCCTGAGCATAAATAAAGATAAGTGTAGTCTTTTGTATTTGTTAGTGCTAATAGTCAATGTAGCACCCCACTCTCGCAAGACCCGAACCTGACATCGATGGTGATATCCAAGTTTGTGCCCCGTGAGGGTGGCGTGCCAATCACTCAATCATTCAAAAATCGGTATAATTTTTTTTGAATCACAAAACACAATATGCGGAAGAGCATAATCAAATAGGGCATAAGCCCTTTTCAATCATACAGTGGAATTTACAAAATTTCGCATATGGCCAATTGGGCCCTTTCACAATAACAACACTTTATTCATTTCAAAATACACAATTATACAACATTTTCAGAATATATAGCTCAATACAAAATTAAAGACATGAAATGCAGACGCAAACTGATCCCGACCTCTAACCTTCGCTTGAGTGATGTAGGTATACTCCCGTTGGCCTAATGGGGTATTCTTCTTATCCTGAAAAATAGTTGCAAATTTTAGTGAGTTTTGCGAACTCAGTGAGTGACCATCATCGATGGCTCACCCAGTCACATAGTGAATAATTCACGCATTTATTTCACATTTCACATTCAGTACATTTAATCATTCACACTATGAATCATAATTCACATTTTCCATTACGCATATGCAGTGCGCATGAGACTCACTTTTCATTTATTATTGTCGTTTGACCGAGTGCCTTTTTATTCGCTCATATCCCTTAGTGGATGTCGAGCAGTAGCATATATCGTCCCATATTGTTGGACCTCAAACCTGTTATTTATTTTTGAGGCATGTTTTCAATTTTTGAAGTCTTATTAGATCAGTTAATTGGAATTGAATTTTGCTAAGGTTAGTATTAATTCAAGTTTGGTTAAGGTATTAAATTTTGGCCTAAAGTAGGAATAATGGGATTAAATGAACCAAGGGTAATTTTGGAAGACCACTAAGGGTCTAAGAGTTTTTAGGCTTAAATGCAAGGGCATAAGGGTACTTGTGCTATTAGTAATATTAGAAATTTGTCAAATGATTCATAGTCCACATATATGCAGTGGATGAACTCTATACTCATTGGTAGGCAACATAACATCAGAACCTGACAAATATTCAGGTGAATACTATGCTTCAATTAATCCAAACCAATAATTGGCATATCAATTTATTTCCCATGCTTCTACCATTTTCTTGCCAACAACATTCAACTGAAACATTACTCATTCTTCTGTATCATTTTTTCCTACTTTCCAAACACAAGGCACATAACTTAGACAACACATAGACATAAACCACAAAATAGAAGTCTATGACCACATATGATTAGCATTCATCTAATATCCATTGGTTAAACCCAAAAAAGAAAATCTAAAATTGTAACCTGCAATGTGAACAACCTGTCCTCGAACTGAACTTCTTTCATTAAGAAATCAGTGCCAATAGTTGCCTTGTATTGATTACTGAATGAGGCCTAACACATAACAAGCACAAAAATTCGCAAAACAATAATCAATAGCCACGAATCAATTTTATTGAATAAAGCTCAAAATCAAATCATATAGAAATTCGAAAACTACTACCCATCTTTGAAACCTAACAAGAAATCTACTCATTCATATTCATGTTCAACAAAATAAATATTAAAGCAAGAAAAATAAACATTAAAGAGTAAGTAACGAAGAATTCAGTCGTGCGTCCAGGTCTCCTTCGCAGCTGCCTTTTAGCGTGCATTAAAGTCCTTCCGCAGCATCCAAGTCTTGGAAAGTAACGTGCTTTTTCTGCGTGCGTGATTCCTGGAGTGCTGCGTGCGTCCCCTGCTCTCTGCCGCTAGTCCACACACTCTCCAATTTTTTCTCTCTGCGTTGTGCATGTTTGTTTCCTCCAATGCGGCGTGTGATGAGCGTTCCTAGAGTGTGGCGTGCATCCAGTCCCTCTACTCTCTATGCCGCTCGTTCGTCCTTTCTGCCACTATTCTCTAAAAATAATCAACCTCCGTATGCCGCTAGTCACCCCAATAAAATAACCTAGCTAGTTCTATTACTGCCGTCCCAATTCGCTAGTCATATGTGTGCTCTTCAATTTTTTTTAAAACCTAAACGATCCTAAAGTTTTTGTCTCCTCTCCACTGCCATTCTGGACTCTGTCAATTTTAAAAACTTTGCTGCCGCTACTTTCTTCCCCCTTGTGTTATGTCATTTCTTTGGTTTAATTTGAAGCCAATTTCATGCTTTCTACTAAAAAATCAGAAAATAAAATAAATAACAAATTCAATGAAAATAAATAAATTAACTTAAAAATGCTACTAAAATGAATGAATGAATATGCAAATAAATGCAAATATGACCTAAATACTTATATGAACTGGACTAAACACTGAACTTTTGATTCACATAACTAGGAACGAAGAACTCAGGTGCGGCGTCGTCTGGGTCAGGTATCTTTTACGTCCAGTCTCCTTGCGCACGACGTCCTTTCGCGTGTGTCCAGTCTTGTTTGCAGCTACTCTCTCCCGCGTGCGCCAAAATCTTGGAGTGCCTCCTGCGTCTAGTCCCTCGCGTCAAGCCTTCTGTGCAGCTACGTGCCTCTCCCACTTGTTGTTGCGTCTCCCCTCTGTTGCCACTAGTCCCACTGATCTCCCCAAATTAAAAACTTAAAACGTTTTTCTCTTCCTCCTTTTCACCGCTACTCTCTATTTCTATTCTCCTCTTTTAATAAGAGTAAATAGTGATGTCGTTTCTTGCTTATATTGCCTGCATTTTGGACCTTTTGCTAATGGTATTTTTAGGTCTACTGTCGTTTTGCTCTCTTTTAGCTTGCTTCCACTACTTAGGCTATGAAAAATTATAGACGTCTCGTGAACAAATTCTTGAGTCTAATTTGAAGCAAAACTCATGCTTTTTGCCAAAAAACAAGAAAAATAAAATAAATAACAAACTCAGTGAAAACAAATAAATTAACCTAAAAATGTTACTAAAATGAATGAATGGAAATTGATACTATGAGTCTTGGAGAAGATGACGAAATTGATTGTGATGAAGATACTTTTATGGATGATGATGAAACAAATTCAGTAAGTGAAGATGAGGAAGGTGATGACGACAATGATTGAGCATTGGCAAGAACTTTGTTTTTAATTTTCAATAGGTTAAGAGTTTTGCTTGATATTTTGGAACAAGATTTTTATTATATTTCAACATTTAATTATTTTGATTTTTTTGATGAAATTTCAAATTTAAACATACCAAATATCGATGATATGTAAAATATTACTTTTGGATTATCAATATATGTAGTTTGAATATTTTATAAGAAAATATTTAAATTTATTTGCAAATAATCATGTTAAAGAAAAAATCATAACAAGTAGTATATGGTCTCTAAAATTTTTACAATAATGACAAAATTTATCTTTGTTTTGGATAATTTTAATATTTTATTATAAAAACAAATATTTATCATTAATTTATTATGATTATATTGACCACTGTTTTAAAAATCGGACCGGACCGACCGGTCCGATCGGTGACCGGTCGGCTATCCGGTCCGGTTCACCCCTAAAAATCAGTTCAATTGAGAACCAGTGAGAACCGGTCAATTGACCGGTCAGACCGGTCCTGTTCGATCGGTCCGACCACTGGTTCAATAAATTTTTTATTTATTTATTTTATTTTTTAAATATTATTAATATTATATATAATTAAATATAATTATTGCATGATTATGACGTCACACCGGTTCGATCTGTGATTGAAC
>JANVCL010000006.1:27373806-27386971 GCA_026546855.1 Erythroxylum incrassatum
AAGCATACTTAGTGAACATTTTCCAGATCACTACCAATTTTATTTCTAAATCTTTCCTTATCACAACTCATACCGAGGTCACTCTTTCTACTCCTCGTTTTCAATAAAATCACATTTAATATCAATTATACCCGGTATTGTCAATGAATGCACGTACCACTTTTTATACGAAAACATTCCATATTTATATGCATATATGCTAACATGATGTATGAACAAGGAAATGCATTGTCTTAGTTTCTCTTTAAGCTCGCTAGTACTGAAATTTCGAGTCTTAACCCTTAATATGGGGACGGGATGTTACAGTCAAGCTACATGGCTTTTTTTGATCACTAAGTTAGATTGGCTCAACTTTCATTAAAAACCTAGATATCCCAATTTTATCAACTAGTGCTAAAATAAAGTGGTTTTAGCTATGCAAATCAAAGAAACTTGGAAACCTAGGCAAACATTCAGTTAAAGTTTCCAATTCAGTCCTATTAACTAAGAGAATATGGAGGTTATTATAAGATGAGCATGCCTTATAGGTAAGGTAAGATTATATATATTACATCAAAGATCAAAACTTCTAGAAAGCTAAGCTCCCTAGTAATGCTTCATCTTTAATGAAATACCTATTCAAAATGAGAATTAAGACAAGGAACTCATGCATAAGTATTACTGTTAGTGTCATGCATACTTCCTTTTAGTATGATTATTGGACCCCGTTAGTGCTTTTAAGGTAATGCGATGAAGCTAACTCACTGAGAGTAGTTTTTAAGCCAAATGTTATAGTAGCTTAAGCACTCTTAGTTAGAAACACCTTCAACTCTTTTCCTTCAACAACTCTTTTTACCTTGCTATTAAATTATAGGTTGGATAGTACTAAACATGACACAATCAAATGGAAACACTCACCATCTGGTGAATTCACCAACAAATTGTGTTCAAAATTGCTCAATTGTTACAATGATGAAGTTCTATGGCATAAGCTTGTATGGCACATTATAATACCCTAGCTCGATTATTGTACTGTATAATGTATTGTACATGCATGTTATAGTGTATGCTTTATTTATGGTATACTAGAGTAATTTAAGCATTCAAATGTATTATTGAGGTTATAACGGAGATCACAGATAGACCGGAGATAGTTGTGGACTTGACCGAAAATTTCTAAAAAAATTTAACTTAAAAAAGCTATGGAATGAGTCCGAACGAACTTTAAAAGCCTTAAAATGTACTTTGGAGATTTAGGTGGCACTTTTGAATGAAATTCAGATGATTTTGGTGACATTCATCTATTTCCAAATTCAATTTAAAAATTCTTTCGAGAAATAAAAAAGGTTACTGAATAATTTCAAAATATGATGAAAAGCTCCGAAATTAGGTTGGAGTCCAAAGGAACTGAAACGGGTCAAAATGGAGGTTGTTTGAATAGAATTCGGGTAATCCGAAATTATTGGACTAAAAAGCTCTTTTTGGAAAATAATGGGTATTGATGATTTTAAACCCATTCAAAAATTTTAAAAGCATCCAATCAATGTATTAACCCTAATTAGATTATTTCACGATCAATTTGATGATAAGATGGTTGTGGGATATTTTCAAATTTTAATTTGGTTAGTAGGTGAATTAAAGGCATTAAAGGGAAATTTGGTCTTTTTATACTCATTAAGGGCAATTTGATCTTTTTACATGACATTAGTGGATTGGTTAATTATTAGAGATGACCAATGAGAAAATGACATGTGTGTGATGAGTCATTAGTGATGACAAATAAGAAGGTGACATGTGTAATCCATTAAATGAGTATAAAATCAACATTTTGTTTCATTCTTTTAACATACCCATGAGAGTGAATGGAGATTGCATGTGAGAGTGGAAAGAGAAGAACAAAAGAAGAGAGAGAAATATGAGTTATGACCATTGTTAAGAGAAAGGAAGGATAAGAGAGGAAAAAAAGAAAAGAGAGAGGAGAAGCGAGGCTCGACTATGGCCAGGGAGAAGTGATCCAAAACATTTTTCATGGTCTTCTACCTCTATTGAAGCATCCAATAAGGCTCCATAGCCATACAAGTGACAAGGAAGGAGAAAATGGGTAGGTACGTTTACTAGTTTTGGTCAAATTTTGGGTTTGTTGTGTTATAGTTTAGAATTGGTTTTGATAGTGTGATTTACACCTTTTTTATGTAATATCAAGGTTTTATTACATTTGAAGAAATCAGGAGAAGAAAATCAAGAAAATCTAATGTGAGAAGCCTTGGTCAAACTTGGTCAAAGGTGAGATATATTGCCTAAAGTGTTTTATTTTGTCATTTGATGAATTAATATTAATGAATAGCATGGGGAAGTTAGTTTAATGATAAAAGAATAAAAGAAAAACCATGGAAATGATTGGATGAGTTTTTGGCCATGGCTAGAGTTGTTAATGTGATATGATCCAAACTCCTAATTTGATGTTTTATGATGTTTATAACATGATTTTAATGCTAATGAAGTAAAGAAATGAAAAAGAATTGCCTTGGAATTAGTTTTGGTTAAAATTCAACCAAGGGTGCTTGATTTTGTAAAAAATTGTTAATGAAATTTTATGGCTTAAATGTGTGTATTAAAATGTGATGGAAGTGAATTTGGATTGAGTGATAGAAATCAAATGAAATTAAATTGGAAAAGTTTAATATTAAATGTCAATTTTATCCTTAAAGGCATTTTTGGTACAAAAGCATGGCTATGATGTAATGACCATATGAATGTGATTAAGGATAGTCACTAAGTGTATTTGTGGTATTGGAAAAATGAAGTGTTATGTTATTATTTGGAGAAATTTTAGTATATATGGAAAGTAATGAAGTTGAAATGGTTTATAGTGTATTTGATTGGAAAATATGTTAGGAAGTTAAGTGTATTCGTGATAGGTTTTTGGATTAAAAAGTGAAGCCAACTGAAGAATTAAGTGGTGAAAATGAAACTAGCAAGTTGTGAGTGTATTTTAATTGTTTTATATGACTAAATTCTTTTCAAAAGGATTAATGACATGTGAGTGTACTTTAAATTGATTTTATACAAATGGTTTTCATTTGATTATGAAATGAATAATATGTTCAGGTTTATTCAAATGATATTTTACAAGTGAATATTGCTAGCATAAGTGTATGATTTAGCAATATATAAGTTTTAATTTGAATGTTAAATTTTATATGATTGAGAGTTATATTGAAATAATTCAATTATGAACCCTCCCAGACCTGATTTAGAAAATAAGATTGAGCTGTAAATGTAAGAGTTATGTTTGCCTATGGTATACCTCTAAGCTTTATCCATATTATTATACCGGTATATTTATAGCAGTTAACCTATTTCGGGTAAGCAATATAGAACTAGCTCTGTAAATAGTAGTTAGCCAGTCATAGTCAAGTGATGCAGAACCACCTCCGTAACTACCAGTTTATAGTGGTTAACCTGTTATAGGTAAGCGATGCAGAACCAGCTCTATAAATAATGATTAACCAATCACGAGTAAGCAATGTAGAACCAGCTCCATGACTTTAGGCCTAGTGTACGTATGGTAAAGAAACTAGTCGTGGGCTATGTTGAGTAAGAAAAGTCATGTAATAATAATGCCGCCATTATTTATTTTTAAAAGTGACTTTAGAGTTACCATATAGTACCAATTCTAATGGTTGGAATATTTTCAGTTTAAAAGTTTTCAGAAAACTTATTGCCACCAGTGTTTATTGTTCAAGGAAAAAGGGAAAAAGAAAATGGAAACTTGTATATTATGAGTTTAATTTCGATAATTATTTCAAAATAGTATTTTAGAAAATTAAAATTATGTTTTACGAAATGTTATGTTATTATTAGATTTGATGATGCACGAATAAATTGTTATGAAAAATGCCTTACCATGAGTTTTATAATTCTATGGAATATTGCAGTTATATTGTTATGAAAAGTTCAATTTTCTTGTAAATTGATTACACTCATTAAGCTCACTCTTATTTTTATGTTTTTAAACAAACTACCTCAGGTATGTGTACTGGTACTGTAGTAATTAGGACTCCACCTTAAGAATAGTTGTATCGCTAGGTGTTGTTGTGTTTATGTTATTTTTGCTATGTATGTGATATGTTTTAAATTATTTTGGAAATAGTTCAAAAGTTTGATCTTGTGAATATTAGTGGAATTGTAAATGTCTTTTACTTAATGAACTATGAAGGCTTTGATCCTCAAAGACATTTAAAAATGTTTAAAATTATATGCTTGTGATTACTTGTGATGTGGACTTGAGGTCCCATTCTGGAAGTTATAATCCTATATGAAATACTAGATGTGTTTTAAAATGTGTTATGTAGGTTTTTAAAATTTTAGGAAGTTAAAATACAGTCGTTGTGCTGCCGAAATTTTTATTAAAATAATTGAAAAAAAGGTTTCCCATTATTTTCTGCACTTTTAAAAAAATTTAAACAGTTAAATGAGTTTACTTTGTAGGAACCCTTCAGTTGAGTTAGATATCGATTGAAGGGCTAACGTGGGGTTCCACTCGGGTTCTGGAAGGGCCACCCTAGGATGGATCCTTTCATATATAACTTGCCTAGAGCCTCCCATGTGTTGTGGCTAGCCATAAGGAATAGGGTTCCTACTTTGGACAGGATAACATGTTTTTCATGTATGCCAAATTGGTTTGTTCTTTGTAGAGATTCTCTAGAAGACACCAAACACATGTTTTTCCTATGTCAATATAGCAACGACGCATGACATGAAATACTCTAGTTGTAAATTTTCACTAGCCCCCTTGAGCTAGCTTGAAATAATTGAATGGAGTATAAGGTTGAAATTGTCATATAAAGCGGATATGTGGATATATAGAGTTGCCCTTGATTACTTAGTGTCTAGCTCAAGGGATGAGAGGAATAAGAGAATATATATAAGCCAAAGCAACAACACATAAGCCTTCCTAAATTTAGCATGCAACAAAATTATAACTCACATCATTGCTTACAAAGACAAGCATATATTCATCTTTAACACTAGCCTTAATTGGAGCATTTCATAACCTACCTATTGTTGTTAACTAGTAAATAGCTCTTAATGTAGTGATCATATAGACATAATCTTTTTTTAATATTCTAGTCTCCAATAACTTATAATTTGATTGCCTTTTATGATTATGATATACCATTCACTTTCTAAAAAATAAATTTCAATTTACTTCATTAATTTTAAGAACGGGGACTTAATTTACACTATGATAATTTTCGTATAATTTGGGTATGCAAATTTGGTTAGAAGTGAATTCTTTATTAAGCATTTTTAGTGTCTTAAAAAGAAAAAAAATTAAAAAAAATTTGTGCAAATAAGTGAGTATAAAATATATTCACTTTATTGGTTCTAAACTAAGTGAAAATGTTAGAGTTAAATGGTGGTACTAGAAGCCATTTAAAATGGTGACCTAATTAAGTAACCATGAGTATACATGATAAGGTGTTACTTTCACATCAAATGGTTAGTTAATTTTTCAAACAAGCTCTAAATTTGTATATTAATTTAAAGTTAGTGTTTTTTTAATAAGGGTAACGAAAAATATTTAAAAGTTGAAACGTCTTTCTAATGCATATTCAATTTTATGCATTAGGTCAGATTTTATAGATTGAATTAAAGTTTAGACAATTATGGATTGAATTTAATTAATTTACTACTTGATATAAAGAGCTAAATGCCTAGCAAATTGATGAACTTTTCAATTAAACAAGAATTGAAAGTCTTAATTGATATGACAAATTTAATAAATTCTTTCCTAAATTTATCACATATTTAAGTTATGAGTAATGAGATTGATTTACATAAGGAAAAGAAAGTACTTAAATGTGGGAGGATTTGGTAACTATTAATTAAACTATGTTTTTTAGAGTATTTTGCTTGTGTTTGGATAATTTTATAGGATTTAATACTTAATGTGGTTTATATTTTCTTTTCAAAGCCTTATTTTAGCCCTTTAATAAAGAAGGAATGAATTTGGTAAGTTAAATCTAAGATGGAGAAGTTTTAACATAATTTTAGAGGAACACAACACTAATATGGCCTTTGTTCTCAAACACGTTAACAACATAGTATCATATGCGATTTATGTTCTATCTTAATACCTTATATTTCTGTTGTGCCACAAAGTATTGTGTTTGAGTTAATGGGCACATGGAATATCGTGTTTGAGTTAATGGGAATTAATGGGCACATGGATAGAAGCTTGCTACGTGGCTATTTGATATTTCATTATGTTTTGATATTCCATGTATTTTGGTTTTTTTATATTATGTTTTGATTTTATTTGATCTTGTTATGATCATGGGTTGGTATTATCCTGATCTTTAGGAGAAGTTGTTGAATTCCACTTGTATATAAGTTGTGTGTTGCTATCAAACAAGGAAGTTTATACCCATCTCAATTACTATGGTTCTTTTCTCACCCTAAGTAGATCAATCAATTATATAGCTCTGACTAGGACTTATAATTGGTATCAAAGCTATGGGTTCCAATAAGGAACGCATTGAACTTTTGGAGGCTGGTCTTAGAGGGCTCCAAAACGATGTCGTCAGAATGGAAATTGGAGTAAACGATAATCTGAAACAAATAGAAGAAGTGATTAGTAACATGTCTGCTTCTCTTGCTTCCAATCGACTATCCACCCCTACCTCCCAAGCACACAACCATCCCCAAACAATACCTCACCCTTTCATCAACCAATCCGTAGTAGAGTCGTCACAAACACAAACTGGTGGTGGTCGACAAATATTTTTCTCAAAATTGGCCAAATTGGAATTTCCAAGGTTCGCAGGAGGAGAACCAACAGAATGGTTTGCTAAATAGATCAATTCTTTGAATATCAGAATATTGGTGAACCTCTAAAGATACCATTAGCTTCTTTCCATCTAGGAGGGGAGACTAACCAATGGCGGCAGTGGTTACGGCGTACCTACCAGGAAGAACAACTAGAATTAACGTGGAAACTATTTGAAGAGGATCTTTGGGTGCGATTTGGGCCAAAAGATTATGAAGGCTTTGATGAGGCTTTGTCCAAAATCAAACAACTGGGCTCTTTACAGGGATACCAACAGGTGTTTGAATAATTGGGAAATAGAGTTCATGGCTGGTCTCAAAAGGCTATGATCGAAACATTTATTAGAGGTCTGAAATCAGAGGTGGCTGAAGGTATAAGAATGTTTAAACCTTGGACCTTAAAGGAAGTAATTAGCCTCGCTCGTATGAGAGACGAATAGTTGCAGCGACAAAACAAAGTTCTAAGGCCAGGTGCTTGCAACACTCACGAATTTTCTTCTTCCGTAAAGACGAGCACTTAACTACTTTTAAGAAGCAATCGTGGGATTAGATGCAAAAACGGTGAACTCAAAGCCTATGCTTCAATTGTGATGAGAAGTTTACTCATGGGCATCGGTGCAGAAGTCCTCAATTATTATTATTAGAAGCTTGTGATGGTGAAAGTGAAATTCATAGTGCATTGCCAGATGAGCCTAAAATCTCGCTCAATGCACTTTCAGGTATGAATACTCATAACACTCTATAGGTTCTAACATGCATTGGCACACAGAAATTGCTGGTTTTGATTGATAGTGGGTATACACACAATTTTATTAGTGAGAAACTTGCTGACCACCTTCAACTACCAGCGACCCCAACAAAGGAGTTTGGAGTTAGATTTGCTAATGGGGAAAGCTTAAAATGTCAATGATGATTCAATAATGTTCCAATTTCCCTCTATGGTATTCCTTTTGTCCTTACATTTTATGCGTTGCCTCTAATGGGTTTGGATATGGTTTTAGGAATTCAATGGTTGGCACAATTGGGCACGGTTACTTGCAATTGGAGGCAACTAACTATGTAGTTTCAATGGAAAGGACATAGTTGTAAGTTACAAGGAGAACAAGCCCCACTCATCCAATCTGTGCCCAATCATACCATTACCAAGGTTGCACAAGACAACTCCATATTGGCCATGTGCCTACAGATGCCATAAACCTCTATGTCACAGTAACAGCTTCATCCTGAGATGGCAAGATTGTTGGACTATTATAAAGACCTCTTTGAAGAACCATCACAACTACCACCTCAACAAGCCATCGACCATTAGATTAATTTGAAGGAAGGAATTGAGCCAATCAATGTGAGACCCTATAGGTATGCCTATTTTCAAAAATCTGAAATTGAAAAATAAGTTCAAGATATGTTAGAATCAGGGCTAATTAGACCTAGTACTAGTCCCTTCTCATCTCCTGTGTTGTTGGTAAAAAAAAGATGGATCTTGGCATTTTTGTACTGATTATTGAGCATTAAATGCTGTCACCATTAAAGATAAGTTTCCAATGCCCACTGTGGAAGGCATGTTGGACGAACTCTATAGAGCCATATATTTCACCAAAATTGATTTGAGAGCCGGTTATCACCAGGTACGCGTATATCCTCTTGATATACATAAAATTGCCTTCCGTACCCAAAATGGCTATTATGAATACTTGGTCATACCTTTCGGCCTTTGTAACCCCCATCAATTTTCCAAGTCATTATGAATTCCATCTTCCGCCCTCACCTTCGCAAATTCATTTTGGTCTTTTTTGATGACATCCTAATTTATACCCCTAATTGGAATTCACATCTTGAACATATGAAGACAACATTAGAAATATTAAGGAAATACTTATTTTTTTTGAAGCTTTCAAAATGTGCCTTTGGATTGCAAGAACTTGAGTGCTTGGGTCACATTATTACTCCAGTTGGTGTTCAAGTTGATCAAAGGAAAATCCAAACTTAGTGGATTGGCCTAAGCCCACTAACATTTCTGAGTTATGTGGTTTCCTAGGTCTTATAGGTTATTACAGAAAGTTTGTCTGCAGCTATGGTGTTATCGCAAGACGACTCACTAATTTATTAAAAAAGGGTCAATTTGGGTGGAGTTCTAAAGCCGAAAATGCTTTTATTACTCTTAAGGAAGCTATGAATACAACACCAACACTGGCTATGCCAAATTTCAATGAACCATTCATTATAGGAGCTGATGCTTCTAGTGACGAAATTGGAGTAGTTTTGACTCAAGCAAGGAAGCCAATTGCATTCATGAGTCGAGCATTGGGCATGACAAAGCGATCGTGGTCCATTTATGCTAAAGAAATGTTGGCTATCCTCCACGCAATTAAAACATGGAGGCCTTACTTGCTTGGACGGAAGTTTTATATCCATATGGACTAATGTAGTCTCAAGCACCTGCTGGAACAATATATTGTAACTCCTAAGCAGCAGAGGTGGGTTGCCAAATTGTTGGGACATGATTATGAAATCGAGTGTAAGCCAGGCAAGGAGAACAATGCAGCTGATGCATTATCACGAATGGTTAGTAGTCCACACCTTGATGCAATTTATATTTCACAAACTTCTTTATGGGATGACATAAAAAAGTGCAACAAAAGACGAATCTTACATGCTGAAAATTGAGAAATTAGCTACTAAAAGTCCTGGGCAGCCTTATAGTTGGCGTAATGGCTTGCTTTGCTATAAGAATAGAGTTTTGTGCTAGCCAACTCATCATTACTTCATCAACTTCTAAAAGAATTTCATGACTCACCAATTGGTGGACATTCAGGGGTTCTGCGAACTTACAAGCGTTTGGCACAATAGTTTTATTGGCCTTCTATGCACAAATTCATAAAGAGTTATGTAGTTGCTTGTGAGGTATGTTAACGAACTAAAAGTGAAAATTTGTCACTTGCTGGTCTTCTTCAACTGTTACCAATTCCATGCCAACTTTGGGATGATGTTATAATGGATTTTATTGACGGATTGCCAACATCCAATGGGAAGAATTCAATTTTGGTGATAATTGATAGGTTGAGTAAATCAGCTCATTTTGTGGCATTTACTCATCCTTATATAGCAAAAATTATAGCAGAGAATTTTATTAATACAGTTGTGAAGCTTCATGGTTTGCCCAAGACGATTATTGCCGATCGAGATACAATTTTTATCAGTATATTTTAGCAAGAATTTTTTAAAATGTCAGGCACTCAATTGAAGATGAGTTCAGGCTATCATCCGCAGACCGAAAGATAAACGGAGGTAGTTAATAGATGTCTTGAATAGTATTTGTGTAGTTTTGTGTATCAACAGCCTCGTAAGTAGCTCTCTTTCCTCCCTTGGGATGAATACTTGTACAATACCACATACCATGCCTCTATTGGTATGAGCCCTTTCTAAGCTCTTTATAGCCGCCCTCCTCCAATAATTCCTAATTATATTACTGGGCAATGCCCTGTTAGTGAAGTGGATCATAATTTGATAGCACAAGACGAGCTGTTTAAGCAACTCAAAATCAACCTTCATACCACCAATAATTGGATGAAACAGCAAGTGGATTCTAAGGGCAGACATATTGAATTTTAGGTTGGTAATCTGGTATTCCTTAAGTTACACCCTTATCGTTAGCAATCTATGTTCCGATAGGCTTACCACAAGCTTGCAAGTAGATTCTATGGTCCTTACCCTGTTGCTGAGAAGATTGGCCGTGTCTCTTACAAATTACAACTTCCACCAGGTTCACGTATTCACCCCGTCTTCCACGTATCACTACTTAAAAGGAAAGTAGGTACTGAGATTGCCGCTAGTTCTGAACTTCCACCTATGACTGATGATGGCGCTGTGATAATGGAGCCTGAAACTGTCTTGGAAACTTGTTGGATTCGGTGTGGATTGAAATTCATTGAATAGGTGTTGGTCAAGTGGAAGAAGTTATCTTGTGAAGAGGCCACGTGGGAGGATTTACAGCTGGTCAAGGATCAGTTTCCTATTTTCAACCTTTAGGACAAGGTTGCTGTCAAAAGGAAGGGTATTGTTATGCCACGATGTTCCCATCGTTTGCCCAACCCCAATTACAAGTATCGTGTCTGAGTTAATAGGCACATGGATTATCGTGTCTAAGTTAATGAGCATTAAATGGCACATGGATAGAAGCTTGCTACGTGGCTATTTGATATTTCATTATGTTTTGATATTCCAAGTACTTTGGTTTTCTAGTATTATGTTTTGATTTTATTTGATCTTGTTATGATCATGGGTTGATATTATCCTGATCTTTAGGAGAAGTTGATGAATTCCACTTGTAAATAAGCTGTGTGTTGCTATCAAACAAGGAAGCTTATTCCCATCTCAATTACTGCATTTCTTTTCTAACCTTAAGTAGATTAATCAATTATATAGCTTTGACTGGGACCTATCAATTTCTTAGAGAGTTTGCCACATGACCAAACACACCTAAAATAAGGACCTATATTCTTCAACATGGCCTGCACACGAACTTGTGTCTAGGCCACTAAGATCTACATTCCCAAAATGGACCCTCAAATGCATGACAAAGGAGCTAGTATTATAACATGGTCTAAGCATAGAACTGTGTTCTGCACCCATATTAGCAGTGGTCTTTTATATAAAATTATAAAGATAGACATTAAGCAACATGGTGTAGTGAGACAAAATTATGATGGACCCGTATTGGTGTTTTTGAAATTTTTACAGTTCAAATATAAAAGGATAAAAGAGGGTTAGAGTTTGGTGATAAAGGAGCTAAATTAGAACATCTTGGAGTAATAAAGGGAGAATTTTTTAGAAAAGCTAAAGAATTCATTAAGATTAACAAAGAACCACATGATTTTAAGAATCCATGAATGACTTCTTTCATCTTGTTTTCCTTCTTGAATATAGTTAGATTTCTTTACTTGAGTATGAACTAAATTCTTAGCTAGGATTATACATGTAACTCATTTTGGATATTTCAATTATTAAAGTATTATTAGTTGTTGCTTGGGATAAATTTATTCCCTTTAATATTGATTCTTGAATTTTTGTCTAACTCTCAATTTTCAGTCTTATGGATTATATAAAGGAATAAAAGGAGAAGTAGAATCTATGCACTAGGAGAATAAACAATCTAGATTTAATGAAAGAGATATATTAGATTATTGTCAAAACCTTGATCACTGAAATTTACAAGTTAAGAGTTGACATGTTAAGTCACGTCTAAGTCCCTTCTTCATTATCACCTTCTTCAAACTTTCTTTTGAAACACAGAGTTTTCCCATAAAATACCTCCTAAGAGATATCTATGCTTCTTCTTTCCTTCACCAAACCCACCTTGTTCTTTGTGCCCTCTATCCTAAGAAAAACCAGAAAACTGGTCATTATATACCGTGAAGTGCATAAATTGTGTGGAGTTTAAGGCTTTAAGAGTTCGAAGTTTTCAGTAGGTAAGTTACTGTCATCTGCATGAGAAATAGCATTTACATGTTTGTTCTTAAATACTGTGTTGTTGGGGAATGAGAAATCTGGTTATGTGTAAATTTAGTGTTTTGAAAGATCATGAGTATTTGGGGTGTCGTAAAATATTGAAAGGTTAAGAATCTAGAAAATATTCACTGAGTGTACTTCGATATGTTAGCCATAACTTTTTCTCTAGTAATCCAAACGAGATGATTCTTGATTCGGAGTAAACTATGAACGTATGGCTATATTTCTTATGAAGACATCGAATTTCAGTTCTGTCTCTAAGAGTCTCAAATTTCATGAAATTAAGAGTTTGATGCAGTACGTTGGTGTATGAATGAGAAGTTTATCGTCAGACTTTAGGGACAAATTTGAGATTTATATAAAGATGTTTTGGCCAAGGTTTCTTTTGAAAAATTGTAGATCTTTCGTTAATCTTTCCAACGGTATATAGTATGACAAATTTGGACATCGGAGTCAAAAGTTATGGTTTTTACAAGTGGATACGTTCAGGGGAAGAAAAGTGAACAATGGAAAAATAAACGATCGAAAAGTGAATGATCGAAAAGTGAACGATAGAAAAGTGAACAATAGAAAAGTGAACGATAGAAGAGTGAATGATAGAAAAGTAGACAGAAGAAAAGTGAGACGATACAGAGGTAAGACGATAGAATTGGCCTTCGAGGTCTGCATGAAAGTTGTAGATCTCAAATTCCTCTTTCTGATAGTTCAAAAATGAAGTTAATCCGACATCTGTAGTGAGAGTTATGGCAATTGCACCAAGGTATGTACACTACAAGTAAAGAGATGAACATGTTAGATTCTTTTGGCCATAACTTCTTCTCTAGACATCCAAATGACTTGATTCTTG
>JANVCL010000006.1:27417884-27430903 GCA_026546855.1 Erythroxylum incrassatum
TTGTTTATGTTTTCGAAAAATCAAGAAGAAGATAAAATAATTGCAAATTCATTGTTTTCGAATGATTGGATAAATTGCTGCAAATGCAAAATGCATTTTTTGAATAATTTGAGAAATGTCTTCAATTGATGATTTCATTGTTTTTGGAATGAATGGGAATTTGTTTGACTTATGATTTTGATAAATTGCAAAATTGTTGCATTCTTGGGTTCTTGAATGATTGAGAATTTGATATGTGAATTTGTGTAACTTTGTGACATTGTGCTTGAATATGATATGACATGATATGAAAATTAAATTTGTGAAATATGCCTTCGGACAATCCGATTTTTTTCAAGTGTGAAATGTGTTATGTGAGTTTGGTTAGGTCCCATAAGAGGGTCAAGTGCACTTATCTAGGCTTCGCCCACCTGTCCGCTAGTGACATTGGAGCTCCATTACGAACTCCCATACGTTCACGGCTACACTGGACCGCTATACGGGAAAGTGTAGTACGTTATGCGGGAAAGTGTAGTATGTTCTGTTCACGGCTGCACAGGACCGCTATGCGGGAATGTGCGGTATGTTCTGTTTCTGGACTGACCCAAACCATCCTGATGTGCTTATGTGTCTTTGATTTTGTTTATAATTGTGGTGCATTCATGTTTTTGAAATTGATTATGAGTGATTCGAAAAGTTGAAAAGTTTGAGAAATAAGCATTTATGAATGATTTGAAAAATTGAGGATTTTTTTTGAGAAATAAACATTTGATGTTTTCCTACCGTGAGATTACTGTAAACTAGAAATGAGTTTTATTTTTGAAAATGTTTTTGCTTATATTTCAGTTATAAACATGTTATCCATGAGATGTAAAGCTCACCCCCCCTTTTCATCCCCATCTCTAGGTATCGAACAGGAGATCAGATGAAAAAAAGTCAAGGCATTTGTTCGATTATGCATATGTTGTGTTTTAAATTAATTTGTCGTAAGATTTAGATCTTAGTCATGTTGAGAATTTTGGGACATTTATATCAAGTGTATTTTGAAGTTGTATCTTTATATTTGGATTCAGATTTTTGGGATTGATGTTGTATTATTCGTAATGTATTTATTTTGGAATGTAAATAATGAGTTATGAATTTGTGTATTGAATTGAGGTATGAATGTGACTTGGATATGGATGAATGTGATATGGGTTCCGGACATGAGGTCCGATGATACTGATGTTTGAGAATTATAGAAATACTTTGGTTATGTATGGGTTTGAATTGCGCTAGAATTCCGGACAGGAGGTCTGATGATTGTGTGGATGGATTGGAAATATTGAAGTACTTTTTTGTTTATGACTTTGGTTTATTGACATGTGTAAGTTTTTATAGGAAATGAAAAGTAATTTTGATTGAGGATGAATTTCCAAATTGGAAATTGAGTTGCTTTGTATGAGATTGAATAAAGATGAAAAAATGAAAAAAAATTATACCGTTTTGGATTAGTTTACACCGAGTGTGTCGTATGGTTTCCAACGCAATGTTTTTCTAAGGTACTCGTTTCGGATGTTGGAATTTTGTGAATCCGTTCCTTAGATTTTGCGTTTTATTTTGTTTCCGCTTTATGATTTCCGAGCCTTTCGATTTTCTATGGTTCATTAAGAATTTGATTTCTTTTGGTTTCCGCACGTTTTTTGATTCCATTTTGTGTTTCGCATTTGTTTTGGCCCACTTTCAGGTTTAGGATCTGTTCTTTTGTTTCACTTTTCGTTTTCATTTTTTTTTCAGTTGGGGTTCGGTTCCAAAATCGGGTCCCAACATGATTGTTAGCACTCCCTTAGGTAGAAAGGTGATAATAAGTCAAGTATATAGAGATTGTGAACTGGTTATTGAGGATCCTAGATTGGTAGTAGACTTATTGCCTCTAGATCTGAAAGGTCTAGATGTTGTATTGGGTATGGATACTATAAAGAAATATCATGTAAAGTTAGACTGTGGCCTCAAAGAGGTAGAGTTTGATCTTGGCAATGGAGAGAAGGTGATTTTTAAAGATCGAAGAATGCCATCACCCAGAGTTGTTTCAGCTTTATTATCTGATACGATGATGAGAAAAGGATATGAAGCCTTTTTGGCACACGTCGTGGACACTGATGTGAATGAAGGGAAGTTAGAGGATTTTTCGATTGTAAGGGAGTTTCCAGACGTGTTTCCAGAGGATTTACCTAGTTTGCCACCGGTGAGAAAAATTGAGTTTGCCGTCGACTTGATTCCCAGAACCGCACCCATTTCTATACCACCGTATAGAATGGCTCTAGCTGAACTGAAAGAGCTCAAGGAACAGTTTGAGGAACTTTTAGAGAAGGGGTATATAAGGTCGAGTTTGTTGCCATGGGGAGCATCGGTTCTGTTTGTTAAGAAGAAGGATGGAACATGGCACATGTGTATTGATTATCGGAGACTCAACAAGGTGACTATTAAGAATAAGTATCCTCTACCTTGAATTGATGTTTGACCAGCTTCAGGGAGCAAGGGTCTTTTCCAAGATTGATCTCAGGTTAGGCTATCATCAGCTCAAAATCAAGGAGTTTGATATAAGCAAGACAATCTTCAAGACACAGTATGGACATTATGAGTTTTTATTCATGTCTTTTGGATTAACCAATGCTCCAACTATTTTTATGGATCTTATGAATAGGTTCTTTAAGGAATATCTAGATCAGTTTGTCATAGCGTTAATTGATAAAATTTTAGTATATTCTAAGAGTGAAGAGGAACATGAAGAGCATCTCAGGATTGTGTTGCAGACATTGAGGGAGAGGGATTTTATGCCAAATTCAGCAAATGTGAGTTTCAGTTTCATGAAGTGATATTCTTTAAGCATGTGATTTCGAAAGATGGGGTACATGTTGATCCAAGGAAGGTTGAAGCAGTGCCAAATTGGCATACACCCAAAACAGTGACAGAGGTAAGGAGTTTTCTGGGTTTGGCAGGATATTATAGGAGATATGTTTAGGGATTCTCTATGATAGCTGCTCCGATGACTAAGTTATTAAGGAAGAATCAGAAATTTATTTGGAGTGAGGGATGCCAAAAAAGTTTTAAGGAGCTCAAATGCAGATTAACAAGTGCTCCAACTTTGATTTTGCCTGTGGTAGATAAGGGTTATACAGTATATAGTGATGCTTCGAGGAAGGGTTTGGGTTGTGCGTTGATGCAAGAAGATAAGGTAATAGCTTATGCCTCCCGACAGCTAAAGCCTTATGAACTGAAGTACCCGACCCATGATTCGAAGTTAGCAGTAATAGTTTTTTCCCTGAAGATTTGGAGACATTATCTGTATGGGGTTCAAATAAGGATTTTCACCGATTATAAAAGTCTTAAGTATTTATAAATTCAAAAGGAATTGAATTTGAGACAAAGAAGGTGGTTAGAGTTGCTCAAGGATTATGACCTGTTGATTGAGTACCATTTAGGAAAAGCGAATGTGGTAGCGGATGCCTTGAGCAGGAAATCCTCTATAGCTCATGTTCAAACAGATTATCTTCCACTTTTAGAGGAGATGGCTAAGCTTAGGATAAGTTTGAAACAGAAGGAACCTGAATGTATTGTTGCTACCTTTAGAGTGAGATCAATACTTAGGGAGAAAGTTAAAGAGTTACAAGCACAGGATGGCAAGAAATCTGAAGTGGTAGTGAGGGATTATGGGCTTATGGTTGTAGGAAATAGACTTTGTATTCCGAATGTCAAGGAAGTAAAGGATGAAATACTAGATGAGGCACATAATGCGCCTTATGCCATACACCCGGGTAGCACCAAGATGTACAGAGATCTGAAAGAACATTTCTAGTAGAAAGGCATGACGAGGGATGTAGCAGAATATGTGAGTAAGTGTCTAGTGTGTCAGCAAGTCAAGGCTTAGCACCAGGCACCTTCAGGCAAGTTAAGGCCATTGTCGATTCCTGAGTGGAAGCGAAAAAGGGTAACTATGGATTTTCTGATGGGTTTGCCTAAGACTAGTACGAAGCATGATGCCATATGGGTCATTATTGATCGGTTGACAAAGTCAGCCCATTTCCTGGCAATTAAGCAAACTGATTCTCTGCATGTACTAGCTAAGAAGTATATTGATGAGATAGTAAGATTACATGGGGTTTCGGATTCAATAGTCTCTGATAGGGATCCTCGATTCACTTCGAGATTTTGGGGAAGCTTGCAAGAAGCTCTTGGAACCAAGTCGAATTTTAGCATGGCTTTTCATCCTTAGACAGATGGTCAATCTGAGAGGACCATTTAGACACTTGAGGGAATGCTTAGAGCATATGTGATGGATTTCAAAGGAGCTTAGGATGAGCATTCTCCATTGGTCGAATTTTCTTATAATAATTCGTACCACTCAAGCATTCAGATGGCTCCTTATAAAGTACTATATAGAAGGAGATGTAGGACTCCGATATGCTGGGATGAAGAAGGAGAGAGGAAACTGATAGGGCCAGAGTTACTTCAGATGACAGTCGATAAGGTTAATCTGGTTAAGCAACGACTTAAGGCAGCACAGGATAGAATGAAGAGTTACACTGATGCATATCGAAAGGAGATGGAATATAAAGCTGGTGAGAAAGAATTGACGTCTCCTTAGAAAGGAAAAATGAGGTTTGGCAAGAAGGGCAAGTTGAGTCCGAGATATGTGGGTCCCTATGAGATTGTAGAGAGGATCGAACTGCTAGCCTATAGGTTGGCGCTGCCACCAGAATTCTCACAGATACATGATGTCTTTCATGTTTCCATGTTGAGGAGGTATAAATTGGATCCATCTCACATCATTCAGACTACTGAGGTTCAGTTGAGAGATGATTTGAGTTATAAGGAGATTCTAGTGGAGATTTTGGACACCAAGGAAAAGGTCCTCAGGAACAAGACAGTTCAGCTAGTCAAAGTCCTGTAGAGAAACCATTCGGTGGAAGAGGCCACATGGGAGCCCTTGGATGCCATGAAGGAGAAGTATCAACAACTCTTCAGCGAATCAGGTAAGAATTTCGAGGACGAAATTCTTTAAGGGGGAGAAATGTTGGCCCCTGAATTTTTTTTATTTGATTAAACATGATTAGATAAATTTTTGAGGTCTTACTATATTATTGTAATTTGAAATTAATTAGCATATTAATGTGAATGAGATTAGGTGACATAGGTGAATTGAATTAATGTTAAAGTGATAAGTTGCATAAGGGGTATTTTGGGAAGATCACATAAGTTGTAAGTCTTAAGGCTTTGAAGGAGGGGCAAAATGGACTTTTTACAATCAACAAGGGTTTAAAAGGGAAGAAAATTAGGTGTCTTTCAATTAGAAGAAGCAAAAAAACAAAAATAGAGAGAGAAGAGGGAGAGAGTTTCGTGAGTTTGGAGAAAAAGAATAGCCATGTTAGGTTTTAATTTTTCTTAACCTTCAACAGGGATTTTGAGAGTAATCAGGAAGGGAAAAAGGAAGACGAAGGTTAAAGCTTCCATTAGAGCCAAGAAAATCATTGTTGGGTGAAGATTCAAGGTATGTTGATTTTTAATCTTTTGGATTTTTGGAGTGTTTTTGGTTCAAAAAGCTTAAGAAACGCATGGGTTTACGTATTCTAGGATCAATTTCATGCATTTAGTTCTTTGAGTTTTCCAATTTGAATTTTACTGAATTGGGAATTTTTGTCATTGTTAAAGGGAGGCAAGAGAGGCAAGAGGAGCAAGAAGAGAGTCATCCTTGAACAAGTTTTCAAGCAAAGAAATTAAGATGAGTGACATTTTTATAATTGAGTAAATAAGCTATTAAAGTTTCTTTCAAATAAATGGAATTAAATGATTTCCAACTACCTTGAAAATGAGCATTTATTGTTCTTTAAGCTGGTTTGAGAATGTACCATATGTGTTTGTATATAAATTTTGTAAGTGAATTGTGAAATAATGATAGAAATATGTATGACATATGTCATGCTCATGAAATCAAGTTTTCGAAAATGTGCCATAAGGGCAACATGTTTCAAGTTCATGAATTACATGTTTTGTTGGTTTGTGGTGGTCTGTTTTGTCTGTCAAGTGCACTTGATTAAAAAGGCCTCTCCTGCCTGCCCACTAGTGGCATGGAGCTCCCTCGCGGACTCCCATAAGTTTACGGCTACGCAAGACCATTTTGTGGGATTGCGATAGTACGTTATATTCACGGCTACACAGGACCCGTATGGAAAATGTGTAGTACGTTCCGTTACGGATCCACCCAAACCATTATGATGCGCTTATGTGCTTACATGTGTTGATAAGTTTGATGAATGTTTAACTGATTTGAATTGTGGTTTTGGTTTGACAAGTTGAGATATAAATGTTTTATGCATTTTATGATAAATTGCTATAATCATGAAGGTCTTCAAGGGCTTTTGTTTATTTCCGATTATAAAACTGTTACTCACGAGCGTTAAGCTCATCCCCAGTTCTTTCCACCCGCAGGTGATGAGCAAGTTAGCGAGTGATCGAGATGAGCGTCAAGGCATCACTCCATTTTGTTCTTTTAATTTTTTGAAAATTAGAATTTATAAAACAATGCTTTAGTTGCATTTTGAGAAATTATCGTTTTGAAAAGTTTGTATTTTGGATTATGTTGTAAGGTGGCTCGAAATACCTGCTTAAGCATTGTAAAACTCTTATTTTGATGCGAATGAAATACATATGCATTATGGTTGTTTATGGCTTTTCAAATTTTTTACATTGCTATTTCAAATTTTTCATAAGGGTAGGATTGTGTTCTATATTCAAAGGAAAATCTGGAATGATCTAGGTAGAACTGGTTAAAAATGTCTGTTTGGAAGTTGTAGAGGATCTTTCCAATTTTCCAACGATATAAAGTTTGTAAGTTTTAGATATCATTGTGGAAAGTTATGATCATTTGAAGTTGTGTTGCAGCATAGGGTGAACTTTCGGGACAGCTGCATCGATTGTAAATTTTTTACCCTTTTAGAAGCAAAATTCGTTTATGAGTATTCATGGAAGTTGTAGATCTAGAAGTCTTCTTTAAAACGGTCTAAGAATGACCTTAATCTGATATCTGTAGTGAAAGTTATGCCCTTTTGATTGCTTCAATCTTAGTTTTTCGTCATGGTATGATCTCATCTTCGTCTTAGTATGACGTCAGCTTCGTCTTAGTTTTACGTCTTAGTTTTTCAGTATGACGTCAACTTCGTCTTAGTTTTTGTCTTAGTATGACGTTATCTTCGTCTTAGTATAATGTCAGCTTCGTCTTAGTTTGTGTCTTAGTTTTTCGTCTTAGTATGACGCCATCTTCATCTTAGTATGACGTCAGCTTCGTCTTATTTTTTCGTCTTAGTTTTTGTCTTAGTATGACGTCATCTTCGTCTTAGTTTTTCGTCTTAGTGTGACGTCATCTTCGTCTTAGTTTGACTTTTGCTTCGTCTTAGTTTGACTTTTTGCTTCCTTCTTCAATTCTATTTTTGACCCTTTTAGAAGTTGAATCTCGCTTTGAGTTCTTCATGAAAATTGTAGATCTCGATGTTCTCTTTCAAATAGTCCAAAAATGAACTCAATTTGACCCTTATAGAAAAAGTTAGAGCAATCGCGCCACGATAGGAACAGATTGTTCGAGAGTATAAACAAGTTCGACTCTTTCGGGCATAACTTCCTCATCCGACCTCCAAATGAAGTGATTCTTGAAGTAATGGATTCCTAACATCTTTTCGTTTCTCTCCATGAAAATTGGTGTCTGTTGGATTTGATTTGAATAAGTTTATGGAGAGAAAGTGAGGGGTCGGTTGAGAGAGCATGAGTGGGGTATGTACATGCTTTAGCTTTTTAAGTATATCTTGAGCTATAGAGCTCCGTTTGAGATTATTATTGCTACAAAACAAAATAGAGACTTAGAGCTACAATTTCTTTGAAGAGGTCAAGTTGTAATTTTGGTGATTGATTGGTATAGGCACACCACCTTGTTGGAATGACGGTAAATGATTTCGGATGTTGGACTATAAGCACAAGGTTTATGACTCCGGATGTTGGGCTCCGGAAATAAGGTCCAACATATTCATTAGAGATATAAATAAATAAATATAGTTTCTCGTTATAAATTTATTATGGTATCAGATCGGGTTATAATAGCTGCCTAGTCTTAAGTCCTTGCCTAGTTTTAATTTCTTATCGTCAATCTAAGTGCTTAAATGCCACCTAAGTGTCTCTAACTTCTCAATTGATGTTAGTCATTATACAATATGTTGAACTAGTTTTGGTTCTGCCTTTTGATTTGTTGGTCTTTAAGCCATTATTATCAACATGTTTATAGCTTAGACATGCCAGCTTACATTTGCCTTGGTTGTGGTTTATTTGTTGCTAAGTGTCATCTTCAATTACAGAGAGGCTGAAAGTAATATGAAAGGTGAGGGTTCAAGTAGAGAAGGTAAGAAGAGAAAATGTTGGATTTAACGTTGCCCTACTATCTTCATCCTATAGACAAGGCATTAACATTTGTGGGATGATTCTCAAAAGGGAATCAAATTATGAAGAGTGGTGTAAGGCCATGTGAAATGTGTTTAAGGCAAAGAGAAAGGGATGAAATATTAATGGAATTCTGCAGAAACCGGTGGATGATTTAGATGAAATAGACAATTAGTGGAGCATAAATTTGGTGCTCGTACGTTGGATCATGATTTCTATAGACCCTACTATACGATCCATATTGACCTATATGGATAACATGAAACCCCTTTAGGATGACTTGAAAGAGCATTTTTTAGTTAGTAATGGTGTAAAAGTGCATTAACTGAGGTAGGCCACTAAAAATTGTAAATAGTAAGGAAGTACAGTAGTTACTCATTTTGGATGCTTAACGGCGATGTGGGAGGAACTTGTCGGTTATATGAAGGTACTTACATGTCATTGCAGAGGGTGCAAGTGCAACCTCGCCTAACAATACGTTGACAAGAGAGAAGGAAAAGGTGTATGATTTTCTCACGAATCTTCACACTGCACTCTATGGTTAGACACGAAGCAACATATTGATTATGAAGCCTCTATTATCTCTTAGTAAAGCCTATGGACTTGTTAGGAAAGGCACAAGCAAGTGTCATGTGAGAGAGGAGTGATTTGTACTAGTGGAATTTAAGATTCAAAAGCTCAACATTTCACAAAGTAATGAAAAAAATGCAAAGGTAGTTTGTACGAATTGTAAAAAGTTAAGACACGAGGCAAAAGATTTATACAAAATCATTGGCTATCTGAAATGGTGGACAATTGGGCGAGGTGGTGGTTATGGCAAAGGTAAGAATAATGGTGGTAGGGGAGGCATAGGGTGAGGATGTGGTACTATGGCAAACACAGTTTAGGGTGTCAAAAGTGCTAGATTAGCGGCATAAACAATGTAGCTTCCAAGAGAAGACAAGGTCAATTTGTTGAAGCTCTAGGATAAATAATAGGCTAACCTTATGCCAATGATTAATTCTCACAAAAGCTTTGGTTCCTCTTCTACTAAAAAATTGATTGGTAAGAACCTCTCCTTGTGTTGGTAATTGGATACAAGAGCATCTTAGCATATGAAAAAAGTGGAAAATTTTAGATCAATATGAGAGATATAGTGACTTCTCCAATTGGATTGCTAAATGGGAAATCAATGACAGTGGTACAAGAGGGCTCAATTAACTTAGGAGCAGGAGTTATATTACATAATGTTCTACAAGTTCCAAAATTAGAATGCAATTTAATTTCTGTCGCTCACTTAATTGACGATTTAAAATATGTTGTCATATCTACTGAAAAATTATGTGTGATACAAGACCGCACTTTAAGGACCCTGATTGATTTGGGTAATCAACAAGATGGGGTTAACTACTTCTACAGTGTTACAGTGGTGAGTGCAAATGCAAGTTGAGTGGAAGCAGTGGATTTTTACACACTCAAGCATAGGTAATCCTACTTCTTAAATTGTTAAATTATTGTTTGGAGTTGCTAGCCAGTAGTTGTAGTGGAAAAAAAATGTGTGATATTTGTTTTAAGGCCAAGCATACTCGTACTAGTTTTCCTTTGAGTAATAATAGAGTTGTTTTACCTTTTGAATTAGTATATTGTGATGCGTGGTGTAAAGTATTAGCTTCATATGGGGCACATTATTTTTTAACTATAGTCAATGATTTTTCCAGAGCTGTGTGGGTTTATTTAATCGGTGATAAAATATAGGTCACTGAAATTGTTAAAAATTTCTATGTTATGACCCAAACTCAGTTCAATTGCAAAGTGAAAATAATAAAGAGTGATAATGGAATAGAGTTTTTCCCTCTTAATAAATATTTCATTGAGAATGAGATTTTATTTTAGACATCGTGTGTTGGGACTCCGTAACAAAATGGTAAGGTAGAAAGGAAACATCCCTCATATACTTAATGTTAGACGTGTAGTACATTTTAAAGCTCTCTTATTGATCAAGTTTTAGGGAGAATGTATCTTAACTATGGGTTATTTAATTAAAAGAAATCCATCTAGCTTGAAAAGGGGAAAGTCACCTTATGGAGTCTTAGATGGTAAACCCTTTTCATATGCATATATAAGAACATTTAGGTGTTTATGTTATGGACACTAATGGGGATATTATCGAGACAAGTTTAGGCTTAGGAGTAGAAGATGTATCTTTGTGGGTTACCTATATACTAAAAAAGAATAGAGTTTGTATAACTTAGTTACAGGAGAGAGCTTTGTCTCTTGTGATGTGGAGAGTCAGTTTTCTTTTGCAAAAATAAATAACAATGAACCATTTAAATTCTCAGACCTCACCTTAAGATATTTATTGCATTATTTAGATGAGTGGGAGGTAGTCACAAGGTCTCGAACATCAACTAAGAATGTTGATTGTGCACAAAGAAGTCGTAATAAGCAAGCATGTAGTGGTCACGTGATAGGGGGAGTGAACAATATGGGGAAAGGGGTAAGGGAAATGAAAATAAAGAGAGTATGTAGGATGAGCATGAAGTAGGGGTTGACATAATGAATGAGGTCTCAAGTATTGAGGATGGAAGAATATCTCTAAAGTTACTTGGATATAGGCATCACATCAAACAAGCTTCCACTCGACTTAGAGGTTATATCACTACCACCATACGTTGCTTAGACCCGCCAATCTCATCTACATTTTTTGTGTCCTTAGGTATGTTATATCCTATTACACATTATGTGACATGTGATCATGTTCTTGCTTAACATAAAGTTTTTCTTACATTTGTTGCTGAGGTAGAGCTCACTAGATATGTTGACACTGTCCGAGACCCACGATAAGGTGAGACCATAAAGTGTGAAGTAGATGCTTTCGAGAAAAATAAGACATGGACCATTAAAACACTTCCTCCTGAAAAAAGGCCATTAGCCACAAGTGGTTATATAAGATCAAATATAATTCATATGACTCTATTGAACATTTTAGGTGATTCTTGGTAATACTCAAGTAATTAGTATTGAATAAAATTAGAATTTTATCCATGTTGTTAAGATGGCTACAATATGTACTCTTTTGACTATCAGAACCATTAGAAATTGGGAAGTGCACCAAACGGATGTTCATAATGCATTTCTATATGAAGATCTTGACAAGACTTTAACCCTATATGTAAGTCTTGATATAGGCTTCGTAAAGCTCCCTGTCATTTGTTTTTGAAGTTGACTAACATGCTTAAAAGTTTTGGGTTTGTTCAATCTTATGTTGACTATACATTAATTATATTTCGGAGAGATGATGTGATTTTATGCGTTCTTGTATATGTTGATGATCTTATTATGGCAGACAACAATGTTGATTTTATGGGTCATTTCAAGTCTTATCTCAGTTGGTGTTTCCATATGAATGATCTTAGCATGTTGACATATTTTCTTAGTATTGAATTGACATGGAGTACCTTTCATGTGTTGATTTAAGTATGCCCTTAATATAATCACATAAACTAGTTTATTAGGTGTTAAACCTATGAGCTTCCCACTCGAGCAAAATCACAAGCAAGCAATGACTTCTGGAAACCTATGGACTGATCTAGAACATTATCTTCATTTGGTATGATGACTTATTTATCTCATTATCATAAGACCTAAACCAAGTTATTGTGTGCATATCTTAGTTCATTTCATACAAGCGTAGTGAGAAAAACATTAGGAGGCAACTTTACGATTGGTATAATATTTAAAAGTAACTCTTGGACAAGGTGTCTTGTTACATGTTGACAGTGATCTCCAACGGTATACATACTATGATTTAGATGGGCTAATTGTCCTTTGAATAGGAGATCATTGACCTGATATTTTGTGTTGCTTGGGCATTCACCTATTTCTTGGAAAACAAAGAAACAAATAATAGTTTCTTGATCTTCAGTTGAAGCATAATATAAATCTATTACTACTATTACTTATGAGTTAATAGGGTTTAGGGCTAGTGCCGGCCCTAGGCAAGGGCCAGCAGGGCACCTGCCCAGGGCCCACTATGAGAGGGGGCCCCTTTCAACAACCCCCTCTCTAAACTCAGAAGCATCGATTGAAGGTTTGGAGTTATTCTATTATTGGTGGAGGTTTAAGGAGAACATGTTTTAACTTTTAAGCATCCAATGAGAGGGGCCCCACTTCAAGAGCCCCCTCTCTCTAACGTTAAAGTCTTATACAGCCCCCTCTCTCCGACGTTAAAGTCTTAAAGTCATTAAATGACTTTAAAGTTACTTGCTAAGTCATTTAATGACTTTAAAGTTATAATTTAACGTTATAGCATTTTTTATTTTTGAGGTAAAGGTAATTTTGTGGTCCTTATGCTGATAAATAGTTTTGAAATATTTAAGTGTACTTTTACTTTCTAATTTCTTTATTTTCATCAATATATGTATTTAAAGTACTCCAACTTAAAAATTAGCAGCAAAAAATTTTACGATTATGTCAGCAATGTCACAAGAAAGGTTGAATGGTTTAGCTATATTATGTATTGAGAATGATATGTTGGACAATATTGATCTTGATAATATTATTAATGATTTTGCATCTAGAAATGCACGGAGAAATTGTTTTTC
>JANVCL010000006.1:27442461-27457177 GCA_026546855.1 Erythroxylum incrassatum
TAGAGCTCCGAATGAGGTGGTTCTTGTTTCTAAATAAACTAGAGACTAAGAGCTACCATTTTGAAGAAGGTAATAGTATGTTTTGTGATACCGCTATGTGAGCTCGGCCTTTTGGCTTGAGATGTTATGAAAATGGTGAGGAACCGATGATGGCTAATGAAAGTACTTTGAAGTAACTCTATAAGGAAATCCGCTCATGCTTTATAGGGGTTAAATGAATTAACCCTATAGGGTATGACGTACATGTTTCATGATTCCAAAGAGTGTGAAAAAAGGAGTTATGAAGAAGATCACGTTTCATGATTTCGCAAGCGTTGGATTCCGGACTCAAGCGGGATCTAACAAAAGAGTTTTCTTTTGAGCGAAGAAACTCTTTAATTGGTGAAGATTCAAGATATGTGCATTTTGAATGTTTTATATTTTTGGAAGGGTTTTAGTCTATAGAGTTTAGAAAACACATGGTTTAAGTAATGTAGAGTCAATTTTAGTGAATATGCTTTATGGGTTTCCAAATTGAATTCCTATTGAATGGTAAATTTTGTCATTGATAAGGGAATCAAGAAAGGCAAGAGGAGCAAGAGGAGAGGGATCTTCGAGAAAGTTTTTAAGAAATGAAATCAAGGTGGGCTTCATATTTATAATTGAGTAATGAGACATTAATTTTTTCTTTTTCAATTCAATAAAATTAAATGATTTCAATTGCTTCATAAATGTTGGAAATCGAAATTTTTTTTGAAATATTTCATGCTCATGAAAACAAGTTTTCGAAATGTGCCATTTAGGGCAATATGCTTATGCCATGAATTATATGTTATGTAGGTTTATGGTGGTCCGTTCTGTTTTGTCAATTGCAGATTGACTCTGTTAAAGGCTTCTCCCGCCTGCCCGCTAATGGCATGGAGCTTCTTCATAGATTCCCTTCTGTTTACGACTTCGTGAAACCACTATGTGGGATTGTGAAAGTTCGTTTTGTTTACGATTACGCAAAACCATTATATGGGATTGTGCTAGCTCGTTCTGTTATTATGGAGATCGCAAGAACTCCCTTACGAACCTACCCAAACAATTCTGATGTGCTTATATGCTCATGATAAGTTGACATGATTAATGCATACATGATTTGTATTATTGTGAATTTGGTTGAGAATTTAAGAACAATGTGTTTTATGATTTATTAAGAATTGTCTATGACAAATCAACATTTTGAATGGTTTTGCTTGTTATCCTTGAACTTTCAAGCACACCCCCTCATCCCCCATTCCTTCCCATCTTTAGGTGATGAGCAAGAGATCGAGTGATCGAGCATAAAGACATTTCTCCAAAATCTGCATATTTTGCATTTTAAGCTAGTTATGTAAAACAAGACTTTAGTCGCATTTCACGTGTTATTGTTCATGTTCCTTTTATATTTTTGGATTATGATGTAATGTGGCTTGAAATTCCCCTTAAAGCTTTGTAAAACTCTTATCTTTTAATATTAATGAAATATATTGGTATTTTCCTCATGACTTTCAAAGTTTTCGCATTGCATTCTCAATTATTTCCTAGAGGATAGATATATGTTCTGACTTTAAGGGAAAAATGTATTAGTCGAGGTTGAATTGGACACAATTTTCGTCTTGGAAGTTGTAGCTTATCTTTCTAGTTTTCGAACGATATAAAGTATGAAATTTTTGGATATCGGAGTTGAGAGGTATGTTCTTTATAAGTTAGTAACGCTGCACAGGATGTATTCGAGACAACTATAGTAAATGATGAATCAAATGAGTAGAGATTAGAGAGTTTAATGAAACAAAGTTGGTAGTTGAATTGATATGAAGTGATATTGCACTAGAAGAGTTGAATTTGGGAAGATTAGGAGTGAAAGTGATGTTAGAATGGATGTAGGAACCATTGGAGATGCTTTGGAGGGAGTTTTGTCTCACCTATGTCCATTAGACGGAATTTAGGTCCATTAAATGGACCTTCTCGGGTCTAAAAATGTCCCCAACTCAGTCCATGTCCATTAAACAAACATTAGGTGCTTTAAACAGACCTTCACGGGGTTGGAAAACACTCTAAACCCTGTGTATGTCCGTTAGGTGGAGGTGTATGTTTGTTTAATGGACATATATTGTACACTTTCAAAAATTTGCATTTTTTGACTTTCTAAATGGCAAAATCTCTCTTTGGAGTCTTCACTAAAGTTGTAGATCTAGAAGTCCTTTTCAAAACCACCCTAAAACTACCTTAATCCGACATCTCTACTGAAAGTTATGCCTATTGTTCCAAAACAGGTACAATATGATTGAGGACATAATCATGTTTCATTTTTTTGGTCATAACTTCATCATCCGACCTCCAAATGACCTTAATCTGACATCTTTACTGAAAGTTATGCCTATTGTCTCAAAACAAGTACAATATGATTGAGGACATAACCATGTTTCATTCTTTTGGCCATAACTTCATCATCCAACCTCCAAATGAAGTGATTCTTTAACCAATAGATTCCTAACACATTTTTCTATCCCTCAACAAAAATTGGTAGCCTTTGGTGTTGATTTAAAAAAGATTGATGGAAAGAAATTGAGGGAATCGGTCGGAAGAGCATGAATTAGTCATGAATATACTTTAGCTTTTTAATCATATTTTGATCTATAAAGATCCGAATGAGATGGTTCTTATTTCAACATAAACTAGAGACATAGAGCTACAATTTTTCTAAAGAAGTCAATTTGTGATTTTTGGTGGATAAAATCCTTGTAATTTTATTTATGTTTCTGGGATGGAAAATCAGAAGTGGCTTATTAGTTCATGAGATGAATGGATAAATGATTGCAAATAATATGTGATATTACATGATTGTATGCCATTTAGAAAATTGCCAACCCTAGGCTTTGCCATGCATTCATTATGTATGAGATATATAATGAAACAATATAAGATGGATAATAAATTGCATCTAGATAAGATGGAATGTATTAAAACTTAAAAGCCTAAAAGGATTGAGTGGGAGAGGATGCTTATGTGAGAGTCCACGGTGGCCATATGATGACCTATTTGTATGTGGTGAAGTGTTACTCCCCACCGAAGAGCATGAATCCTAGATCTTGCATTGTTTGGGTCTCCTTAAGGATAAGTCCCCTCATTGGTAGCAAATATAGCCTCCCACGAAGGCATGGTTTGCAAGTACCTTTAGTGGATGAATCAAATGGTTACACACTCAATATATTTTATCAATAAAATGCCCACTGTAGCTTTGTTGGTAAAAGTATGGACTAAATCATGGCATTTCTTTAAAAGTTAGGCATGCTTGGAGCTTTTTTAGTAGGAGGTCCCAATTTTTTCTTTTAATGTATAAGATGGCCCATCGTTACTTAGTCTGTTATACATAAGAAAAATAACCATCATATAAGGATTTAATTTTTAAGTTTTGTTAAATCTATCATCATGCATACATGCATCATGATTTTATACAAAGTTTCAATATTGTTGACTAGTATGCTCATGTTTTAATAATTTATATTTTCAGACATAATCAACCACAATATGAATCCAGTCACTTTGCTCTCGACTAATAACAAATTGGAATATGGAGAGAATTTTAATGAATGGGGATGTCACCTTGACATTTTTCTTCAATATGAACAAATTTTATAGGCATTAATGGACAATGAGCCTATACCACCGGGTGGCAATTCAACTTCTGAACAAGTCCAACAATATGAGCGATGGTAGAATGCTGATAAGACTACTAAATGTTATATTCTAGCTTTTGTCAGCGAAATGTTGCAAAAGCAAATTTCTTGCATGAAAACTGCTGGTGAAATGATTTGTCTCCTACATGAGATGTTTTATGTGAGGACCAAGTCTACAAGAGTGAAAGCTATCTAAACCTTTCAAAATTTCAGACAAAAACCTAGTAAACCGGTGCAGGATTACATGCTTAAGGTAATCTCTGCGGTTACCGAGGCTAAGAATATGTGAAGAATATGGATGCAGACACGCAGATGATTATAATCATCAATAGCTTAAACTCATCTTTTCAGCAGTTTAAGTTGGACTATGAGCTTAACAACAAAGATTGCTCCTTGAGTGAGTTGATGAATACCCTCCAGAGCACGGAGGAGATATTAAATATCAAGGCTAAAGGGCCCAAGGCTAATGTAGCATCTTTTTCTAAGCCCAAGGGTAAAGGCAAGAAAAAGAACAAGGGTCCAATGAAAAAGAAGGCCCAAATAAGGTTCAAGGTCAAACCTATGAAAAAGAGGCCAAAGTGGACACTAAAGGAAAGTGTTTCCAATGTGGTGAGCAAGGTCACTGGAAAAGAAACTGTGCAGCCTACCTTGAGTCCCTCAAAAGAAAATAAAGTATGGTTTCCTAAGTTTGTTAGGAACTAGAAATGTGGAAGATTCATATTATTCTTGGATATTAGATTTAGTAGCCGCTAACCATGTTTGTAATTCTTTGCAGGGTTCCAGCAAAGGAAAAGACTACATAAAAGCCAGTTTCAAGTTAAGACAGCAGATGGATCCTATATTTCAATAGAATCAATGAGAGTAGTTATCTTGGACTTTCCTAGTGGTCATAGGTTATATTTGGAGGATGTTTATTACATGTCAATAATTGTAAGGAAGATGATTTCTGTTTTTTGTCTAATAAAGTCTAGTTATTCCTTATATTTTGAAAATGTTGTTTCAATATATGAGAATAAGGATTTTATTTGTAATACGATAATTAAATAGGGATTTTTTCTTTATAGAACCTATGACAGGCTCGCTAACCACCACAGAATTAATAAAACTAAGACAATCCAATGACTCAAGCATTAATTCAAAATTTCTGTGGTACTTAAGAATGGGTCATATCAATCAGAAAAGACTTGACAGGTTAGTGAAGGATGGGATCTTTGCGAGCTTGGATAATGATCCATTACTCACCTGTGAATCTTGTATTGAAGGAGAAATGACCAAGGCCTCATTTCCTTCTAAAGGAAACAGATCTAAATTCACACTGGACTTGGTACATACTGATGTGTGTAGGCCTATGAACGTACAAGTTAGAGGAGGTTATAAATATTTCATAACCTTTATAGATGATTACTCTAGACATGACTATTTGTATTTGATGCACAAAAATAGTGAGTCCTTTGAAAAGTTCAAAGAATTCAAAGCTGAAGCTGAGAAGCAGCTAGGTAAGCCATTAAAACAACTTCATTCTGATTGAGGTGATGAGTACTTATCAGGAGAGTTCCAATAATTTCTAATTGACAATTGAATTGTTTCTAACTTTTCAACTCCTCGAACACCTCAAAAAATGGTGTAGTAGAGAGGAGGAATATGACTCTATTAGAAATGGTAAGATCAATGATGCCCTACGCTAGCCTTCCAGAATCATTCTGAGGATATGTCATTCAAACAAAAACTTATCTTCTTAACTTTGCTCCATCCAAATCGGTGCCTAAAACACCTAAGGAGTTATGGACTAGCCGAGTGCTTTCGTTGCGACATTTAAGGACTTGGGGTTGCCCAGCCCATGTTCTAAGGCTTGAATCCATAAAGATGGAAGCAAGGCCAAAATTATGTTTATTTGTAGGATATCCTACAGGTGCACGAGGGTACTATTTTTACAGTCTCAGGATAGGAAGGTATTTATGTCAAAAAATATGACCTTCTTAGAGGAAGAATTTATGAGAAATCATAAAGGAAGAAGTGAAGTAGCACTAAAGTAGTTAGCTATTTCATCCAAACCATGAGTTGATTTGGATATAGCAGAACAAGATGTTGAAATGGATTCAAGAGTCAAATCAGAAGAGTAGTCTAAATATCAAGTAATGCCTAGATATAGTTGGAGGGTGTGAGACAACCAGACAGGTATCTAGGTCTAAGAGAAGGCATAATTTCCATCTCAAACCAAGAAGAAATAGATCCCATTGCTTATACACAGGCTATTAATGATGTTGATGTAGAAAAATGGCTTAAGGTGATGAAATCAAAAATAGATTTCATGTATACCAATGAAGTCTGGATCATTTTAGATCTACCACCAGATGTAAAAGCCATAGGGTGTAAATGGATCTACAAAAGAAAAAGAGGATCTGATGGAATGGTAGAGACTTTTAAAGCTATATTGGTAGCTAAATGTTATACTCAAAAAGATGGTACAAACTATGAGGAGACTTTTTCTCCAGTTGCCATGCTTAAGTCCATTAGAATTCTTTTGGCCATAGCAGCCTATTTCAATTATGAAATATGAAAAATGGACGTCAAGAACACATTTCTTAATGGGGATCTTGAGGAGACCATTTGTAGGGACCAATCAGAAAGATTTATTGAGCCAGTTAATGAGCATAAGGTATGCAAATTGTGGAGGTCCATTTTTGGACTTAAGCAAGCATCTAAGTCTTAAAGCATTAGGTTTAATAAGTCTATCAAAACCTATGGGTTCATATAAAAACTAGTTGAGACTTGTGTCTATAAAAGGATACAAGAAGGTAATGTTACTTTCTTAATCCTGTATATCAATGACATTCTGCTCATAGGAATGATGTAGGAATGTTATCTACGGTTAAGGGATGGCTGAACGAACAGTTCTTGATGAAGGATTTAGGAGAGGCTAGCTATGTTATAGGGATCAAGCTTATGAGATCGTAAGAACAAACTGATAGCCTTGTCTCAAATAACCTACATTGAGAACATGCTAATTAAGTTTGCCATGCAAGATTCTAAAAGGGGTTTTACACCTACTAGACATAGAGTCAAACTTTCAAAGGAGCAAGCACCTAAGACCCAAGTGGAGGTTGAACGCATGCATAACATTCCATATGCTTCAGTAGTTGGAAGTTTAATGTATTTTAAGCTTTACACTAGATCGGATATCTGTTATGCAGTGGGACTAGTAAGTAGATTCCAATCCAATCCAGGAATGGAGCATTAGACTACGTTTAAGTACATACTGAAGTATCTTCGTAGGTTGAAGAACTTAATGCTTGTTTACTCTGGAAGTAACCTTATTCCGACAGGATATACAGATTTCAATTTCCAATCAAATGTTGATTTAAGGAATGAGAAGGGTCTCATTTTTTGCTTCTTTTAACTAAGGAAAATCTTTTTAAGATTTCTTCTCGATTCCCGCCAAAGGATCTTGGTAACTAAGTTGTCTGAGGAGAATAAGTGGTAGATCGAATTGGTCTAGGATGTAATAACGAGGAGAGGATACACTGACAAGCAGAGGATACAAAAGCGAGGAGTCAAAGATAGAGCAAGGAGTAGGTTTATTCTCCATCTTGTTCTTATGTTAATTATTTTCGTTATACCGTATCATGTATGGCTTAAACTTATTGATTTGGTTATGTTGTTTCTGCTGCATTTTGATTTCGAAAAAAGTTTTAAAATCTACCATTTTAGCCAAATCTTGCCTGCTTTTGTTTTCAATCCGACAGTATTATGGCAAAGTACAAATTACTCAACCAGTCCATCCTCTTAGTTGATGACCCATCACCTTTTAACTCCTTATAATTCCTTTTAGAAAGTTTTACCCGTAGGAATTCATCTTTTACCTTAATAAGTAAGTGAGGGCTTCCATTGGTATTAGACTGACACATTATCCTCATATAGAGATCCATCAAGCCCCAATCACATAATTGGGATAATTTCCGATAATCGTTAAAGAGTTCCATATAAATGCAGATTTTAGCATAACCTAACCTCTTCCTTTTCACTGTATTATCATCCAAACATAGGGGTTTTCCCAGAAAGCTAGCAATCATACTTAAGCCTTTTCTTGTCCAATATTCAAGAGGAATATTGTAGAGGTTTACCTACATTGGGACAAGTCTCTTTTTGTTGCAATTGATATGAAAACTAGGCTGGCAAGGCTGCAGAAAGAGTGGAAAATTTGATACATGCCACGACCCTTCTTCGACAATCTTTAGAGCTTGAACTTTAGAGGAAAAGTTGAATATGTTGTATTTATCTTATGTTATTAATGCTTCAATAAAGCCTTTATTTTTCATCCTGATTGTGCCCATTTTTAAATAACAGAGAAGGCTAATCTTTTTTCCCAGAAGAAACCTATGAGGGAGTTCTCCCAAGATGTGAACCTTCCTACAGAATATCCACATTTGGAGAGACAACATCACATGTAGCTTCGGTTTTAAGAGGGAAAAAATGTAGTGACAGGTCTGGGAAACCTCCTACCACCTGCTTCCATGTTCTCCTTTTAGCTGATGGTATGGTTAAAGAAGAAGATGGCAAAGCTTGGGTTAAGGCAGTGGTGTAGTGGGAGAGAGGTTCAAGAGTAGTTTGTAGTAAAAGGGGAGAAGGTTTCAGTGCTACAACAAAGTATGACGGTATGGGTAAAGGAGGAAAATCTTCCTTAATAGGGTTCTGTTGTGTAGTAGGTTGGGATGTTTGCATAGTAAAAACAGTAGGATAACTTTTGTCAAGGGGGTTGGGTGGAAGATGCAGGTGCTAAAAGAGGAAAGTGGAGTAGGCAGGGGAGTATAAGAAAGGAGAAAAGACCTCTAACTCTTACAAAGATAGGCAAGGGGAAGATTAAAAAGATGGGAAAGAATGAAACAAATGGGAAGATAAAGGTGAAACTCGAAGGATGAAGAAAGGAAATAGTGGAAGAATGGGAGAGCAGTAGTGAGGCAAAGAGAGTGGTGAGGTTTTGTGGTGAGAAAAATAGCAATGAAGGCTAGAGGTTAAAGAGAAGGAAGAGAATCCCTCTCTAAACCAATTAATATGTCTTATCCACCATAAAAAGCCACGTGATTACACTATTTCTCTTCACCAGTTGAACAATTATGGATACCTTTGTCCTACGTTTGGAAAGTTTTATAAGGAACCTCTAATATTTGATCTTTGTTATACAAATACCTTTTAGCGTTATTATACATGGATTAAGCTTCTAGTTCCTGGGAATTAAAGTGAATGACTTTTATAGCGAGCTTTTGAATGTCAGCGCTAGGCAATCACTAAGACATAAAGTGCTTGAATCTGACATACAATCCAAACACTTTCCATTACCACATAAAAGCAAGCCTTGGTTGAAGGGTCGTGATTCTTGGGTTGGTCCTTCTAGGCTGGTAGATCTAATTGAATTTTTTAGCATAACTAGTTAAAATATATAAACTATAACAAAGTTAGATAGTTCAAATGTGGAAGTAGTATGCTATCTATTTATGTTTTCTGCTCATATTATAACAAATAAAAGAAAGGAAGAAGCACTTTTTCTATAAAAACAAACCACTTGAGAATTCTTTGCCTCAAAAGCACTTGTTTGCCTGCAATATATAAGCACAAATTGTCCATGCCAAAATATATAAGCATAAAAGCCTCAAAAGTTAAAGATTAATACCTGGTTACATACCCTTTTAACCTTGTGGCTCATTTGGAACTCTAAATTGTCCATGCCAAAAGAGCCACCATTTTATGTTGATCATGTCCTATCTTGATTGGGGCATGACATCTAGTTATATGCATTATATACTTTGTTTTTGTACATAATGGAATACCTTCCTTTATATATATATATATATATCTTTCACTCCCATTTTTTCTATTTTTCAATTTCAACTCCCCTAAAACATTACCATTTATGAAACTCTCATCTTCCTTCATTCTTCACCATTGACGACTTTAACTAGTTAACCATATATACCAATTAACTCCTCTCTTCAAACTTAACATAAGTATACTCATTTTACCTCATAACAATGTTGAACCATCAAATGGAGAAGAAAAAAAATAAATCTTTGATCCATTGCCTCCTGTGAGTGTTGTTGACTACCATCACCACCATTGAACTCACCTTGACATCAGGAGCAAAATCCTTATGGTCTCATCACCTGTCATCATTTGTATCAGCGTAGGTTGACAAAAATAAAAGCTAATGCTCCAAAATAATTTTTAAAAAAATTTCATTGAGATTGCTTGAGAATTTGAGTTTCTTATATTCATAAAAGTTGTTTTAATCATCAAGAGCCTTAATTTGATATAAAAAATCATTGAATTTTGATATTGAAAATGTTTTTGGTCATCTAAAGAATATTTCAATGACCTAAGAGACATTTAGGTTGCTTGAGATATTTTTTCCTGCTACTTTTTCATAAAATTTTTTTTGATAAATTGTGTTGATCATTTTTCCATTAAGAATCATAATGAAATCCTTAATGGTTTATAAATTAAAAATTATGAAAGTTTACGTGAGAATAAAATCAAAGGTCGAATTGCATAATTGGACTATTCTAGCAAACCTAGTAAGTCCTAGATTATTAACTGAGCCTAATAACTTGTGAACATTGATTAGGATATTGTCTTTCCTATTTTATAGGTACATCAAGGGATAGACTCACATTGTAAGGTTTGGATAGACAAGTACATTAATCAGGAAAGTTCATATCTATCCACTGATACTAAATCCATACCAGCTATTGAATATGGTTCTATATTGATATGAATGGTGACATCTTAAGTCAAAATAGATGTCCCTATCCTAATGGATATGTGATATTATATGATATATATATATATATATATATGTACACACTAACTTTGTCATGACCTAAATGGGTTTGTTACTGACATGTGAAATTCAAAAGTCTATGCCCTTAAATCACATCTAAGCCTTACTATAAGCGATAGAAATAAATATAAAATCTTAAAAAATAAATAACAACATTGGTACACATAAGTACAAACACAGTAAAGTACATTAACGTTTGAGTGCATAAGAAGAACAATTTTCAGCATACTAAATCATACCACTGCGGATGTTAGATTACAAATACAAGTGAAAACAAGTGAAAAACATATGTAAAGATATATATATTGCATTCGACATTCTTTAGAGTTACTACTGTGAAGTTGGTAGTAGCTGACTTGAAAAATAATGTTGAGGGGAGTTAGACCTCACCTGGTAAGTCTACATTTCCCTACGACACTAATGGCATGCTAGCATGATATATAGTTTATACTAGTATAAATACACATATATAATGAATGACAAATCACTCGTAATGCGCAAAAGTCATGAAGAAGGAATATCTATAGGACCTTAGTTATTAAGGATAAAACCTCAAAATACTACACCTCAAATAACTACAGGGACTTAAGAATCACCAACGACCCAGCTATATATATATATATATAGTCATAAGACTCTCTTAGTCCAAAGGGATTAAGGGTAGCCAAACATCACCAAAAGACTAGTCCTTACTCAATACGTCCAAAGCCAAAATCATATCAGTAATATACATATTAAATAAGGATTTAACTGGGAGCCAAGTATTAACTAGAACTGTTTCGTGTCATATCTTAATTTCATATTACAATCTTCTCTCCTAATCAAACTACTACACATCTGGTCTTAATGAATACTCATCAGGTGGCACTCCAATTGATTTTTTCTTCTAGACAATCCAAATATCAATCACACAATTTCACAAAACAAACACTCAATCTTAGGAGGACCATCATAAATGCATATAGCATGTCATAGGTACCAAAACTATATATATAAACTTAGATATTATAGTAATATTAATATAAGTATCATAATAACGATTACACAAATTACATATGTACATGTATATACTTGTAGGTACTTATATATATGTGTATATTATCGTATCATATCACATCCACATACATAAGGATACGGTCTTATATCATGGCTTAACTAAAGATACCTAGAACCCGAATTTCACAAGCTAATAAATCTTTACAACTAAAAAAATATGTTCAAAGCGAAACTAATTCCATTAATTCCAAGCCATTTTCACATTCATATGATTGACACCATGAAAACCTAAGCAAAAACTAACATACAATATGTAAAATTCAAAATCAACATAAAAATAGCAATGCACACCTACACTTGGACAACTCATTGTCCTCAATGTGAGGAGAATAGATAATACATAAGGTAGGAATAAGACAAAATGACAAGAAAGATATAAGAATAAAAAGAAAAGAGCAAGTTTGGAGCACAAAACCTGTCATGGCGATTGAGATGGTGATGGTGATGGTGTCAAAGGTGGGATCTCCACACCTTGAGCGGCGAAGTAGTTGTAAATTCCTCGGATGTCTTGGCATTGTCGTCTTTATTCTTGTGCCATCTCCTTCATCAGTTTGTTGTTGTCTGAAACCAAATTCATTTAACCCTTGAGCTTGCTTCCCTATCTTATAATTGCTTCAAAATAAGAGAATTAGCAATCCAAACCATTCAAAGTCATTTAAAACTTATTTTTAGAATTCAAAACAAATCTAACTACATAACTGTAGACTTGCGAGCTTCCTCTGACTTTTATTCTGGTACTTGATACGCAAAGTCTGCAACCTACAACTTGCGGCTGACATATACTCGGCAGCATAACCAGCATCGCAGTATGCAATTAACCTGAAATATTAACCTTTCTCTGATAGATTTCTTGAGACCACCAAAATTTTTGACCTGTCCCACTATACTTAATCAACTCAACCAATGATACGTGTGTTTTTACTTACAAGGAAGGAGACGGTGACCGCCAAAATGTATGAACCACGCATCGGTGTTAAATTATACTGCCGATAAGATATTGGAGACATAAGTAGACATGAAGACAATTAGAGAAGAAGAGGACCAGAACAGAGATTGAACCATGCATCGGTGTTAAATTATTATAATATAAAAAAACACATATGATTGCTTGAGTTTATATGATATAAAAAAATATGTTATAACATTCGATACTGCTTTTATTGCTTAAATTAACTTCCCTTCTGGATCTCAACAAGGTTCGCACCAGACAAGAACAGGACTAGAGCGGAGATTGATGTTTCTATTCATTGGTGATAGATTTCTTGAGACCATCAAAAATTTTTACCTGTATCTTTATATTTAATGAACTCAACCAATGATATGTGTTCTTTTGCTTAAAGGAAAGACACGATAACCCCCAAAATGTATGAACCAGACATCAGTTATTATAATATAAAAAAATTGTTATAAGATTCCGTACTGTTTTTACTGCTTAAATTAACTTCTGCAACTTAACACTCGCACCATATCAAGCCTAAAAAATGAAACAACTTCTTCATCGGCGTTTCTAATCATTATACACCTGCTACTCCTGACAGGTTAAACTTAAACAATAATTTTCACCTCTATACACAGTCAGAAATTAGTATGATTGCTTGCCCTTTTTTTTGCACCCTTATTAAATGTAGCAACCATCATTTAATGCAACCCACATTATCCTTGAAAACCCAATATTTACCTGTATTTCTTTGTGATTAAAATAACTTACATCAAAATTTTAGCCCTCGCACCTCCTCCAGTAACACCTTTATATTTTAACTTCTAACCTTTTCTCCTGTGAATTAACCCTGAAATCATATCTACCGTTACCACTGAAACATTTTCTCCTGCCAAACTTTAGTTCTCTCAATTGCCCTCTTCTTTTACCTTCTTCTTATTTAACCTGAATAGATCAAATTCTTCGTTCCAGAAAGAAAAAACCCCTCAAAGTTACGTCTTCTATTTCAAGAAACAAAGAACAACTATTCATATTAGTGAGGCATTCTTTTGTCCATGGCTTTCTTTTCAAAAAATTTATCGTTTCAATAAAATCGTTTCTTTATCTTCTGATTATTAAATTTTTGCCAATTTTGTTTACTATAACCTAATTTCCTTTCTCCAGCACTTCAGCTGAACTACACAAGCAATAAATACAACCAATAAATGCAGTTGTTCAACTCTATTCAAAAACTATAAAATTTAAATGTTATGAAATTATTACTCTTTTTTAATTGATACAATAATCCACCTTATATTAATTTTTGTAAATATTCTTTCCTTTTTCGATTAAAATTTTTCCTTATTTTATTATTCTGATTGCATTTATGCTCCATTTTTTAGGTTCCCTGCTTATTCTCTGCTGCATTCTTTAACTTCTAATGTATGTATGATTATCTTAAATAAATATATTGTATAGTATTCTAGTATAGTTATTTAAATGTTGAATAATCATGTGTGTTAGACATATAGTTTGTTACATCTTTTTTAAAATATTTTGCTTACCTTTTTCATCCGCTGTATCCTTGCTACATCTTTTTGTTCATTTATTTGTATATCAAAATGTTACCATTTCAATTATATTCCATATGTGTGTGTGTGTTTGTGTGTGTATTTAACAAATATTATTATCAAACATCATCAATGGATAGATCAAAGATCTTCATATTATCTCTATCCCTCAGGTTTTTAAATATGGATAGAAATGCTAAAAGACGTCAAAATTATGCTGAAATGACAAATGATAAAAAACAAAAGTTGTTACGGCGACGTCGAGAAAGTCAAGCTGCAAAAAAAAGAAGCTCCACTTCATCGACACTTCACGAAACAACTACTCTTCAACATAGCGATAGCGAACCTTCCATCACTCAACTTCCCATTGATGAACCCTCTTATGAGGAAATACGTAACCGACGTATTCATATCCATGCTAATCGCATTAATGAAGGTACCTTTTTTTGACAATATTAAAACTTTTTTCAATGTAACTAGTCCCCAAAGTGATAATGTTCTTTTTATATCCTTCAAGGGATAAATCATCACGCCTTTGCTTCAACATTAGCATCCTTGCATAATTTACCTGTTGAACCTCAACAGCTCCCTTCTGTTTTAAATTGTGAATACTGTAACGCAAAACGATTTTATCTTGAACCTCCATCCTTCTGTTGCTCGT
>JANVCL010000006.1:27496806-27521414 GCA_026546855.1 Erythroxylum incrassatum
CTTACCGTTACTACATTAATTTGTTTTAACGGAAGTGATTTCTTTTATATTTGGTTGCAGGCGACAGCATCACCAATGCCCTATTCCCTGTTATCATCCATATTTCTGTTGATCCTCTGTAACATGTTTAATTTGGTCCCTTTTAGCCTCATTGGAAAAAATTCTATCTACTTGAATAATTATTCCCTGATCTTTAGGTATCTGTTTCTACGTTTCAGATTCATCCATCTCGGGTTTCCCTTCTAATTTAGGCTTATCTAGCCCCATCAATTCTCCATAATCTCCCCTTACAAAGACTTTCCCTGTTGGTTTCCATGTTTTTCCTTGAGCTTATAGGGACAATTTCCAACGGTAAGTAACCATGACTTTATTTTCCTTGAGGGAATTTCCATCTACCAACCTTAAAATGGGGATATAATCTTTCATGTCCTTAGAAATGTCCATACTCACATATAATCTAGCGTAGCCAACCCAGTTCCTCAAAGTTGTATTCTCATCCATGCATATTGGCTTTCCCAAATAGCTTGCTAACAAGCTTAGACCTTTAGTGGTCCAATAATTCAATGGAATATTGTGAATGTTCACCTATAATGGTATGTTCTTTATTTTTTTCCTTCTAATTCCATAATAGGTTGCCAATTCTAGAAGAATAATGGAAGCTATGAGATGTGTCATCGACCTTAATTTATCACTTTTTAAGCCTCAGATTTTGCACTAAAAGTAAATATAATGCCGTCATTTTCTGTTAACATTACCTCTTGTATGGCTCTTCCTTTTCAGTTTCTTTGAACTCATACTTGTATTACAGAACAAGGCGGGTGTTTATGCATGAAGAAGTCTATAATTGTTGCGTCCCATATATTTGCACCCTCCTGCAAGATGTCAAGACTTGGGGCCACCTTCAACTTTTCATCTATTTCAACAGGGGGACTGTAGAATAGAGAAGAGTCGGAGCTATTCCCTACCACCTGTTTCCAAGTTTTTCTGGTTTCAACAAAGTTCTAAGACACATATGCTGCTAAGGTTGGATTGGGTGGGTTTGTGGGTGAGACTATGGGAGGTTTTTGCCCTAAAATGTTAAGAGTAAGGGTGGAGGGGTCTGGGATTTTTTAGGACTTAATTTGTTAAGGAAGAAGGGAACAAAAGTTAGAGAGCATGTTAGGGTTTTGGTTGGCTTGTTGTGGTGGCCGCCACGGGCCGTGCAAGATTTAAATACCGGTCAATATAGACCCATTTCGGATAGTACCAGCTGATACTGATTGATATTCAAAATATCGGTCGATATTGAAAATTTTAAAAAATAGGTGAACTTTTTTTGTAAAATTTTAAAATTTCCCTCCCTCCCTCCTATCTCTCCTCCCCTTCCCCCCTCTCCTTTCTAGAGTTTTTTTATTTAGTTATTTTATTTATTTCAACTTTTATAATTATTGCCAATTTTTAGTTTTTAGTTTTAAAATAATAATAAATATTTTTATTAGTAATAATAATTATATATGAAATAAAACTTAAAAATACATTATTTTTATTTAAATTTATTTTAATATTTTATATAATATTTATTAATAAAGAATTAATAAAAATATTTTATTTTTAAAATAAATAATTAAAAAATTATTATTTATAAACTAATATTTATTATATATATTTTTAATTATTAAATCAAAATTTATTTGAAATTTATATATTTTAAAGTCTCAGAATTGAAAGAGAAGGAAGGGTTAAATTGTCTATTGTATGTTTTAGATTAAATTCTTAAAGAAAGTAATCTAAATACCAATGAGATATTGGGATTTAGATTCTAAGAATAGTGTCATTATTTTTCCTAAATTAGGAAAATTTTTATTTTTCTAACTGCAAAAAAACAAAATAAACGTAATAATTTAAATTTTAAGAAAAAGATTACTTTCCTATCCGTGCACGGCCATAAGGTTTTGTGGAAGTAAATATCAAATTGCCGTAAGTTAAATAAAGGCGTGTATTAAACAGCTAATCTTATGGCCTTTGCTGAGTTTGCACAAAAATATCTAAATTTACGAAAGAGAGTAAACATTAGGATAGATACTACCCAAGATCCTCCTCATGGAATCGAACAATCCATGTCTTTAAACAGAACCCATAAATGACAATAGTACCCCCACTCCCATCTGCTGTCACTCTCTCACTGGCCAACCATTAAATTTTCGCTGCACCTCGTCATAGAATACACAAACTCCCAAAACCCTAACCCATTTGTACTCACTTAACACTCTCTCCCTCTCTCACCGCACAGGGGTTTTAGCCAATCACTCTCAGAGCCCGGAAGAAGACCAAAATGGTTGCAGACAAAGGCAAGAAGATGAAAGTATTAGAGAAAGGCGATGAGGAGAGCAATCAAATCGACGAACAGCTTGTTCTTTCCATTGAGAAGCTTCAGGAGATCCAAGACGATCTCGAAAAGGTAGTATTTTTCTTTTTAGGTTTTATCTACATGTTCTTCTTTAGACTTCAATTGGGGTTGCCGTATGTCGTAGAAAGTTTTTTCACTTTTGGGTTAACTCTTGTTTTGGGTGCGAGCTACATTGGTGTTAGGGAAGACTTACAATAATTGCTGTATTTTTGTGCGAGTGATTTTTCTTAAATTCCCCTGCAATTTGGTAATGCTTGGATAAAGTATTTCCTTACATATGTTATTTTTGCTTCTTTTGTTAGTTGTGACTTCCTTGTAGTTTTGTTTTATTCCAAGTTTTTTTGTCCACGTATTTTATGGTTTATACTTTTGCTGGTTCTATTATCAGATATTTTAGTTTGTGGAACATATGTTTCTTGTACCATGTCATGTTATTGATGCTCTATAATCAAACATATCCTCGTCCTTCAATTTATTTTTCAATTCACGCTTTATACTCTTAAAATGAGATATGTGAAATCCTTTCTATGTACTTTGTTGGAGATTTGACAATATAATGGTCTTTGTCAATCGTCATAATTATGAGAGATCTCTGTTGCAGTCCTCTTTGATAAAAGAAAGAAATTAAGTCTGATATGAAGTTCTAAATATAGTTTATTTGAAAGACTTTAATACCCTATTCTAAGAATAGGAATTCTGTAATATGTATTAAAAGGAATTGATTGTGACTTTGAACATTCTTTTCATGGCCACTCTTAACTAACTGAAACAAAAGATCTTAACACTTGAAGGAGGACCGATTGAATTCTACCCGTACATATTGATTGGGTATAATTGGTCGTAATTAAAGTAAGAAGAGCAGATCTTAGAACGTGTAAATAAGACAAAAAGTTTGATTACCCCCCAACATTTTAATTTTGTCCGTTTCTCTTGTAAAGGGTGCATTTTATTTATGATCACTAGATTTGTATGTTTCTAGATCAATGAAGAGGCAAGTGATAAGGTCTTGGAAGTAGAGCAGAAATACAATGAGATACGCAAGCCAGTGTATGATAAGCGGAATGAGATCATCAAATCAATTCCAGATTTCTGGTTAACTGCTGTTAGTGATCTGTTCCCATCTGTTATCTTTATGCTATCTCATCTGTTATCTTTATGCTACATGTTTTGTTTACTATCTTTTCCTATTAGAAAATGACTTCTTTTTGCTTTTATCCTGGTATTTTATGCAGTTCCTAAGCCATCCCGTACTTGGCACACTTTTGACAGAGGATGATCAAAAGGTTAGGTTTATATTCCCACATATTCAAATTTACACTGTTTGGGTTTGCATATAAAATTTCTTTACCTTTTTTGCGTATCTATCAAATTTACATTAAAAGTTTATTCATCTTCTATTGTTTATTTATTATTTTTTTAATCCTTTACTTTGTGGTAAAGATGAAAAAGTTTTACTTTAATTAATGTTTCGCGCTGTAGTAACTTTGTTCTTTTGGTTTTACCTTGCTTCTTGATAGATATTCAAACACTTAAAATCTTTGGAAGTGGAGGATTTTAAAGATATGAAATTGGGTTATTCTATAACATTTGTGAGTATCCCATTTGCTCTTTTATTCGGAAATCTTGTTTTTCGGTGTACTTATGTCCTAACTTCTACATTTTGCTTCAGAACTTTGAACCAAACCCATATTTTGAGGATACAAAGCTTACAAAATCTTTCACCTTCCTTGATGAAGGGTCAACAGAAATTACAGCAACAGATATTAAGTGGAAAGAGGGAATGGTAAATTATATATTGTGCGAAAAGAAAATTTGATTCTGTTTTTTTTTAATCCTGAATATTGTTCATAAACATACGAAGGGCCTACCAAATGGAATTAGTCATGAGAAGAAAGGGAACAAGAGGCCTCTAGCAGAAGAAAGGTTGGCTTTTCTCTACTTGTTCTATTTCAAAGAGTTCAATTTTGGAAATTGAAGTGACGCCGATCAATTTCCATTTCAAAAAAATATTCATATTTGAAGGACATCTCTTCTCGGATTTGTTTCTCAATGAAACAATGATTGCTTTTCTATTTCTGGCAAAGTGTAAGGCTGTAATTAAAGAATTGCTACGTATCAAATACATTATTTACCTCCATATGAAAATTTTAGTGCACTCATTTTCACCAATGCAAAAATCATCTTGAGGTCTGGCATGGCATACTCTATCTGAAGGTCTTAATATTTTTGCCTAGTTTTCCTTATTTATGATTGTTTTTGTCTTTATTTCATTTTTCATAGAACATGATTTTTTTTCTACTTCGTGGCATATTGAATTTCTCATAGCTTCACTTACAGAGAGTAACCTTTGAGCATTAAGAAAAGATTTATTTTATTGTGACATGAAGATATATGTTCCAAATCATGGAACTAAATTTCTCCAAAAGCAGTTTGAAAGCTTTTTGAATCTCACATAGATCTCAATTCCTAAATGTGGACTTCATGCACTACGGGCTCCTTTTTCCATGCATTTGATGTGTATGTTTTGAACATCCTTTGAATCTACCTCCTCAATGCAGCTTTTTTAGCTGGTTTAGCAATACTCAACAGAAAGACTTGATTGATGACATGCAGGATGAGGTGAGTTGCATATACATGTAGCTATCATGCTAAATCTTTATTCACAGTGGGAGACACTGTAAATGATTTTTTTTTCTGAAGCTGCTAATTTTTCCGTGAAAATTTTAGGTTGCAGACATAATCAAGGAGGACTTGTGGCCCAACCCACTGTCTTATTTCAACAACGTAACCATTTCTCCCTTGATTGCCTTCCTTTTTTATTTTGTAGTTAGAGTTGGCTTCAAAGCTATTGACTGTGTATAACTTCTTCAATGCAGGATCCTGATGAAGAAGATTTCGATGGGGATGAAGGAGATGATGGGGTAATGACTTACTTTAATACTATTAAGTTTCACATGCCAACAGTTACTTCTTTTTGTTAATTTTTTTGTTTTTACTTCAAGAAAAGAAAACTTTGCTCTTTTTTGTCCTGTCTGATATTTAGGCAGCAATGTATGCAAGTTCCATTAAAGGTTCATTGTGTTTAGCATACGGTATTTAAGGATCTTTCTCTCTTGAATGTAAAGATTTGCTCCAACTTAGAGGTTGGAAAAGTCTTTGCTGGTTCTTTCTCTTGTTTGTCAAAGTTGTAAACTGGTTCTAACAACTTGCTGACTTGGTGCTGAATACATTCAGTGACTTTGAGCTGGAGTAATTGGAAAACCTGTAGTGTCAACATGAGTGATGATTTGTGAGTGATGTATGCTAGTTTGTAGTGACTGATGATCTGCATGGATGTGTGGGGATGATTTCAAGCAGACTTTGCTAATTTTAACTTTTTGAATCTATTTTAGGACAGTTAAAATGGATATTGACTTCATTTCTAATGTTTATTTTGGTGTGATAGCAGGATAAAGACGGGGATGAGTCTGAAGAGGACGATGATGAGCAAGATGATGAGGGTGAAGATGATGACGAAGATGATGAAGAGGCAGAGGATTGAATTCTTCTTTAATAGAATTTATAAAAATCACCTTGTACTTGGCGGGTAGCTTCTTGTGTAAAGTGGTCTCCAAGGGTTGCTGAAGTAGCAGGTGATTTGGACGATAGCCAAAAGTAACTTATAATAGTTATATCAACTTTGTAGGCGGCTGACTGAACTGTAGTTGGTTGTTGGTATTCTGACTTGTTTCCGTTTCAGTCAAGGCCATTTTTTCCTTGTTAATCTTCAACTTCTGTCTTCCTTTTTTGTTTGACATGCAGGCTTTTTAGAGAAAAAGTGTTGTGTTGGAAGAAATAGATTATTTCCTTTCGTGACGGAAAAGAGTACATTTCTATGTAATATATTATTTAAATGTGTCATGTCAGGTTTAGATTCTTATCAGTAGTTACCTGCTTCGCTAAGTGTTGGTTTTCTTGGCATTTGGTTGGTTATGAATTCGTAGCTCGTCCTCAACATTTCTTGACGTTAGTTTACACAATATATTTTAATATTGAAAGTCTAGGTATTGGCATTTTAGGCACCGGTTGCAGACTTGAAGCCATCTTGGGGAGTTGTGATACTTCGGAATCGAGATAAAAAAAGTGAATTTTGAGTCGTGTTTTCCTGTTTTTGCCAAGTTAGGTTGACCTTTTGAAAATTGAGAGCGAAGCATAAGCAACGTGATAGGTACCTGTTCTGATATTATCAAAGCTATGTGGTGCAGCTATGGCCGCAACTTTCGTGTTTGTTTACATTTTCTGGCCCAACCTTCTTCTATCAATAAAAATGAAGTTACCGTTGATAGTTGGTTGCTTCCCTTTGAAAGAAGACAAGCGTGTGTAAATCCATCCAATCAAAGACATCCAGCTTCAACTTGTATCCTGAGAACCCACCTGAATTCTGGTAAACAAAAAACCAAGTGAAACCATGTTCAATGGCAATGAAACTCCAACCTTGCGATGGTTCTCTCTTCTTGTTTTATGTTATAACATTATGCATTTTTTTTTATACGAGAATTTCACTCAATATTACTCCTCACATTCAACTACTATTATCTTTGCCATTTTTCCCCAGGAGACGCTGGAAGAGAGCTTGTCTAACTTAGTTAATAAAGATTTGTTGAATGTTTGAGCATCTTAATAGCAACCTTGCCCCTGGAGATAGGCTTGAATTGCATCACCTTATATTGATAATTGGAGCTATTTAATTTCAAAACAGCAAACTAATTCATATCACCATGAGCCTGCATCTTAAGTAATACAAAACTAATCGTAAAACAGTTTATCATTTTTCTTTGACTAATATTTCATATTTATCAAATGGTATATTATATTTTATATTAAAAATTTTACCAATTTTATGTACTAGACAAAACTGTCAAAATATTAATTTATTACAATTTTAACCAACTGTTAACTCTTGCCATTAATCTTGTTGACATTAATATTAAATAATAAACCAAATATTTCATAAATTAAAATTTTAATATTTGAGAGTTGTACTCTAGATGAAATTTTAATAAATTGAAATTCTAATATTTGAGAATTATTCTCTACATTTAACGAATTGGTGGTTTATTTTTAAATGAAAATATAATAATTTATTAATTAAAAAATTTCATGTGTGTAAATAGGTTGAGCATATGCAAATGCAACCCACCATGTCAACGAAATTAGAGTTAACATTTAAGTTATATTTTGTCTATATTAAAATTTATAATATTTGTACTTTTAATTAATATTATAAAATATAAAACTTTTATTACTTAGAGACTAATTCTGTAAGTGTGGCAATAGCATAACTCATGGTGATATCTTTGAGAAACTGTGGGAGATAATATAATCATTAAATGAACACTTAAAAATTTTCTGTCTTAACCCATTAAAGAAAGGTGAATTCTGTTCCTGCAAAGTAAAAATATTTGCTTTTCCACATGGCAAAGCTGATAATTGAGTTACTGGTATGAACAAATTTGGACTTAACTTGTCTATATAATATAGCCATGTACCAAAAAAAACTTGTTTGGAGTTCTGAGGTAAATTAACTTGTTTTTTAATAACCTTTTTAGCCAAAGAAACCATTCGAGTAGGTACTCGTAAAGCTGAAGTGTATTTAATCATATATAGAAGATAAAGGGAGGTTTGGAGCTGTTGTTTGGTGCTTTTACAAACATGGGAATCAAGGTGGTCCAATCCGACCGTATGTGTCGAACCTCTTAAGTCCTAGATTATCGCCTTTTCTTTTATCTTAGTTTTCATTTTGTTGATAGTCTTCAGTTGGTGAGCTGCGATTGGTCCCCTATAAGATCGCTTGGATAAGATACTCAAACGCTAAATGTAGTTTGTCTCAATTTGCACAACAGGTTAAAATTGAAGACGTTTGAGAATGACCATTCCCACGTATATCTATGTACTCAAAACTCATTGTTCAAATACACTCAATAGTTTTCAATTAAAAGCACTTCATTAATTATTATATTCGCTCGCTAAGTTCATACTTTCTACTAACTTATTTTATATCAGAGTAAAAATTTATACAGATATGATCTTATTAGGTGTGAAAAAGAAGCAACTGATGGAAAAAGAGGCTTTAGAATATGGAAATGGGAAGAAACCAATGGCATCCAAACACATTGGAGGAGGTGGTGCATTTCGACTAAAATGAGCTCACGATCCCCCTTGATTTACTTACGGGTATAATTGTGACAAAGATTCTAATTGTAACTATATATAATATTAGGGTATAATTATAATTTTATTTCGTAATTTAAAGCTCTGCTTGCTACTTCATCCCATCTAAAATTGTAAAGAAGGAAGGGAAAAAAGAGGGAGATGAGGCCTGCAGTGCACGTGATGGCTGATGAGCAGTGAGTGATCATAGATTTGAGAGAGATAAGCATATTTGTTGCATGCTTTATGGTAATTGGAATTGGGTGGCTTTTCAACACCTGCTCTCTCTGCCGATCTGCATGGCTATCGCAGGTATCCTTCCGCCGAGGCCGTTCCTAGGGGCGGATAAGCTTATTTGGGGTGACACAGATACTGGTTATTTCACAACGGCATCAGCCTATTCTATGATTCTATACTAAGAGGCAGCTCTGAACACTGTGGTCTGGCAAACTATCTGGCAATGACAAGGTCCACAATGTATCCGGACATTTCTTTGGCTCCTTTTGCAGGACAAACTTCTCACCAATCAACAGCGAGTCCACAGACGGCTAGCTTCGGATTCTACCTGTCTCCAATGCCACCTCGAGGAATCTTCTTTGCATGTTGTGTGGGACTGTCCCAAAGCCCGCTCCTTATGGACCCAATTTCCCCCACAGGTCATCACTACTGAGTTCTTCTCCATGGATAGCACATAGTGGCTCCTCCAGAACCTCCGCACCCATCGCTTGGTGAGGAGTTTCGACTGGGCTACCATCTTTGGCACAACTTGTTGGTTTCTTTGGTCTTGGCGCAATAAGGCTCTCTTCGAAGATCACTTCTCCTGGTCGATTTCACCAGATCATCAGGTCCTCGAGTATGTTCACCAGATTAACTTGGCGGCAGTTTGGCAACAACGCACTCGGATGAGCCATGGCCCTCGTCGGGAGCTACTCCTTGGCTGGAACAAACCTCCTCAGGGTTGGGTGAAACTTAATACGGACGGGGCCATCAAAAGCTCCGGCACCTCGGCCACAGCGGGTGGTCTGCTGCGTGACAGTGCCGGCGCTTGGTTAGGAGGATTCGTCCAGAACATTGGTTAGTGTCCCACGCTAACGGCGAAGCTTTGGGGTGTGCTATCTGGCCTTAATCTGGCTTGGTTCCTAGGGTATCGTCATTTGGAGTTAGAGGTGGATTCGCGTGCAGTGACCAACATACTTTCTTCACCGGCGCGAGCCACATCCTTGAATCCATTAGTGTTGGGTATCCATGAACAACTGTCCCGCAACTTGGTCGTAGACATTCGGCACATTTATCGAGAAAATAATCAGAGTGCAGACTGGCTTGCGCATTTTGCCGCACAGTTCTCACTAGGTCTTACTACCTTAGAGCACCCACCTAGGGAATGCTTACCTTTCCTTTTTGAGGATGAATCGGGGGTCCGTCACTCGAAAACTATCGTCTAATTTGTAGTGTTTTGCTTCCTTGGGAAAAAAATCTAAAAAGGTAGTGATAGTAGTAAACAAAGAATTGAGAGCAAAGTTGGGGAATTGCTTCTTTTGGAGAATAATGACTGTGAAGTCTTTAACTTGTGTGAAGCATAGGAGTTCGGGGCTTGATGTGACTCAACTTCTTCTTAATTTCAATTTCTCCCCCGCTGCATTTCATACGATTCCAACTGCCCATTCCACCTTTACTTTTCTTTTCCTTGTATTCCAAAATGTTTCACAATAAAATTCTCTTTTGCTAGTCTTCTTAATTATCATAATGTCTTGTGTCAACTTTATCAAAACTATGCCACTGCTTTTACTATACTTTCCAAATGTTTAAGGTTACTTGTCCGTATTTTACTACCTGGGCATTAAGCGCACCGCATCAGTGATTACTTAGAAGAAAGATGCTTAGGAGTACTAATTAGTAATTATCACAGGTACATAGCACTTATGAAGCCCCAATTTTATATGTTCTCACATAAATTTTGCTACCTTTAACGGATAGACCAGCAAAACAGCTAATCTGTTTATTATATTCTGGAGAGTTTAGACAAATTTCTGGATTTTATTGATTTTAAAAAATTTAGATGCAACCCAAATGCAGCATTCATTGTCCTGTTGTACACGATCCACAAACGTGCCACCCCATGTCTATAATCCTGAAAACAGTTGCTACTACCAACCATCCTATGATCTGAAATGACCTCCTTTGCTGTGTCAAGGCTAACAAATCATGGCTTCTTCTACGACAACTTTACGTTTCATGTATAACAAACTAATAACGCAAATGTTTCGATCTTAACGTGTCCGTTTTAGACATTCAAAAAGTTAAAGGTTCTAAAGAGCATTGTAATAACTAAGGTTAGATATGGCTGCGATTATTGCAGACAATAATTTCCTTCAAAGCTTGTCTCAACCATCAGATCAACGGTAATAATGTTTTAGAGATAATTAAATTTGGATCCTCTTTCGTTGAGAACTTTTATTATACTTACAAATTTTGCAAATGAAATCCGTATACTAAACCTTAGGGCTGGAAATGGCTGATTTTAGGAATTACTATTATATTTTACACCGAATCTGTGAAATGAAAGATGATATTATGATCTGATTTGTAAAATATAGTTAACATCAGCTGAGCCAATCTCTTGGTGGTCCTTGTCTCGGATAGACATGTGGTGGGCATATAGATAAAAAGAAGCTGGCAATTGATAAAAAGACCGTATCCCAATCTCAACAGAGAAATTAACAAAGCTTTATAATTATCTAAATCAGACGGGTAAACTGTCATATTCAGATGGTTGCAGAAGTGGCAAAGGCATGTGGTCTCAAGAAAAGGCAGCACTTGCCAATATCTCATCCACATTTCATGGCAAATTCCAGGTCCACAATGCTGTCATGCAAGGACAACAAAACAGAAACTATTAGTTTGTCGTCACAACATCCAACTCATTAGAAAATGGCCATATCTGTATATCGACATGGTAGCCTTCTGTTGCCCACCTCCTATTCACTAGCTCAGTGAATTCTAGCTAATTAGCTAGCCTATGAAAAGGCAATTGTGTGAGATCAAAATCAACAAGAAATAAGGTTTCATGACAAGAGGCAGTGGCATATGCATGTCCATATATAGTTGTCTTGGGGGTTTAGTCTTTGGGAAATTGCCCCACAATTGTATATATTTTACATGGGCCATAAGATTTTATATTAATATATGTTATCTTTCTAGGAATGACTGAAGGCCAGAGAACATCCTGTTGAATGCTACGTGTATCATGATTTATATGCTTTACAAGATTCTATGGCCAATATGCTTTTGTTAATCACACGTGCAATTTCAAATTCATTTCAGTAATCAATAATAAATACAAAAAAAACAAATAAAAAATGACAAGATAAAAGTGATGGTAAAGTGAGAATTAGATCTAATCCTTATAATCATCATTGTTTAAATGTTAAAAATGACGACTGAACTTACAGTCTTAAGGAGTTGGTCAATTATAGCCTAAGGTTTGACCACCAAATTGATCAGCTCAATCTAAGTGTTGAATTATTTTCTGACTTCTGAGTGACAGTTTACGTTTCTAATATGTCCTATATGCAAAAACATACAACTTTCAATTTCCCAGTATTCCCCATGTTGAAATCATGATAGTAAATCACAAGGAAAGAGTTATACCACTCACCAATACGACTAGATGGAGAGAGTTATCAAATTATAAATCGATTTCTCAAAACTTTTAATTCAATTTCTTTTTTTAAAATGATAATATTTTAAAAAGTTTTTAGTACTGGGTAAGAAATAGGGGTTAAATCACGAGTAATTTTTTTTTCTAGTTTCTCATTGAATGTGTTTAACAGAATAACTTAACTAAAATATAAATTAAAAAATAATGAGCTAAATATAAATATAATTTGGTATCCCGCATAAAATTTTGTTGTCCGATGAAACTGTTAATTATAAATTGTTAAAATATCCAAATTTTACATAATAAAAAAAAAGAGAACTCAACTTTTGGTAAGAATTGACAAGAGTACGTACTAGCTCTTTTAATCTTTCCCTTTTACAGAGAAAGACTATAATTTCTTTTAAAAGTAATTAGAATTAAACTTGAACTCTAAATTATACTTATAATTTAACTTTAATAAAATTAAATATATCATATTATATTCTTGATATTTTTTAAAATTAAGATTAAGTATAAATTGATTTTCTCTTTTAGTTAGTTCATATACATGACCCATTAGTTTAAATTATAAATTATGATTAGAATATCATAAATTAAAACTTCTTTTAGTTTATATTTAATTTAAATAATTTATATTCATAGATCAAGATTAACGTTTATCATGACCATTTAAATATTAAGAATAATAAAGTGATTTGACTTAATATGTCCACGTATGGTTATAATATATAGTCTAATCATTATATCATCTAATGTTTTAATTAGACATATAGTATAAAACTAGTGTCTACTCTATTTAAATCCAAGAATATGGATTTACCCACAATAATACCTAAGAATTCAAGAAAAGGAAATAAAAAGATTTCAATATTGTTGTTCTTATTAATTAATAATTGATATTTTAAAATAAACTTTTAAATCTCAATTCTCTTTATCTAGATAAATCCTTAAATTATTACTAATTAAGAACAATATAATATTCTCCATAATTATTTTATAGTAACAAATTATTTATTTATTTATTTCTACATAGTTTATATTATATTGAGTTATTACTATCGATTGCGTATCTTCAATAGAACATATTATAAGTATCATAAAAAAATAGTAATTTTTATATGAGATATTTTGATAGTCTTAAATCAAAGGATTACTTTTGCAACTATTATAAGAAGGACTCCATAGATACACAAGTTACAAGTATTTTCTATTCGAAATTTTCATAATTAGATCAGTCCGTTGAACTTATTCTTTAATAAATATTTATAGTTTTGTTTAAATATTTTCACACTTTAATTTATAAGATAAATTATTTTTTAATAAAAAGAAACAAAACATGTGTAATTTTACTATTCCATTAATATCTCATTTTGATGAAACTATAAGTGCAAATAATTTAATAATAATATCTAAATATAAATTGAATATCATTATTATAATTTTGATTAAACAATAATTAATTCAAAATTTTTATTTTTAGTATTAAACATAAAGTATAATTAATAAAACATATAAAGATAAATAAAATATTTTGTGAATAAATTGCTAATTATATCATATATTAATTATAATCAACGAATGACTACAAAAGCAAAAATTAATAGTGAGTGCTCTTAATTATTTTTAAGTGGTAATTAGCTTTTCAACTTTCTATACTCCATATTTAATAATAGATCATGGTTAATACATGGAAGGTATAAGTACTTTGGGCACGCACTCATAATATTCATTACTGCAGGATCTACACCGGCATTGAAGCAACACAGGTAGAAACTAATAGAAATTCAAATCTTAAGAGAATTATTGTGATGGCAACTAAAATAATAATTCTGGACTATGCATGCTTCACAATTTTTTTTAAATCCTTCTAGAGAAAAAATCACACAAGAAAGGCGTTTAAATTTTCACTTTTACATGCTCAAGGAAGTTTCAATGCACTACACATGTGAATTGGGCAATGGAGGAACCAAAGTGAGTGGAATCCTCTATCCAATTTTACGAATGCCTAAATCAATGTTGTTTTGGCCATTAAACATAATTGGACAATCTCTAAACTCATACTTAATGGTCAAAATAATATTATTGTAGACAATAAGTAGAGTTAGACACTATAAAATTGACAGAGATCTTAACTCACCAAAGTGACCCACTACCAAAACCAGTATAAAGCATATGCCTTATTATATATATATATAGACATTGTATAAAGGCCAACCTGTCTTTGTACAATGTCAAGTTGCAAGTTGCTTTTATTCAATGTTTACGACTATCATAGTCCATGAAAGATTTATGTGAGAGTTGTTATCATTTAATTGGTTAGATAAGCGTTGCCTAAGAAATATTGTGGAATTTAAATACCAAAACAGGTTCATATTACCTTACCCCAAAAAGAGAGTAAAATATACTTCCCATCTAGCCTACAAAAATGTTTTAAGTTTCAGAGACCGATAGAATATCATAATCATAATTAAGAACCGAATTCCCATGAGTATATGGTTGAACCTTGGTTAGAATGTTAACTCCAAAAAAAAAACAAAAATATTATAAGGGTCAAGAAACCTTTGGATTAAGAGTAAGAAACATAATAATTCTAAATTCATTCAAGATTTTTCTTTAAATGACTCTAAAAATAATATAAATATTTATTATTTTATGTACGAATTTGATAGACCGAAAAAAGAGAGAGAGAGAGAAAGATAAGAACCTATAAGAATCAAATTGAAGGCAAAAAGGGTTTCACGAAACATGAAAGTTTGATCCGAAACACACCAGCGAAGTATTCGACTGTATGACTAGTAGCTGCGTGACTACTAAATCTAGCTAGGTAATAATAATAATAATCTTATTTTCGAAATGAATACAGACCATTATGGATGAGTAGAAAAGTTTCCTATTCATCAATAGTTTTCAACTTAGAACAGAAGAAAAGAGTAGCAATAAAACATAATCATGAATGATATCTGTCATATTCTTGTTCAACAGTACCAATAAGCAACAATACCTTTGGATAGTTTGTTATAGATTATTTGTTACTTTCTTTTCGCTTCTGTTGATCCATAAAAAGGAAATGATAAAATTAAGCTGGTGATTAATGGCATGTTTGATTTCTGAGAAAGAAAAAACATGGTATATATATAGGTAGCAGAGAAGAGAGGCATTGTTATTGTGTTGAACAAGATATTCTTCAAAATATCTAATCTACGGAATGGCATTGTGGTGTTGGGTAGATCAAAGTATTAATAACCAAGGCCCTTTTGCTATTCTTATTGAAAAGTGGAAACGTGGACACATAGACAGAACCGTGACAGGTGAGTCTGAAAGCTGAAGATATAGTCAAGAGACTCTCCTTAAGACAGTGTTTCAGAACGACAGTGATCATTTTCATAACTATTTTTTTAATCCAATACCAACTTTTCCACACCTTTTATGGGTGCTCTAGTCAATATCATTAGTTGTTAGCGTCCTTAAGTAATCCAAACGAAGCTCTATTAGTATGTGTCCAGACTAATTCCATCCAAGCCAACAGCATCAAGTTTAAGTCATTTTCTAGTCCTTGCTTGGAGGGGGCCAGTGAATCAAAAGGATTAACCTGGTCATTTTAAGGGAAACCCTAACCCTAAAACCTGGGCAGCAGCGGCCCAAGCAAAATACAAAAAGGAAAAACCATATCACTAATGTTAATACTAATTCTGGTGACTTACTAGAGGAATCCCAAAGTCTCTGGCTCCCAACAAAGGCAAAGTCCAAAGGCAAAATGAAATGATTACTTGAATGAGGTGGAACCCACCCTGACAACCTTTCCTTTCTAAGTCTCTCAATTTTTTGACTTGGGATTGGGTCCCACTGCGGCCACCATTGTCTTTATGGATTGAATGATAAAAAGAGCACCTCACGTGGAGTCTGAACCAAAGGGGCTGTCCAACAACAATGAAAAGGAGCTCTAGATTCACATATTTCTTTCCCTTTGCAAATTAAAATAGAAAATTTTCATAAAAATCCTAAATCTTAGTCCTACAGACCTAGCGAATTTCGACTATTAAAAAATCGCTTTGCAAAGGTTGCGCATATAATTCCCACTCATTATCTTTGCTGTTTGAAGCTTGCTGCCCTCTTTTTTCTTATCCTCTCTCTTAAGTCTTAACATCAATTCTGAAGGTGAATTCCAGGGGAAATAAAAGGGCTTTCTGTAGGAGAGAGGCATCCTCTACTACTTGCTAGCTTATACAAAAGGAGACCCACAAAAGAGATTAAACTAAAGCATCCTTCTCCTTTGCTCAATCACAAGTCACAAACCTGAACAAAGAATAAGAGCCACTAGAGAGAAACCACACATTTCCATGCCATCATGGAAGGAAGTGATGATCACCAGCTCCACCACCACCACCACCACCGTCCAAATTTTCCATTTCAATTGCTTGAGAAGAAAGACGAAGACCCTTGTTCTTCTTCCTCTCCTTACCCTTCTCTTTCTATCGAACCTAACAACAGCGTCAACAGCAATAATAACAGTAACAACACAAACCGCTCAACTTCAGGACTCCAGGTTGGGGCACCGGAACCGTCAAAGAAACCTCCCCCAAAACGAACGTCAACTAAGGACCGACACACAAAGGTTGAAGGTCGTGGTCGCAGAATTCGCATGCCAGCTCTCTGTGCTGCTAGGGTTTTTCAGCTGACACGGGAACTTGGCCACAAGTCCGATGGCGAAACCATTGAGTGGCTACTTCAACAAGCAGAACCGGCAGTTATCGCCGCCACAGGAACAGGCACAATCCCAGCAAATTTCACTTCACTTAACATTTCTCTTCGCAGCTCAGGCTCAAGCATGTCGGTGCCTTCTCAGCTAAGATCGGCTAGTTTTAATCCGAATTTTTCGATGCAACAACGTAGGAGCTTGTTCCCAGGGATTGGGCTAGACACGACATCGACGCCAACATTTCTAAATTTCGGCTCAAGTAATCTGAATGCTGTCCTGCAAGCAAAGCAAGAGATGAGGGACAGTTCTTCGCTTGAGTTATCTACAGAAACAGAAGAGAGTATGAGCAGGAAGAGAAGGGCGGAGCAAGATTTATTGTCACAAGCACAACAGCAGCAGATGGGGAGTTACTTGATGCAGTCAAGTAGTGGGACGATACCAGCGAGTCACGGGCAGATTCCGGCGAATTTTTGGATGCTAGCAAACTCAAATAATCAAGTAATGAGCGGGGACCCTATATGGACATTTCCGTCAGTTAATAATAACGCAGCTGCTTTGTATAGGGGCTCCATGTCTAGCGGATTGCATTTTATGAATTTTCCTGCTCCTGTTGCTTTATTGCCAAGCCAACAACTAGGGTCTAGTAGTATTACTGGTGTTGGTGGTAACAGTGGAATGAATGAAGGGCATTTGAATATTCTCGCCGGAATGAACCCTTATCGCCCTCCCGGTATATCGGAGTCACAAGCGAGTGGGTCCCACTCACATCACGGTGCTGGTGACGGGGGTAGTGGTGGCGATGATCGGCGTGATGTGGCAAGTCATCATTCATAGAGCATCATCATGGTGATCATCATCGTGGTTTTCTTTTTCTCCAACTGTGTAGTTTGATATGCATGTGTAACACACATGAGGATTGATTCTTCTTGATGAACTGGAGTTTTGTGCCTTTTTCTTTCTTTTGATTTAACCTTTTCAATTTATTCCCAATTTTTTTTGCGTGTGATTAATTATATATGGAGAGTTTTAGGGTTTGAAAGAAGAACAAGAAGAAGAAGGAAACATTGTTTATTTATTTTAACACCAACAGTTTGGCTGGTTTCAATCATGAAAAAGCCTTATCTTGCTTTGGGATTCTACTTCTTTTCCTTGTATGTCTCTTTTGAAGCTTTTGATTACTAGTACACAATATCCCATCATCATGGTTTGTGCAATTCTTTTATTGACAGGGCCGCTGCTTGTAATTTTATTGCTTTAATCTTATTGTTGAAAGTGACCCTTTCTCTCTCTTTCTCTTTATATATACATAAATAAATATTAATGGCTATGGTGGTAAACCTCTTACCTAACTGGCAATTCAATTCTGGTCTTTCTCTTCCCCCTTTCTTTCATATTGGGCAGTATAGTACTGGTAAAAGAGACTACAAAGTTTGTGTAGTGGAAAGGTAAGTGATGAAACAGTGTTTACTGCCATTGGTTGTCTTTTAAGAGTTAAAGAAAGTAACTGAAAAAAGAAAAGAAAAGCAGGAGATAATAAACTGCTTGCTTTTTTATTCATTCTGATTCTAAAAATCTCTGCCATGAATCTTAAGGGGTTTTACTGCATCAATGATTAAGATTTTTTTCAGAGAGGGTGGGGGGGTTAATAGGACTGTGGGACCCAGACCTTATCAGTTCCAGGTGTTGGTCAGGTGGCGGGACCCAGATGCTGGTCATCGTCCAAACCAGTGTACAATGCCTCTGACAAACAGGTGGATCATTCCACTTTTTCTTTTTCTTAAAATATAATATGAACAGAGGTAGTAAGTAGTAATTCATTAAATTAAAATGCCCACAAAATTGAGATCCATGGTGGGTGTCAATGAACCTACCGAAAGAGATGGCCCACTGATTTTATTATTCAATCTGGACCGTTCGTCATGTAGGCCAGTACCTGTTTGATGGGTTGCATTGAATGGTTTGTTGGTTCCTTGAGGGACTTCTGCTACGAATCACTTACAACAAGTTGCCACTGTCACCTTCCAATTTCAAGGCCTCCCTTCCCTAGTTCGCTTGCGGATAGGTCGAAGATACGGGGATTAGGTATTTACAAGTTTTGTGCTTCTTTACCATATATCTATGTCGTTTAAAGTCAATAATATAATTAATAATAGCTTGAAACGAAGTTTACCGTTTTGCATAAGCTATACTATGTGTAAATGATTACTAATATAATATCTACTCGCAAGAATCCAAAGCGCAGCTTTTATTACTAGCAAACGACCCGCTAAATCAAATTGTACGCACCATTCTGATCATCCTAATGACTAAAAAACAATAATAATAGATCCCCATTTTTATATATTTTTGGCGTATATTCTATAATGCAAGAAGAGGTGAGTGTTTATTATTATTATTATTTTAATTTCTTTTCCCGAATAAGTTAATTAATAAACTTAAAAGTAGGGGCCATACCTTTTGAAATCTCCAAATAGTCTCATAATCAGCTTTTGGATGGGAGGGGCTTTAAAATATCTTCATCATAACATATAATACAAAATTGAATCACTATGAAACTTATTACACATTCAACATGATGGTGATTAGTCCTTGATTGATGTGAATTTCAACTGGTCAAGATCTATAAGAAAAATAAAGTTGACCCATACGTCTAATTCAAATTGTAAGTTATAGCTACACTTCATTTACATTAATATTAATAAGAGTTTACTAATAACGTAAGTTATATCTTTCTAGGTTTTGTTAATTTATTGGTGTAATTGTGGCTAACACGAAGACTGACGAAAGCAAAATCTGTGTCTGCCATGCAGGTAACACTTGAACTTATTTTTCACTAACGATGAGTGGTGAGACACGTTTCACTTGCCATGGTAAATGCTCTCAAATAGTGCGGCAGCAGATATTACTTTTACTTTTTATCGTGAAGCAACAAGTTGGGTCAGAAACCTAATTAAAACGAGACTTTATCATATATAATCGCCCATTTAATTTCAAAACATAGACCATGTTAATGGATAAGCAGATACATAATTATATTCAATCGAGTTAAGAGTTTTTAAGGAACGTATGTCGTGGTCTGTTTTTGGATTTATCACTCTATCGTCCATTATTCAACAGATGGAATATTAAGTTGAGCATTTCAAGCTTAAAAGTGTTTTAGGAATTATTTATTAAAACACAGATCCAAATGGCTTTAAAACTTGCAAAGTCATCATGCTTTTGCTCCTACCCAATTGGGGGCAACTTAGATTTAACTTCACACGTTGATACGAAAACATTTGAAGCAACCAAATGGACCGGCCAAGAAATTTTGGTATATACCTTAAAAAGGCATGATTAGAACGCCTTGTAATGTCATGTACCATGCACCCTTGGTGGAGGATGAAGAAGGCAAGTAGGTGACGTTTTTGGAAGCCACCAGAAGTTTGCTTGTAATTGCGTACTATATCTTACACTAACAACAATTAGCAAATGCTACGAAATTGGACGTAGAAAATCATTGGATTTTTTAATGATTGTGATGCTGATACAAACCATGTGCTTGGCTACTGGCATATAGCCTGCAGGTTGGTGGTTAGCATGTAAGAGGGCTCAAGACCCACCCCACCTACACATCTGCCCTTAATGTTGTGTGCTTATATGTGACAGTACACACCTCTGGCCTGGTGGATCTCGTAGCTTGATTGCTTGAGCGTGTAGTTTCTTTCGGTATGAACTTAAATGTTCATCAAATCACAAACCATTCGTAGCTTCAAATGCAGGAACGCATGTGCTTCATTTCTTAACGGTGAAATGTAACAGGTCCATGTTCGACATTAGAAAATTAAAGGAACCACCCTCTTTCTTTTCTATTTATTTATGTTTGAATTGATGATATTAACTTTGAAAGTAACTTTTACATGAAAACGATCATTATTTCATACAGCTGCAGAATTACTTACTTAGCTCAAAAGTGAAATGGGGCAAGAAAGCATCCAAGAAAAGAAACGTCTCTACATACAGATATATATATATATATATATATATATATACACACACACATATATGTAATCCCCCATCAACTTTTGAAAACAGTCATTAGTGCAATTCATTGATTATTCACAAGCTGTCCCACAAGGCAGAAACAGAATTTTAGCCTAGCGATGCAGGAAGAAGGTGATGCCTAGTGGATGCTAGAATGATATGAGGTGAATCAACTTTGAATGACCGTAACTTTATCTCAGAACATGATACCTGAAATTCAGGTCTTTCCAACTGGGATAGGAACTCAGCAGACCTTTTGTTCTTACCCTTTTGCGCAAGGGTAATCAACCTTGACAACTGATGAGCACCGCTTTTTTCTTTATTTTTGGTCACCAATGTGAAATGACCCGGATTTCGATTCAATCAACGTTGAGAAGGTGAAGTACACGTAATTCTGTTGTCCTTTTCTTTTTATCGTGGTGTTCCAAAGTAAATCTTTTGAGAACACTTGTATTATGTTGTTTCAAACTTGAATTAAATGATATTCCATCTATCTATGATGCAATTAACTGATATTGTGTGTAATATTTGCCTTGTTAATCCACTGATGTAAGATGTCTGTTTACTCGTCTCCACTGGGTATTTTGACTCAATAACACTGTTAAATGAGACCAAGACAGGCCAGAAAGTGAAGAAGAGGATTAATCAGAAGAATGTATGGCAATCGAAGCCTACATGTAGCTTTTCTCTATGTAATAACTGAAAACTTAAATGATCAGCTTTTGTCACTACAAGAAAAAGGAAGTTTACGGATAGTAATTACCGACGGAATAATAAAAAATTCCATCCATAACATATATTTGCAACGGCATAAGAATGACAGAATTTACCGTCGTTAAATAAGTCATCAGTAAATTTACCGACGATACTTATTTCCGTCAAAACTATTCCGTCCGTATATTTACGGATGATAGATAACATTTCTGTCGTTGTAGATACCAACGGAGTATAACTTTCCTTCGTCAAACGTTTCGTTTTGTTCCGACAAAAGTATTATTTCTATCGGCAAAAGAATCACCATTTACCAACGATTACTGTATTTTGTTGGTAAGTATTACTTCAGTTATTGACAGAATCCTAATTCCGTCGGTAATAGTCGTCATCCATCAAAACTCAACCTACATTGCTAAATTGCAAAGCTACCGTACGCTTGCTTAGGTACCATTTTTCTTGTAAATGCCATGTTGTATGGCAAATATTTTTAAAATCTGGACGATGTAAAATTTAATTTGAATGTCAACAGCTATAAATAATTTGTTTACATATTTAATTTGTTTAAACAGAAAAATAATTGATCATTTAGCGGAAAAAGATTTCTTAGTTGAATAGAAACACATTAAATTGTACATAAATTGAATCCAAAGGAGTACAACAATCCTATTGTCCTGGTGATTGCGGATGGTTATCTGAGTTTGTACGGCACCCAACAACTGCTTAATGTCATTTTGGAGCTTATTTATCACCTCCATCAAGTTTGACATTGTTGTCTCAAGTTGAACAATACGTTGTGTTGTCTGCCGTCCACTTAATGTTGTTGTACTGGACATAGATGACTGCAAATAACATGTGTTCCCTAATGTTTCTAGTTTGAAGATCCTTCCACGACTGTCCCTACCACTAACCACATCAAAATATGTCTGTCTCTCATCAATAGCTTTTTCTTCCTGAGTCTGTCGTTGACTTAATACTTATTAGTTTGTACTATCCATAAACATATATAGTGTTACATGCGATATCACTTATATAACATTTTATATAATGATATATTTCCTTCTATCAGGTGCTTTAGATCCAGGTTGGCAGTCATCCGTTTCATCTGTTGTTGGCATAGTGGACGAAAGGCCAACGGTGGGTGGTGAAACATCAGGAGCAACTGTTGATGATTCATCAGCATCAGCAGCTAAAGGTCTTGGAGGTGGAGGTGGTGACTTCGTTGCAACTCGAGACTCTAATGGTCCACCCTCGGAGTAAGTACTACCGAACATTCCTTTGAACCTGGGGCACATAACATCCCGTTGTCTCTTTGATCCTATATTTCAACCTGATATTAACTGTCTCACAATTTTGTTGAAATATAAACATTTGAACTAGTACAATGATTTCCAGAATAGTTATAATAGGATATTGCGATTTGTTGAATTTCATATTGAATCACAAACTTTGAATTCAATTATGAGAATAATCGTTACAGTCATAGAACAACAGTAGTTAGTTTGACAGGTTAGCAAACAGTATTGCTCAGATAAATCACAATGATATTATTATGTTTTTGGATTTTAAGTGAATTGAGAGTCGGTAAAAGTAAATGAGTCCTCGATGGGTGGATTCCCGAGAAGGGTCCTTGCATGTTCGAACGCACCAATGGAAACAGTGAAAGTTCCTCCCTCACGTGTAAAGTTATTAACACCTTCTTGCAACAGCCTTTTTGCTATCGCTAACCTTGTAGATGAAACAGTAGGAAACGGTTTACCTACAACACAATTAGCATAGCACTTACATATTGTCAGAATATGAAGCGGTAAAAGGAACCTATCATGAAAATTCATTCGTACGTGAATTTTTAGAGGAGCTGTGGGGAATTGGCAACTTTCCCAAAACATCCACTTTCCCTAATCCCAAATCGACCGTTGTGTCATTGCTCCCACCTCTCAAATCGACCGTTGTGTCATTGCTCCTGCCTCCTAAATCGACCGTTGAGTCATTGCTCCTGCCTCCCTCATCGACCGTTGTGTCATTGCTCCCACCTCCTTCAACATACATGTCATCTAAGAGATTCAAGCAAGCTTGAAACATGTGGTTTATACCATTGAATGTTAATAAATATAATATCTTCATAAAAGGAAATTAGATGTACATAATAAGAAAATTGATGCTGTTCAGATGATACCATACACCTTGGAGCACAAGATCGGCCATGGAAAGCAAGCACTCATTACTTAAAGTAGTTGACATTTTCCCTGCATTGTGTAATCCTTCGACAGGGACAATTTTGCCACATTCCTCCCAACGGAATGAATTACTACCATCCGGAACCATACGCCATGTCGACATTCCTTAATTAAAAAGTTGAATTAAATATTTGACACAATATATTGAAAAGTGTAAATTGATCTTTGTTGTGGAATAAAATATTCACATACAAATACAAATTGATCGCTATCATTACTTAATTGTAAATTACAATCATCTTCATTTTCTAAAGAATAAGACTCAAATTCCAACTCCTCTTTCGATCCCTGACCCTCCTCCTCCTGTCCAGATGAAATGTCAACATATTCGTTCGATGGATCGTTCAAAGGTTCATTATCATCATATGTGATAGATGTATTTATAAAATAAGCATCACTTTGGAACGGTTCACTTTCATTTCTCTTTTCTCATTTTCCATGTGATTCAAGCACACCTCTAGGTTTAACTTTACAAACCGCCAACCAATATGACTTATCTCGTCGTAAACTGGGAAAAGGGACATAATACACCTATTTCGCTTGCATAGCCAACACGAAAGGTTCAAATTGTCGCAATCTTCTTCAGCTGTTGATTTCAACAAGATTGTATCGGCTATAGACTTTTGTTTCGACATTTAGAGTCGGGTCAAACCAATCACATTTAAATATCACAGTTCGCTTGATTGGCAATGCAGGGTACTCAACTTC
>JANVCL010000006.1:27544105-27554899 GCA_026546855.1 Erythroxylum incrassatum
GTTAGTCTTGTATATCCTCTGTAAGTACTCTTCCCTAACGCCGTCTTCGAAGCCACTTTTTAACATTGTGTTTTACGTGGGTTCTTTTGTGTTTGCTTCTGCGTTTGCGGGCGTGTGTTGTGAACTTTATTAGTTAGGTCATAATGCTGAGATGGATTCTCACCAGACTTACACCAGTTTGGATTTTCTTTGACAGATATGCCTCAATCAGAGCTATTGAGACAAAGTCACAGGCTGATGATAAGCAGTGGCTCACTTATTGGGTTCTTTACTCTATGATTACACTCTTTAAGCTTACTTTTGCCAAAGTCCTTGAATGGTAATGTACTTATTGCTACTAACATTAGTTACATTTTTATTGGTCAACACATAAAAATTTAATTGTGTTGTTTAAGTTAGTGCCTGAATGGAATAAATCATCAACAGAGTAGGAATTTATTGTGTAACAGTGGTACATTTGTCTGAAACACTATCTTTGAGAACTTCCTCTAGATTCTTCCGATTAGTTACAGTCATTTGGTATTCACTGTGTTAACCCAATATCACAAGGGAAATAACATTGATAAACTAATCTTGCAATCAGTTAAAGCCCGTCCCCGTGTTGAGAAAGTCTACAAATGTAAGTCATATATATATATTTTTTGATAAATCAGATATATAAATAGATCAAGAAGGAGTTATGTACATCAAGAGTTTGCCTAAGAGCCAATCTCTATACAAAACCAAAAGGGATAGCCTAACCAATGGACATATAGAGCCCTACAATATTGTTCCTTAAGCAACCAGCCTATACAGGTTTACCCACCAAGCTGATGTAGGAAGGAGCTTCTCAACCAGCTAACGCAGACATGTACTAACTTAGAACATAAATAAGGAGTTAATACCGCTAAAAGCCAAGACCAGAAAATGAATACAACATTCATTGGTTGATCCTCCTACCCGTGTTCTGCACTTGGCTGAAAGGAGTGGGATCGTCTAATCTCCCAGCCTCTTTCATTCATCATATTCCTTCCCACGTGCACCCAGGAATGAGAACACCAACAGTGACTCTCATCCTTACATTTTGAGACCGTGGAAGCTTCTGAGTGGTTAAGAACCAACAGTGGGGGTAGGATCCTAATGTCAAGAGGACATCTGGGATAGAGCGTCTGAATTAGACTGAACAATTTGGTGAACTGGCGAGGACTTTTTCTGCTGCTTGCCTCCATCTGGTCTCTAACAGCTTGATGACAAGTTTGTGCCTCCAACATAAGCGACAGTGTTCTCTGCCATCCTTCCTTGGTGATACCCGAAGGAAATTCTTCTGATTCTGTCATATTAGTTTGCTAACTCACCGAAAATTGACTGTTGGATGCAATCACCTATGTTTATGATAGCTTATGGTTAGTACAATTTGGCAGTACATGTTTCCCAATATTTGGCTGAAATTTGTTGTGCTACATTATGAGGGAATGCTAGCTTCAAGTTTAGTGGTGTTATATGCAAAAATGATGTAGCTTTCTTCATAGCATAAACTCTAATGGGGAATCCAAGGAGTAGGATTATTGGTAATTAACATACATTTGAATTGCCTCATTTATTATGAATAGAAGAGATATAAGACTAGTAGCTAGAGCTCATAGAACTTATAAAATCTGGCTGCTGTAATTTGACTTTCAAGTCTGGATCAGTTTAGGTTGTGGGAATTTAAGGTTTGGTACTGCTGGAATTTTAGGTTTGGGTTGCTAGAAATTCAGCTGGAATTGCTGGGATTTTAGTGAAGGAAACAAACAATATGGATAGTTCTAGAAATCACTCCTAGGATAGGAAGTTAGGAATCACTTCTAAGGTCTAAGAATCACTTTTAATAATTGAAAATTCGAAGTTTATGGAGAAAACTAGGGCCTATTTTATTGAAGGGCTGAATCACACACACACACATATGTACATGTCTTTGTAACCCTTATCTTAGTAGTAAAGGGGTTCCCAACTAAGATGTCCAAAATAGAATTTAATCCTACTTTAATAAGGATTTTTTACTCTTAAATAAGTTTAAGTTCTGAACAAATTGGACAGTACGTCAAATTGATTATTAGTCCCTATCTAATAACAAAAATTCTAATATAAAGTAAATTTTAGCACTTGCTACCTTTATCGTCACATCCCACTTTTCATCTCACCAAATTAAATTTTGTGGAGTGATTGTCCTCTTTATTTATTTTATACACTGTAAACTCATTTGCATCATGTTCCTTATTAATCAACCTCATATGTTACCATTTTTCAGTGGATGAACAGTTAGTTACATTTCAAGTTTATACTGCATCTATATTAACTTTCTTTCTTATAATTGCAGGATTCCAATATGGTCATATGGACAGCTAATTTTAACTTGTTGGCTGGTTATCCCATACTTCAGTGGTGGCGCATATGTTTATGAGCACTTTTTAAGGCCATTCTTCATCAACCCGCAACAAACTATCAATATCTGGTATGTCCCAAGGAACAAGGATGCCTTCAGTAAGCCAGATGACATTCTAACTGCTGCAGAGAGATATATTGAAGAAAATGGAACTGAAGCATTTGAAAAGCTGATACATAGGGTATGTCATGGGCCATCTATGGTATATTCTTGATATGGTTTTGGGAGTTATATTCCTACATGTTTCGTAGTCTTGAAATAGATTTACGTAGAAGTTGGAGATTACTTAGATTGACAGCCAGTGGAACATACTCTACTGTTGTCACCATGCATTTAAGACACTAATTCGACTTCCACCAAATTGATCATGGCTAAATTTACTTTTTCTTCATCTTCAGGCTGATAAATCCAGGAAGTAGCAGTTACGGAATTTTTGAAGAGGATTATAGATACTGATGTCTTACTGCTACTCTTACGCTTGTTGGGGAGACCCTTTAAAGTTAACTTTCTTGACCTCGGATAGAGTTTTTGTATCTATTTGTCTGCATAATCCGGGATTCTTTTGATGGTTAACGATGTTGTAATGTTGTGATATGTAATTATTATGACTTTAGTTTATTTGGAGTCTTCTAAAAGCTACAAATGAAACCATGAAAGAAGCTATAGGGTAAGCCTATTTGAACCGTATAAGACTGCATCATATAACTCTAGGAGCATGATTTCTCAATATTTTTCTCTAAGATTCATTGATGGAAGTACTTGAGGGATGCCTACCCCATCAAATTGAGTCCTCATGGTTTGAGATGAGATGGCAATTCAAGTTAAGGTTCGCCAAAGAATTCCCAATCAACTGCATAAAAGAACTTTAAGGATAAGATCTCTCTTTTTAGATGGGATAGCGTTGAAACTCTACTAAAAGGATAAGCATCAATTATCATGCCAAACATTAGAGGCTTAATTTCCTATCTTATGCAGAAATTACATTCTAACTTTCACACTTAACTCGATGATATAGATCATTGTCCAATATCCATTAAAAAAAACAGATCATTGTCCAGTATGATTTATATTTTAACTTTATGTACTAGAAGCTTTCATTCCTTAGGTAGTATGCATGTATCCGTTTAATCTAAAGGGTTTGCTACAAAGAACCTCCATGTCCTCTTAATCATCTGTATTGTATTAATGAATCTAATGGATATTATACCAAGTACTCCTTCCTCCTTAGGCAGGTATACATCACTCCAATTTACTTTTACTAATTCTATTAGTCTCTTTATCACTGGAATCTCCTAGTTTACTGTTCTATAGTATTAACAATGTTTGTAGGAAATAATATATAAGAAGACCAATATACGTGGAGTTCTCTTGGATGATCAGGCACCTGACAAGATTGGTTAAAAATTCCATATGCAAAGTGAAAATGGTAGGGTGATAGAGGGTCTCCTCATCTCAATCCTCTAGCTCCCTTGATGAGTTTTTTAGGCTTTGCAATGATCAAAATATTATAAGACATAGTGGTAATGCATTATTCAATCCATTTAACAAAGATAGCACAAAAGCTAAATGGGAATTCAGGATAAAGTTCCAATACAATATATCAAAAGCCTTATGAAAATCAATCTTTATAGCTCAATTATTACTAGAATGCTTTACGTTCTAATTCTTGAAAATATCTTAAGCTAATAAGAATTTGTCACCAATTTGTATCCATTTAATAGAAGCTTCATATAAAGGATCAATCACTTGATCTAAAGTGGTTTTCAATCTAATAGCAATTAACTTGGACATAATTTTATAGATGATATTATAATAGGAAATTAATCTGAATTTATTCATAGAGTTAAGTCTATGTACATTAGGAATCCTTTAGCATTTTCCCATTGGTAAATAATTTCAATATTATTTCAGTAACCAATGTGTTATTACGAGACTAATTTTTCTAAAAGAAATAGGCATTAAGGTCATCAGGTCCTTGAGCCTCATTAGGTTCAAGGGCAAACTAAGTTATTTCCATATCATTGGCATTGAAAGGCTTAGTCAAGAATTCAGCTTCTTATGTATATATTTATTCCTTGATGAAATATTAAAGAGCAATCACATAAGACTATGCATTAGTAGGACATCAAATAGTGAGAAAAAAATGAGCATCTTCATGTAAAATATGAGCTTGGAATAACAACAAATGTCCATTCTCATTCCTAAAAGATGCAATTTTATTTTTATTTCTCTTTGAAAGTAATGATTTATGGTAGAATTTTAAGTTTTTATCCCCTCCTTGATCAATAAGATTCTAGATCTTTATTTCATAAGAGAATAATTAATCTCAGATGTCTAGTTACAATTAAGTAATTTTATCTTTTCTTCGTCTTGCAAGAACTCATGAAGAGTATTTTAGATTCTATTTAGTCTCATGTTAGTCTCAAAGATTGCAAGAGGAGTATTGTTAAACTTCCTCTTGTTAAGAACCTTAAGCTTATCCTTCACTTGCCACAGTTTTCTCATGCATATGTAAAGTTTAGGTCCATGAACATTAAAACTGAGTCTTTTAGTGATTGTTCCTTTAAAACACTCTACTTTAGCTAAGAAATTGCTGAACCTAAAAGGAAAACTTCTCCTCTAAATATTGAAGAGGTTCTGAACTAGAATTAGGGTATGGTACAAGAAAAGTGGGTTATTGAAAGAAGCTTTACTCTCTAGAAAAGCTGGTAACCAATAAGCATTTACCAAAGCCCTATCAATCTTTTTCCTTAAGAACCAACTTCCTTTCTATTTATTACTCAAGTGAAAAAATGTCCCTCCATCTTTAAATATGTTACTTTTATATGGCTAGCACAATTATAGAAGTCTTCATAATGGCTGTTGAGCCTTGCATTTCCTTTTACTTCTAAAGGATGGACTAAACTATACTCTTTAGAAAGTATTGTTAAAGGCATAGACAAAAGTGACATGGAAGCTAATATTCTTTTGCTTCGTTTTGATCTATATATGAATTAATTGGTCTGATATGAAAACTTTAAATATTTTTACCTTTGCATCTTTAACAATAAAATATATATGTAACACTTAATGCATAAAAATATTTATTGAAAAATTCAACATATAATTGTAATTTATCAAAATACAATTTATCCATCAACAAAAATTTTTAAGGATGAAAGACATAGAGCTCCCCTATAATTTAAGAAACTAAAAAAATCTTTAAGCTTTTTAAAAATAAAAAAAATTTCATTTTGATTTTTAATTTTTAAGAAAATCTCCTCTTAAATTTTAGCTGGAAAAATAATGATGAAATGTAGGTGGCATAAATATCACTCCTGAACTGATTAGATGTTGCTTACATCACAATCCAATCTACCTCTTAAACTTGAACCGAACTCATTAAATTTATTATAATTATCTTAAATTATTCATTTAAGTTAATTTCAACTAGTTCAAATTGAGTTTAGGAGTGAAGAATAACATTTGATTAGTCTACACATGATGCTCGTATCATATATGTTTCATTGTTATTTTTTAAACCAAAATTCAAGAAAAGGATTTTTATGGAAAATTAAAAACTAGAATTTTTTGAAATTTTTAAAAATTAAAAGATTTTTCCAAAATTTCTTATACTACTAGAAAAATATATATCTTTTACCAAATTATTAAAGCCTCTATATTCCAAATAGGAAACAAAGAATTTGATAAAGAAAATAGTGTAAACTCCTAATGATCATTGTTAGCCTCTTTTAGACAACTGATACTACACCAATATCAGCTTCCTCCTCCTATTTCAACCTTCTAAATCTATAGGCTAGCTCCAAATCAAGTCATTATTAGTGGGAAAGGTTCTTTTTTTCCAAAAAGTCTTCAATAAGTGTTTTATGATTTTTTTTTACATTCCTTCCTACCTTAAATTTATAACCATGTTATGTTTGGCCTATATCCTATTTGTGTCTTAATACTTTTAAAATAGAAAGAAATGGTTCCCACTATTAGTTTATGCTCTACAGCCAATCAGTTGTTGTAGTTTTAGTGACATAATTATTTGAAGATATTATTTATCTTATATATGCATATTCCTACGTATATGATATCATTAATGGGATAAATTTACACGACAAATAAAATAATCATATATTATAACTATGAGATTTATATTCCATTTATGTATTATCCATAAATTCTTCTTAGTTGATGTTTTATTGAGGTTAGACATTAATAGAGTTTAAATACTAAGTAATCATTGTAGAAGTACATGAAAATCATTACTTTTTAACCCTGATACTTTTCCCTCATTGACATTCACACAACGGGCTATATTAAACGCATGCCCATCAGTAAACTTGACTAATTTAAGAAATTAACAAAAAAATTTCTTCTCTATTTTTGACATGTTGTAACAAGCAAGTGGAATGATGTACGATCCATCATCTCTTCTTTTTAAATGTAAATCTTTTCTTTTATGCATGTCTTCCAAGTCTAATCTTGCCTTAATTGTGTCTTTCGATTTTCCATCAATTCCCATTAGAGTTCCTAAAATATTCTCACAAATATTTTTTTTCAATATGCATCACATCAAGAATATGCATCAATAGTAATTCCTTCCAATATGGCAAATTGAAAAATATGCTTCTTTTATTCTAATTGAGTTCAACAACACTTCACTTTCACTTTTTATTACTTAGGTGTTTGTTAGGTGTAACGACACCTAAGTGTGATAGTTTGTAAACCACATCATCACGAGAAAAGTGCAAAGAAGCTTCACCAAATTTTACTTTGCCATTAAACAATTTATTTCTTTGCCATCTATGCCCACGTTCCAAGTAACGTCCTTATTGAATGAGTTTGATGATTACACACAGGACATCCATATATCCTTTATTACTCCATCCAAACAAATCCCTATAAGCTGGAGAATCATTTATAGTCCACAAAATAGCCGCATGCATTATAAATGTTTCACCTTCAACAACATCATAAATTTCTAATCCAACCTCTTATAGATGGTTTATGTCATCAATTAATGGTTGCATGTATACATCAATATCGCTACCAGGAGCAGTAGGTCCAGGAATAAACAAAGATAATAACATAAAAGGCTCCTTCGTACACTTCCAATGGGTTAAATTGTATGGCACTATAATTACCAGACACATGCTGTAAGAAGTACTCATATTACCAAATGAATTAAATCCATCTTAGGCTAAACTAAGTCACACGTTATAAAAATCCCGTGCAAACCATGGGAACTTTTCATAAAAATCTTTCCATGCCATCAAGTCTGCTGGATTTCACATAATTTTATCATTAATGCATTTCTCTTTATGCCACCTCATATATATGGCTATTTTTATTTACATAAAAAGCCTTTGTAGTTATGGTTTAATAGTTAAGTATCTCAAGATTTTATGCGGTATCTTCTTCCCTTTAATATCATCCACTCGCGATCTTGATGTACCATAAATGGGTCACTCTTCAAGATCTTTATTGTCCTTCCAAAATTTATCACATTCAAGCAAGTATTGGTATATATCCTAATCCGAGTTCCCTTAACAATTTCTTTGCTTCATAGTAAGATTTGGGAAATTTGTGTCCAACATGTAATTCATCATTGAGCAAGTCAATTAACATGTCAAAAGACTTGTTACTCCATTTATTATAGACCTTCAAATGCAACAACTTCACAACAAAAGATAGTTATGAGAATTTCGAACACCCTGGATATAATTCTTGAACAACTTTCAATAACTTCTCAAAATTATCTTCTATAATACTACCAATTATGTTAGGTAAAATAGTTTCATTCATAGTCTCCATATAATTCCCATATTCCTTTAACATCTCGCCAATCCCATCGTTACCATTATCATTAATATCAAAGTCTTCTACATCATTATTATTACCATCAGATCCTTTGTTCCAATTAACTAGTTCCAATCCTATTCCATTAAATCTCATTCACTAGTATATGTAGGGTCTACGCAAATGTGTGGACTAGATTAAATGAAACAAGGTTGGAACACCCTATGTAGAACAGGGTGCTCCAACCTAGTTAAGTCCTAAGTCCCAAACTCCCATAACAACACTCGATCGCTCCTCACTTACCTGTTGATATTAGGCACAATACATATATACATATTCACAGTTTTGGAGAGAAAACCATGTCAACAATTCATTTGTGCTTGTCAACCCAGATTAATGACCCTGGTCTCAAGCTTCCAAAGATAATTTTCAACCCAGTTTGTTCACTCCTTTAAGGTTTTGTCTTATGATTTCTTCTTTATCAATTTATTGGATTCCGTTTCTTTGTTTCGATGTTTTGGATATTTTGAAACATTAGTATTGCTTGTGCTCATGCAAAAATTACATCTTATTGCTTGTTTAGAGGCTTAAAGTTTGGAGATTGCATTGCTCTCTACTTTCATTTGTATAGATTAGTTGATTTTGTTTTTGTTTATGTGATTTTTTAGTCTTTTCATTTGTCATTGGTTAACTATAAATGTTGTGTATTCAAAACATGAAAGGTTGGTCTGTGTAACGAAAGGCTAGAGTGTTAGTTCACATGCTTGGTGTTATGCTTAGTTGAATTTCAATCTTAGCTATATGCTTACACATTCTGAGCTATTTTTACTATGCTTACACATTCAGAAAGATGCATAATTTGAAAATTACTTAAGGAAGTGAATCTTTGCCAAAGTTTTATAAAGGTTTTCAAATGCATTTATGTTTCCATTAATACTCTTGTCCACAAAATGTGGCATAATTTCTTTAAATTTTGTTATCTACACTAACAATACAAAAATTATGAGCTTATTTTGGTTTAAAAAGATTGATCCCAACATATTAAATCTTTTCGTTGGATGATTTATTTCATTTAAAAAATTAATGAAAATTAAATAATCAATCCAGTAAATCAACATGAGTATGTCCTTTAATATAATATTCATATTTTCTAGTATTAAATATAATTCCAACACTAATAATTTAAAACCAGAAGTTTTAAAAATTTTAATTTTTTGTTTTGAAGCTCGGTCATTTTCTCAAATACAAAATGCATTTATATTAAGTAGTTTGTGAAGTGAAGAAGGAAAAGCCTTGCTTAAAGAGAATACCTTATTAGGTTTGTTTAAAAATTATGTAATTTGATTGATTATTCAAACATAATTAATACGAATAAATACCGTAGAATTTTGAATTTCCTTTCAATAATATTATTAGTATGGGAATATAAACTCTCGCTCCAAATAACCGATCTAACCTAGATTGAACAAAATCATTCTTCAACGTTAAGGTCATCAATACCCAATAATTATGTTATTTATTGATAGAAAATGTTGGTGTTCACTTTAATTTGACCGAATCTTAATGGTTTTTAAATTGAAATTCAAATAGGAGGCAAAACTTCTCCTTCTATACGTATATTTGTGAAACGAATGTTATTTATATAAGTTATGATGCTAAAGAAATAAAAAGACAATTATACCTCCCTATCAAAGATACGATTAAGATTAGGCCAAGGAATTTGTCTATTCCGTTAAAACTAAGCCAAGAAAGCCTTTCTTTCTTGCGTTAAAACTAGGCCAAGAAAAGTGTAATGTAATTGTGCCTTCAAAAAATAACATTTTTCATTCAATAAGTATATATATTAAGGACGAGTGGGATGAACGTCCCACTTGTCCATTTAATCTAACGGTTACATTAACATTTTTACAGAGAAAATTCTAGAGATATTTCCCCATGTATTCACAAACCGGAGACTGATCGCTCTCTATAGACTACTGTGCTGAATTTAAGTTTGGGTCTTTCTTTTTTGTTGTTGATTTAACAAGATTTGAACTTTGTTTTTGTGTTTTAAAAGATTTGAACTTCTGTTGCCGTCTTCTTTTGTCGTTTTTTCTTTTCATTAGTGTTGCCCTTGTTCTTTTTTGGTTTGTTGGTATCGGCTGTTTCTCTGTCTGGTTTCTGAATCTCTTTATGATCTTTATGTCGTATGATGTTCTTGTTGACATTTTAGGCCAGATTATGTTATGGACACTAATGTGCTGATTGAATCAGAATTGAGCATTGATGAACCGGCTGAAGGATCCAAGTCTCGTTTGGGCCAGAATGAACTTAGGAGAGGTTTCAAAGATCTAGATTTTGAGGCCTGCTCTTCTGAAATTCTGTTCAAAGAAGAGAGATAATATAGAATGTTGCTGTGTCATTTTTTGGCTATTTATTTTTTCTTGATATTTGTGATGTTTACATCTCATATGACTCCTACTAATTCCATTGGAAATGGAGACTTTTAATTCTCTGTTTATTGGGACTTTCTTATTCCATTAACTTCACCTGATCTGATCGTTTCCCATTGAGCTACATCTGATAATGGCTTCTTGTTTCGATTTCTAATTGGTATGGTTTTTCTT
>JANVCL010000006.1:27591158-27603102 GCA_026546855.1 Erythroxylum incrassatum
CACAAATTAGCATATCACAAGCACTTCTATGTCATATCTCCCCATACATCGGACCTTCACTTAATTTGTAAACATTTTTAGTGATAACAATACACTTGATAGCATTTAAAATAGTCAGTTAATGTACACAAATCTATAACCAAATTGGGCCCAATTTTATTCATAAACATTTCAGTGATCACATTACAATCAATAAAATTTCAATAGCTCATTTGGGGCCTACTATAACTACAGTACTATTTTCCAGAAAATGCGGAATACATAAGTAAGATGACACTAATGCAGACATGGACTGATCCCGACCTCTATCTCTTACTTGTATACAGTAAGCAGACTCCCGTTTGTCTAACGGGGTACTATTCAAAGCCTGAAAAATAATTGCAAATTTTGGGTGAGTTTGCGAACTCAGTGAGGAACCATCTTCGATGGTTCTCCCAATTCATGCAGCACACAAGCAAATCACAGAGTATATTCACAATAACACATTCAGAAGTGCCACATGATTGTAAACAAGCAAATCACAAATGTATAAGGCGTTCTTGCCTTTTTCCCATTTAAAATATTGAATCAAATATGTATTCAATATGCAATCAAATATGTATGCAATGCACATGTGACGCTCTCCCATTTTATTACGGTGTTGTGACCGAGCGCCTGAACTGTCCCATATAAGCATTAGACGCGTCTTAGGGGTAGGAGAGCCCTCTGGGTATGCACTACTTCCCTTCGAGCTCGAGGCTCTTTTTCACAGATTGAGCTTGTAGCTCGGATCGGTGGCTCCTCTGGTCACAACTGTTATTATCTGTTCATGCATTTGTGTATGAAATGCGTATGACCCAATTTTACAATGTACACATGTAGTACAATTAATCCACCTATCGCAATTGAGCACATTAATAGCAAGCAATTTTCAGATTCACAAATCAGCACGTCACAAGCACTTCTATGTCATATCTCCCAATACATCGGACCTTCTGTCCGGAATCCACATTCAAAATCAATCGCAAAAGCCCACCATTATTCACCACAATAAGCATATAATAATTGAAAAACCCATCTAGGTCACTCACCTATAACTTCCGAGTTAATGCCGAGAAGTCTCAGCAATGTTGGTGGATCGACGCTCCAAAAGTGCCTCTATGTGGTCAAAATATAAAACCATTACCAAGTGTACAATCGAACATATTTAATAATGCACATGTGGTAATTAAAATATGTACAATGCATGTTCGTGACAATCCTGGCACTATTCTAAAAATCACATCACAAAATGTTCCCCCATGTCTAAGAAAACCATAGACACCAAAATTACCCAATTTGGATCAGAAATGAAGAAGTTATGGCCAAAATACTGTCAGACCTAACTTCACTCTAGAAATTGAACATCTTAGAAGCTAAATTGCCATTCGTCTCCTTCATAACATTTGTAGCCCTATGACTCTAGTTTAATTTTCAATAAGAATCACCTCATTCGAAGCTCTATAGCTCAAGATATCACCAAAATACTAATTCATGTTCAGACTTTTTAAACCGATCATCTAACTTTGATTTAATCAATATTTTTCAATTTAATCTCAAAACTGATAAATCTAGTATGAAAAGGTAGAAAAATGTTTTAGAAATCTAATGCTTTGAAAATCAGATCGATCGGAGGTCAGACGAAAAAGTTATGCTCAAAAGAGTGGAGGGAGGTCGAGTCGACCGATAGGCCCAGCCAGACGACCGATCGCCTAACTAGGCGATCGCCCAGTGCTGGCGCATTGGGCGTGCGCGACCGCTGGGGCGATCGCCCATCGTTTGGAAGCTGGGCGTGCACGATCACTCGGGCGCTCGTCCGAGCGGTCGCCCAGCGCTCGAGCGCTGGTCGCCGAACGACCTATCGGTCTGACGTCCTATCTTCCAACCTTCATAACTTTTGATCCAGAACTCCAAATTGACAAAATTAGTGTCTATCTCATAGAGAAAAGAGAGATCTACAATTTTCAAGAAGGACACAAAAACTAATTTCACCTCTAAGAGTGTCAAAAATGCAATTAAAGTTACTACCTTCTCAATATTTCCCAAAACAATATACCAGTTTGCAAAAATCATAACTTTCCATTCCTTTTGCTAAAACTTGCAAACTTTATGTCCAAAAGAAAGAGAAAAACATGTTCTACAATTTTTATGAACAACTTGGAAGCAAATTCCATCTGTACTTAAGTCAAACTTTCACATGAAGGTTGCTGCCCTGTTTCACAATATCAACATATTGCCTTTACAAAGTCATAACTCTCAATCTACAAATAGAAAAATTGCATACGTAATGGAAATGGAAAGATAACAAGAAAGTCTTTAACAGTCATTAAGACCAAATTCATCAATTCAACCTAAATCAATCTAGAAAAATTCATCAAAATGTTAAGTCCTCTTTTTCAGTTACTGTTCATTCAGCAACTATACCTCACTTTCAAGGCCAAATTCAAACTATTTCAAGCCATAATTTGACAAAACTTCCTGCATAAGAAATGTGGTCAAACTCCTCAAGTTTAATTCAAGACAAACCGTGCCTCATTTGCTCAACCACATAAGGACTTATGGCAAAAACATTGAAACATGTACAAATGAAAATTTCCAGCTTTTACACCTAGCTCAAAAACCTATCATTCCAATACCAATTCTATACTCATAAGTATCCAATCTAGTCATTAATTCACTCATACTATAAGCAAAACCTCCACTTGAACAAGGATCACAAAAATGACAGCAACTCATACTCACTCATTCATCTATTTTCTACACCATTAACATCATTTAATGCAATCCAAACCCTCTCAAATGACATACATCACATATTATCCTTACATGCATCATCCTACTTCATCAACCATCAATTAATCATTCAAATTTCTTACCCAACTATACCAACACAATTCTCATACACTTAGGTGCACAACCATCACAAAGAATGCATTTAATTACCAATTTAAGAACATAAAACATACTTCTTACCTATAAACTTCAAATCTTCTCAATCTTCTCACTACTCCAATTTCTCTACTTCCTCCTCACCATACACGACATCACCATCAACTTGAGCTTAGGTTTGCCCCCTTTTTTTTGTAAACAAAGGAAGAGGAAGCAAGTAGAATATGAGAGCTTTATGTGGTGGGAATTGGTAACAAAGGAAAACAAATCAACTAAGAAGGAAGGAGAGGGAGCTACGAAGGTGGAGATGAGAGAAGAAGTCAAGCCAATTTTTCACTCTTTCCTTTAGAAGAATCGTGAATGTGGAGAACAAAAGACAAACATTAAATGGGTGTAAGATGTGTCATAGGACACTTGGCATTTACATAAGAAAAAGACAAAAAACATATAATATTATTTAATAAGAAACCCTTATTCATCTAATGACTCTAATTAATCCATCTAATGGCTCTAATTACAAACCCAAAATTATTCAAATCTCACAGCCCATATCTGAAGTTTCGAGGCTATCACATATTTTGATCCCTCGTGTATAGTTTGTAAAGTATTCCATGCTTCTTTTGCTGATTCACAAGTTGATATCATTGAGAAGCGACCTTCATCAACAGCACTAAAGATAGCATGCATGGCTTGAAAGTTTTCAAGTGCTCTATTTTCTTCAACTCTTGCCCATTCAAATGCATTTTCAGTACTATTTATCTCTTGTCATCAATTATAACTGGATATATCCAACCATGCAACATTGATTTCCATGCTTTGTTCCCTATGCCTGAATAAATACTCTCATCCAAGATTTCCACGTAGGATAATTTAAACCATCTAATAACTGTGGCCTGATGATTGATGCTCCTTCTTTTATAGCTATAATTAGGAAACACAAATTTGCACCAACTTAACGTACCAAGTTCTGATTTAGTGACCTACTCTGATACCAATTTAAAATTTCTGAAGGGGTGTAATAGTTTCGCAAAATCTTCGATTTAATCACAGTCGCTTCTGGCATAATTAAAAACAAAAAATTAAACTAACAAATGTAAATCAACCCTAAAATTTGTTAATGCAGTTCGACACACTTTGCTTACGTCTATGGGGCCCTCACTTAGCTTAATTGCTTTCACTTGTGATACAATAGTTTTACTCAAGGCATTACAAAGTCGTGTCATCCAATCCTTGATACTATCCCTTATCCTCACTACCCGTGAAAGTAATTCATACCCAATAGTACGACCGTCTCGTAATAACCTCAACAGAGGATTTTTCTCAATAACTTTTAACATTAAAGATAATAAACAAACAACTCAAATGATGAAAATAATAAAGAACATAAACAAATACACTTGAGTTTATAAAAACAATTTCCCTAATTAATTCATCTCATTCAATGACAAATAGGAAAGTTGTTCATTAAGAATGCTGCTACAGTCCTCCAATATTGTCACCAAACCACTACATACACAGCACCGAACAAATCACTAATAGACGTAGATGTTTCTTCACCGAAATGTTGCAAATGTCAAGGCTACAATAACCATAACAACTGTTGGAATTTTTCTTTGGAAAACCACCACTATTGATTAAGAACAACAACTGCCAAGATTCGACAATCACAAATTTTGCCCAGCTAGATCACACAAACATACGGAGAAAAATCAACTACAAAATAGCCCTCAATAGACGTTCAAAATAGAAGAGAACGCAACAGTCAAATCATGCATAATCAACAATTTTGTAGCCTACAAAATCACACTAGAATAGAGAAATGTAGCAGCCAATGTGGATCAAGAATCAACGTAAAACCCAACAATCAAAGATCATTTAAGATAAGAAAAACCCAGTAACTATATTTCACCACACGCACAGTTTATGCAGCCAAAATATATGAAACAATTACTAAAAATTCCAGCTGCAAAAATACTTCCAATAAACAACGAAGACTGCTGAAAAATGCAACTCCCAAGACTCCACTCAAGTTACGTGATCTTTTCAAAAAATCAGTAGCATTTATTATCATACCTTAACCCTCAGTAGAATATATTGTCATACCTTAACCCAATCAACTACTCAAGATTATTGAAAATCATCTTGGAAATCCCAACTGTCCAATCATCCACCATACAACCCATATCACAGGTGGGTCCCAAAATCAAGTTAAATTTTCAGAGGATCACCATTATTCCATGTTATGATATACATACTAAATATCATCTTAATTAGAATTCTAAACTTATCAAACTTGTGATAAGTCAATTATAATGCATTTATGTTGAACTTAATTTTGGTTGATTTGTGAAATTTGTGTTCAAAAATTGATGGAATTACTTGTTAAATGTTCACATATGGTTTTCACTACCAAAAAGATGAAAATGGATCAAAAAGAGGAAAAATATGGCAAGAAGTCCGAAAATTTCAGATTGGTCAAAATTCAAAGATTAGGCGTGGGCAATCTGTAGATTTTCAGAATTTGTCTCCAATTAGAACACAATCGCCCAAGATCTTCTAGAGTCCTTTTCAAGAAGTTTCCCACCTAAACTAGAAGATTATCTAATTGGGACGAAATCAATCAAGATTAGGAAGAAATTGAATCCAAGGAGGAAGCTAATGTGATTACCATACATGGTGTTAGGGCTAGAAGAAAATATATGTAATCTTTTAGGCTGCCGCACGGGGGATATTCCATGTATTGATTTTTCTGCATTCTTCAACAGTAGCATCGTATTTTTGTTCTTCTCCTAGAGGTTGCCACATCTGGAATTCTTCTTGTTTTTCATTACTAAATAGACCATCGTATTTTCTTTGCTGCTAGAGGAGGCTGCTGCACTCTTTGTTCTACCTCTGTCCACGTTCTGAAGTCTTCCAACAGTGTCATCGCATATTCTCATCCTAAGCTGCCGCATCTCCCTCCTTTGGGCTGACCCTTCTTAGTTTACAATTTTATGAACATTCTAGTAGCGATATCATAGGATTAGCGTGGATTTTAGGGGCTGTTACCTTTTTATTTTCTTATCCTATTATTACGTTTTCTGCAGATTGATACTTAGGGATTTTCGATTTTATCATTAAAGACTAGTTATGGATACTGTTTCTATTATTATTTTCCTTGATTTCAATTTAAGTATGATTAACTAATTTTCTTGTCTTGGTTGAGGGATCCATGTTCCATATTATTATGGTGAGATGTTCTGAATCTTTTTCATGATTGTTAACGTTCATTGGATAATTCCAGATCAATATTTTTAATTGAATTTGTTAGTTTCTAGGTGCGCAACTAGAGATTAATGAATTTAATCGCTAGGTTAACAAAATCTGACGTTCAATTTTGGTAACCACCAGTAGCAATTAGGATTAACCCCTCTACATTAGAGTCAGAAAATTCTAAGAAATTATCCACTTGATTGATTTCATATCGTACATGTTTATCACTTGTCATTGGTTCTTAATGCTATTATTCAATTTAATCTATGATCGTATCTAGATTATTGTTTAATAAGGTTGCTATGATACACGTTTCTAGTCATTACAATTAATAGAAAATTCCCTTAATGAATGTTCGTTAATAATTACAATTTTTATCGGGGATCCATAATAGCATGGTAATATCGGTGACCGAAACCAAGGTATTTTTCCTATTGACTTTTCAGCCTTAATTATTATTTCAATTTGCAATTTTCCTTTTTGATTTTCATTATCATTACCGTGAATAACAAAAACCTCCTTTTATTATTTGTGCCATTTGAATCCGTAATTTTCATAATCGCAAAATTCCTCGTGGAAATGATATTCACTTACCGCTACTACATTAATTTGTTTTAACGGGAGTGAAAATTTTTTATATTTGATTGCAGGCGGCAACATCACCACAATGTCGTGCTTCACTCCATTGTAAACGACAGCCACATGCCATGTCATTTAATGAGTGGTAAAAGACCCAAATGCCCCTCCTTATTAGCCTACTAACTTAACTCCTTAAGTAAACTTCTAAAATTGCCCCTTAAATTCTTTTTAATTTAAGCTTACTTTAGGAAATTTTTCTAACCATTAAATTGAAGGAATTTGTCAAAACTTCCTTATAGAGAAATGTTCCTCATTGTCTCAATTTTATAACGTCACCAAAGTCATTTAATTTGGTGCACTACACCAAAAGTTATGTTCCAAACATTTCGGATTATCATTATGCTAACACATTTCCAACAATTTACTTCCATCCAAAAATTGATATTCTTAAGGACTAAATTGAAACTTAAGTCCTTCAGAACACTTGTATTTCTATTTCTCTAATTTAATTCAAATCAAGAATCACCTCATTTGGATGACTAGAGCAAACGTTATGGCCAAAATACTTTCAGCTCTTACTAATCCAAGACTAAACACTAAACTCAACTTCGATTCAGAAATTGAAAATCTTAGGGACTGAATTGGAATTCAGTATCTTCAGATAACTTATAGCCCCATATCTCTATTTTAGTTTGTCTCAAGAATCAATTCAATCGAAGCTGTACAGATCAAGTATTCATCAAAATACTGAACCATGTTCAGAAAAGTATCCAACTTATAACTTGTTATATAATCCTCTCACTTTGATTCAATCAATCTTGTTCAATTCAAACTCAAAAATCACAAATTTGGTATGGAAAGATAGGGATGTTTTAGGAACCAATGCTTCAAAAATCGGATCAATCGAATGTCGGACGGAGAAGATATAAGCAAAAGACTATCAAATGTTCATCATCTTGCTATCAAAACTCCAATGTCGCTGTAGTGCTTGTGCATTGCGGTGCTTTTCTGCTATCCCTCAAAGTCGCCGTAGTGCTTGTTCACTACGGTGCTTTTTAGGCTAACCTTCAAAGCCGCCGTAGTGCTTGTGCACTACGGTGCTTTTCCACTTCTTCTTCTTCACCAACATCTCAATTTCAAACCTCTATAACTTTTGATCCAGAACTCCAAAATTTACAAACTTGGTATTATTGGAAAGATAAAAACAAGCTCTACAACTTCCATGAAGGACAAAAAAATCAATTTGGCCTATAAGGGAGTCAAAAATCCACTCAAAGTTTCTGTCCACTAATGATCATACCAAAACAGTAACAAAAATTTCTAAAAATCATAACTTCCTATTCCATAGTCCAAAAATTCCATACTTTACATCAATGGAAAGATCAAAACATAATCTAAAAATTTTATGAAGAACTTAAAGGCAATCTCAACCTCTAACTAGGTCAATTTTTCAATCAAAGTTTTTGCCCCGTTAAAAATCACCTAAACAATGTCCAAACTTTCAAATTTCACATCTTCCAATTCCCACATCAAAAAATTACTCAAATTCAAGTTATCTAAAACCAAAACTTTCCTTTAACTCAAAACACTCACAACACATCCCTATAAAAAAACACTCTTTTCATGCATTATCCTCAAACATATTATGCCAATTTGCTCCTATTAGTATGGCTCAAATAAAACATAAAACACAATCATTCCACTTCATGCATATTTCTTTTGTACTTGCATAAATCACCACGATTTCCTCATTTAATTTCATTTTATAAATCAAAAATCCCACTAATAGATCGGGGTCCAACAGTTTCATTTTATTTTCTTATCTTAAACCAAACCAACCCCCTCCCAAAACCTAAACACCGATTAATTTCATTTAAAAAGCTAACCAAACTATAATAGTAGTCTAATTTTTGTTGTGTAGTATTATGAAACATTATCAATTTTGGCGCGGTTATCGAGATCTGCAGTGTTTTAGTTTTGTTCTTAATTTTAATTGGTGTTTTGTTCATATTTGTTTGGAATTTGTTTCTTTTTAGTTCTTTCTTGATTTTTCACTTTTTGTTTAGTGTTAGTGGTTTAAAATTTGAAGAAAAATATATTCATGGATGGAAGTAATTTCTTTCATAACTCATATTCCTAACCTTATAATTATGATTGGAGTGATCATACAAATTTTAATTATGGATGGGATAATCAACATAATTACTTCCCTGATAGTATGCAGGACATACAACAATTCTCGTATGGACCAAAAGCTTCTTATTATGACTCAAGTACATCTCTGGACTACTGTACCATAATTTCTAATGCTAACAATCTTTAGTTTCAACAAGGTATGTAGTAAATCCAACACAATATCCAGTAGATCCAACAAAATACCAACAATTCCATCAGGTTGAAAGGAAATACTAGTATAATACATAGTTTAGTGCCCAAGATTCAGAGAACCAGCAAAACTCAGGTATATCTCTGGATGAAATTATCAAGACTTTTACTGTTAACAATCTTCAATTTCAATAAAGTATACAACAACAACATCAAAAGGGTATATAACAGTTCCTGCAAGAGATAAATGGAGCTTACAGAACTTGGAACGCCAAATGGGTGAGATGGGAGAGAGGATTGAATACCTAGAATCACAAATTGAAGAGGACCAGTCATATCAACTCGAGTTGTACCTAACGGAAGTTAGTGTGGAAATCTTACAAAGTGATTAAGAGCTTGAGAATTTTGAGTGGAACACTCAAGGAATTGCCTGTGTGGGATAAGTGGAGGAGATCGAAGCAAAAAAGTATACGTCTTTTAGCTCGGAGGTAAATACTGAGTTCTAATTTTTTGTTATGACTAACTCTTTATCTTTACCTAGCATGTTAGAGAAATTAAACGAGGAGGAACAAGGAGAAGAGACATTCGAGATATTCAAAGATTGGGGGACTTAGTAAAGATTGAGAATATAAGGATAAGGCATGTGCGAAATATGAAGGATTATAAACCAAGGCCTTATCTTAAACTAGCTTATGTGTAGATAAATCAAAATGTGATACCAAAAAATCATAATTTGGTCATGTGAGGGGGAAACATGGAGCCGAGCTAGCAACCCAAAACAAAAGAACTTCTTAAAAGGCAACCTAAAGGAAGTAAATTTCTTTTCCTTTACTTTTTTGCACTAGTTAGATATGTATATGTGTTTTTATGTTGGTTTGTTTCTTGCTTATTTTAAGTTTTCAATCAAAATGAGAGAAAGAATAAAACAAACAAATAAGCATTTATTTATTTTCTATTGTTTCTAGGATTATATAGTCATGAATAAAGAATGAATTAACTAGAGAATTTCATGGCAACTTGAGTATATACTTTTACTTTTATGATTGGTCGATGTGCATTATATTTAGAAGAGTAGTGACTAATGTTAGACAAAGCTGATGAGATTTTGAGCCTTATTAGATTGACACATCCATATCAGTCTCATTGTCTTTGTTTATGTGTGAACTTCATAAAATGTACATCCTAACTTTGCCTTGATTTTCTATTCGAGACTTCATTTTTATCACTTGCATTAATATGGAGACGATTAGGCAATTTTTTTTTGCTTTTCTGAATTACATTAGCCAAATAGCCTACCCTATTAACATGATTTCTCCCTTGTTAAGCCCCCTTAAGCTTTATTTACCTTTTCTTTATGTATTAACCACATTACTTGCTTTAACCCTAACTAAGTGTCCTTCCCAACCTTTAAAGCTAGTGGAACATTTGTTGATTGTTGAGTTTCTAGATATACAAAAGGATAAGTGTGGGGGTGTATATATGTGTGAGTTGGTTATAATATTAAGATGTTATTTTATGGTTTGTCATTAAAATTCCCATGCTGATGTAGTTCTTTTAATTTTCATAAAAGAAAAAGAAGAAAGAAAAGCAAAAGAAAAGTAAAAAAGAAAAAAAGGGAAAAAGTTTAAATAAATGTATCAAGGAGGAAGTGCATATGTGTTGAAAAGTTATTTATGATTAATGCACCCTCCTAAAGTTGTAATGAATGTATTATTTGAGTATGCTAAATATGAGATAGATGTCGTCTTGAAGGGTTCACTTTTTTTGGTTTCAATGTATTTTCATTAATTGTATGAGTAATCCCTTCAGATTGGTATATGCTTAATGTGGTTTGTGCATGAGAGCTTGAATTTGAGTTGTTAAACATCATATTTGCATTCATCATAGTTGATGCACATAATTGTGATTGAATGTTGGTTTTTGCACTTGATGTCACATTGAGACAACTTTTGTTTCACTAGCTTTAATGGCTTTCATGCTACTTGACCTAAATACATCTCACCTTACCTTAGCCCATATTATAACCTTGGAAAGTCCTTTGATCCATGATTTGGAATGTGAACATTAGTGGTGGAGAAACGAAATGATATGCAAAGTTATGAAATATCTTGATTGTAAATGATATTTGAGTATACTCATGAACTATATTTGAGCCATTTTCTGAAGATTCATATCCACTTGTATTCATGTAACAAGAATGAGGAAGATTAGAGGAAATAAAGACAAGAAAATGAAAACACAAAGAAACATTGTAACTCATGGTTGTTCATGGATTTGCATGCATGCAAGATATCTTATGAACGTGAATTTAATGGACAACATCATAATAGAAATCGAAGGAAGAAGGCTGTTGCACTTGGAGAGTAAAATAAAGAGTGGGCAACTAGAGTTTGACATTTGGGGAGTAATCCATCTGCCCACCACTAGGGGCTTCACAAGGGCTAGGTTGTTTTTTTTCTGGTTTTTCCCATATGTATAAAATCTAGTTTATTACGATCATTTTACAATTTTTTTTATCGAGTTCTTGGTCAAAAAGGACCCCTAGCATCGCCCATGCCCATTTAACGGACTAGATGCCCGTTTAACGGACTTGATGTCTATTTAACGGACCTTCTTGGGTGAAATGGTGCACTTTGGCCCGACAATGTCCGTTAAACGGACATCCACTGGGCAACTTTAGGAAATTGTGATTTTTGACCCTTTTAGAGGCAGAATCGAACTTTGTGGTCTTCATGAAAGTTTTAAATCTCGAAGTGTTCGTTCCAATGGTCCACAAAAGAAATCAATCCGACATTTTTCGTGAAAGTTATGATAATCGCGCCAAGACATGTCACTGCATGATTGAGGGTATAAACATGTGTGATTCTTTTGGTCATAACTC
>JANVCL010000006.1:27605588-27618329 GCA_026546855.1 Erythroxylum incrassatum
TTGATTTTTCATTATTATTTCAATAAGTAACAAAACACCCTTTTTTATTATTTGTGCCATTTGAATTCGTAATTTTCATAATCGCAAAAATCCTTGTGGGAACGATATCCGCTTACCGCTACTACATTAATTTGTTTTAACGGGAGTGAAAATCTGTTATATTTGGTTGCAGGCGACAACATCACCAACTTGTCTTGAAAAAGTCCCACTTAAATACAACTAAGGTCAATTAACAAATAATGGCCAAAATTAAAGATTAAGATATCATAGCCTATATCTTAACAGTATATATATGTAAACTATACAAGTTAAAATCATAATGTAACGTATACTGAAAACAGGAAAAGCAAGTGAAAGGATATGCACACAAAAAAGCATATTCACAATAACTATCTTTACAGCTTGAAAATTGACTGCTTGCTTTTGTGGGTGTGTTTTACCTTCAGAGTGAGTGTTTCTTTTTAATCCAAATTCCAAACAACACTAGAATGAAACCAGATGACTCAAGCTAAAGAGTAATAAACAGGTAAAGATTGTTAAAAGTTTATTTAGCTTCAAGAAGAACAAGATTTAGAAGTAGATGAATTGAGTTTTTTTTTTAAGATTTAAATTCTAAATTTTAATTTTTTTAATGATAATGATACTCGTAATCTAATCTAATGATTTTTAAAGATATATTAAATAAATTATTGAGGGTACTTAAATAACTCTAAATCATAAAATGTTACAAGCTTGGAAGAATTAACCGGGAGGAGGCGTCAAGTGATATAAATTGCTCGTGTTAAGTCTCTTATTCAATCGTGATTCGGTTTACAAAGGAATCCGTAACCCTTAAAAAGTTAATATTGATGGGCCAAATCGTTACACGTTTGAAGATATGGAGAAAATAATCGGGCTTTAGCACGCACCTACAAGAGCAAACCGCTGCCAAAGCCCTTAATAAACAGAGCGAAAGGCTTGTTTGGTAACAAGTGAAGTGCAAAACGAGCATTAGGGTTTTAGGGTTTCCTTTATAAAGTGTTGTCTTTTTTTAACAACAGACAAGAGAGCAGGAGAGCTGTGTAACACAAAGATTAGCGGCCCCTTTGGAGCAGAACCATGGTGCACGTCTCCTTCTATCGCAACTGTAATTTCTAAACCTCTCTCTGTCTCTCTCGATATTCTAGATATGTATAGCACTCACTTTGATAGTTAATTGGATTATCTTTTTGAGCTTCTGCGTGTTTGATGCATCGGTATTTGGAATGCAGTTCCTTAAATACTTTAGGATGGCTGTTTATGCGATTGCGTTGTTCTCTTTCGTATGAAATTAACTTCTCATTATTTTAACAGTTAATTTCTGGGCTTGATCTAAAGGGTGTGTCGAGTGTTTGTTTTGGATCTATAGTCATGTGGATAGGGTTAAAATTAAATGAAGTTTTTTTTCCATACCTTGGGATTGTTTAGAACTCATTGATTTCTGCTCTTAATGAGGTTAAAAACTCATGCCCTCTTAAATTGTTTGAGACGCCAGGGTTAATCATCATTTGGAGCATGCAAGTGGATGGAACAACTTAAGAAGCTCAACAAAGCTTCTTGTTCCTAGTTTCTTGTTTCCATTGTCCCTTTTTAATTTTTCGGAATGACGCCCTATCACAGAAGTATTGTCTCTGCATGTAGTTTAAGCCCAATGTGATAGATTTTATGAGAGAAAAAGTATTGTCTCTGCATGTAGTTTAAGCCCAATGTGATAGATTTTATGAGAGAAAACATATTCATTTGATTAAAAATTATATTTGAGTGGTTTGGTCTCTTCCTGATTCGTATTGCTAATGAACTTTAGATGGGAAGACATTTAAGAAGCCTAGACGTCCCTATGAAAAGGAACGTTTGGATGCAGAGTTAAAGCTTGTGGGAGAGTATGGTCTGCGATGCAAGAGAGAGCTCTGGAGAGTGCAGTATGCACTGAGCCGTATCAGAAATGCTGCCAGAACACTTCTGACCCTTGATGAGAAGGATCCTCGTCGTATCTTTGAGGGTGAAGCTCTTCTCCGCAGAATGAATCGTTATGGGCTTTTGGATGAGACTCAGAACAAACTTGATTATGTCCTGGCCTTGACTGTTGAGAATTTCCTTGAGCGACGCTTGCAGACTCTTGTGTTCAAGTCTGGTATGGCAAAGTCTATCCACCATGCTAGAGTACTTATCAGGCAGAGGCATATCAGGTGAACTTAATTTGTTTTGACAATGGTAGAAATTAATGATGCTTTGTCTTGTCTTTTAGCTGATATCTCTTGTAGTACTATGTAGTTTTTAGGGGAGGGACTAAAGTAGTAGATTCAACAGGTGACTTTTAGTGTGCAATTTTCCTAGAAGACTGTGAACCACTTGTATATTTAAAATATAAATAATTCTCGGCAGAGCAGCAGTGTTACCGTCAGAAATTAGGTTTGTCTTCTGTTGAGGGTGTATTTGATTTTTGTAAAGTTAGCCTTTTTTTTATTAGGACCTAATTGGGTCATGCCTTATATATATGTGGGCTGAAATGTAGTGGAGAAGATGGTTTTGTGAAGATTGTGTCTGTATGTTCTAGTAGATTACAGAGAAGTGATCGTTTGAGAGAGGTAAAGAAAATGGGCTTATTATTGTTATCTTGAACTAGGCAGTGGTTTCAGCATTTTATCTTTTATCATCTGGGACGTAAATCTATGTCTGTGGTTGTGAAGTATGGAGACATTTTGTTGAGAAGATTAATACTAGATGTGAATCATACAGTTTTTTGTCGTAAAGTATGGAGACGTGTTTGTAGAGAAGATTAATATTATAATCTCTTATAGTTAATCTCCTTTTAGTCTCTTCCTCAGTAAATCTTACTTATCTATAAGACACATGAGATATTTTCATTGATAGACTTGTGATATAGCCAAATAACTTATAAAATATTGCTTCTAGGATGGAGTTGTTTTAGTTACGTTGCTCAATTCTTCTAATGAGCTTGATTTATCTCTCAGCTTTACTTGGTACAAGCTACTATTCTTGAGGAAGAGTTACTGATAGCAAATGATTCGTACATTTTTTAATGTAATTTTTCTCATTAACATCATTATTAGCATATTGCCAACTTGTTTCATGTTCTTTCTGTTATACCCTTACTTATGGACAACATTACCAATATAATGGCTGTATGTTTCTGGCTGGAAGGGTTGGGAGGCAGGTGGTGAACATTCCATCTTTCATGGTGAGGGTTGATTCACAAAAGCACATTGATTTCTCATTGACAAGTCCATTCGGTGGTGGCCGGCCCGGCAGAGTGAAGAGAAAGAACCAAAGGGCAGCTGCTAAAAAGGCTGCAGGGGGTGATGGAGATGAAGAGGATGAGGATTGAGGCATCCTCTTACGTCCTCTTTTTGATAGGAGGAACGTTTTCTTATGTCTCATGTAGTTTTTATATTGAGCTAGTTTTGACATAATTATGAATTTAATAGCTTTTGGCGTTTGAACTTGGGTTATAAGTTTGTTTTATGGTGCATAAAGTTTTGTATTTTGGACCTTTCATATTGGTTAGTTTGCCTTGAATGCTGAAAATGGGTTTTTTTCCGCCTTCCGTAAACAATAAACATCACAATTTCTTGGCACATCATGTTGGTAGTAACATTCTGAGGGATGTACTCCGTGACTGGGATGCTCCTCGAAATTCAGCGAGTCATAATTAGTCAAATATTTACCAAAGCATATCATTAATTATTAAATTTTTCATTAGTTCCAAAAGAGGATTATTTGTAAGGTACAAAATAAATTTACATGGCAACTATAAGAATTGTCACATTAAATATATATATATATATATATAGGCGGAATAAACCTATTAATTATTTGATTCTGGTTAGTAAGGAGGATCTTGAACTAAGAAATGGATTGTAGAAGCAAAAAAGGGTATCTTGAGTAGGTAATTAGGTGGTGTTATGTAAGGTATAACTACAAAAAGAGGAAGAAGTCAAGCTATAAGAAACATGTTTGATGCTACTATATATATACACACATTTCAAAAGCTTTACATAAGTAATCTGTCGGCTCCATCTAAACTTCACTCGATCTGTCTTGTACTCTGGGATTATTAGTAATTACTCGATCTTCTAAAAAAACATTAACAAGGGATGCGCTGCCTACTCAGTAGGGATAATTGACCATATCTTTAAAATCAAGTAATTTCATAAATAATTATAAAACTTAGTCAAATGATTAAATTAGACATATAATATGTATATACACAACATCACTCAGTCTAATTCAAACAGTTAACAAACATTTCAAAAAATTTGTAAAATTATGATTAACACAAATATTAATTATAACTGTCATTTATACTTTATTCCAATATTTAACCGATTTTTTTTTGCTTGGGCCTAACTTAACCTAGTAGACGTACATTCAATGGTCTACCAGCTTATCTCATTATAATCTCTCATCAGTAGAAACATAATTAAATGTATACATATCGGCACAGAGTACCTCGATTTCTCAATCTTCATCTCGGTACTACTCCAGTATCTAGCCATTGACACAGGATATCCTCGAGACTCAGGATATCCCAGTACCACTCCGGTAACTAGTCATCGACACAAGATACCGTCAGGAATCAGGATGCCTCGGTATCTGCTTCATGGACAGATACCTAACTTCCACTCACTCAAATTGACTCAACCTATTCATCTAAGACGTTTGAATGTAGCCTATCCTAAGCAAGTCGTTGATTCTAGATTTTGACTAATTATTCTCAACATATTTTACACATTTTTGTTGAGTTAACATGCAATGCACCTCTAATATGAATAACATAATACGACCACGAAACACCTTGTACTTTGATTAATTATTAATGAAATAAAATAAACATAATTCATGTAGGTAATTATTAATCATTAATTAAATTAATAACCAATTCAAAATATAATTTATTAATAATTATACGGCACTTAATTTTGAGAATAAAGTCCAAGGTTATTCGGACTCAACTAATTGATAATCTCAATTTCTCCTTAATCGGACTTTTGAACCTATAATTTACAAGATTTTATTAGACTAATTTATCAAAAATTTCTTACCTAATTACACTAATAATCCAACATTATTCTCTCTTCCAATTTATTCTTAATTATAAAAGTAATATCCTTACTAACCTAACCCTCGTAATTAGTAAAATACCTTTAACTAATTAAAAGTCCCATTTTACCCTCATCCATTTCATTTAATACCAAAAATGCCCTTCTTACGACAAAATTCCATACTTACCCTTAACTTTCTGCACTTCCCACAACCCTTACATGCAATTTAAATTCCAAATTCACCCTTAACTTTCTATACTTCTCATTCTGCCCCGACATGCAACTTAAATTTCTAAAATAATATCATCATCTTCACCCTCCCCTCTTCTTCTCTCTTTTCTTATTTCATCATTTTCTAGCCCCCTTTTCTTCACTTTTACCTCTTCATGCAACTTCAATTATTGTCTCAATCAACCACAACATGCAACCTAACCACAATCTAGTGTAGGATGATCAAAATCACATAAAAAGACATAAAAATGGTTGCTGGAATTTACCTAAATAAAAGGACATTTGATGTTGTTAATCACCACAACTTCCTCTAATTTGCTGCAAAACAAACAAAATGAGGACACTTATGAGGAAAGAGTTACATGCAGAATAAAGTGGTGCATTTTGACACATCACTAGCTAGAAATGAAAAGAAAAGATTAAGAAGATGGTGGTTTCGTTGGTTGCCTCTATTTTTCCATTTGCTGGAATTTTTATAAGTGTTTAAAGGTTTGTGGGTTGGGTTGCATTGTAGGCCAATTTAGGTTAATAAATGGGCCTTACAGGAACCCTCTTAATGCTTTGGAAACAAATGGTAAGAATTACCAACTTGCCTAGTGCCTACTTGCTTGAACATGACTTTTGTTACCTCTCATGATCTTATTGGGATAAAGAAGCATTTCAGAAGAAAACACAGTAATGACAAACAATGGGTCTATAAGAAATGCTCTAAAGGTTATACTGTTCAATTTGATTACAATGCCTATCTCAAAACTTATGGCACTAGAGGCCACTCTTGCGATTGTGTCCATGTTGGGATCAGATTTCCGGTTACAGACTCACAAATTGAATGAAGAGGTAAGACAGCGAGAATCGGGTTTTGCAAACTGAGAAAAGGGGTTAGGTCATTTTTGAAAAACGACGATGTTAGATTTTAGTGATTAAATGTCGTCTTTTCATTAATCAAGACTTTTAATGTTAACCACTGGTCGTGTGTAATAATTATAAAGGTTTTTGGACATGTGGCATGCTACATTAGCAAACATAACATAGAAACTAACATCAAGCTAGAATTGGAAAAAATTGAAAGTTTGAGCATTTTAGTGCCACTTTTTAAAGTTTCGGCTATAATTGCAAAATTGATCATAGTTTGAGATTTTTTTTTTGTAATTAACCCTTTAGTAAACTACTTTTTCTTTCTTTGTTCTATCATTTACTTTGTTTAGTTGGATTTGAGCCATGCTTCATTGTTTGGTTTAATTGTTACTTTCTTATTACTCCATTAAAATGTAGATTTACTAAAGAACTATACTTGTGTTGTAACATTCCGTTACCAATGTTAAGGCTAAAATAGTAAATGTGATAGATTACTGAGAAATTAAGAAATACGTTTCTTGCTCATGCATTACACAAGATGCACATGCATATGAATATTGAATCTTTGCACATGAAAACAATTGTATATGCATTCATTGACAAATTCCAGGTATAATTGTTTATAAATGTGAGTATATTGGGAAATGTGGTTTTTATATGTTGAAAATTGATTTGGGGAGTGTATAAATTGATTTACAATTTTTGGAGAATTTCTGAAAATTGTTGGGCATTTAAGCTAGGAAAATTGCCAAATGGCAAAACAATTGTTAAATGGTAGTAGAAATTACTGTCCAATGGCAATGAAAAATTTGATAAATGACTTTAGGATTTACCGACAAATGCCATTGAAATTGAAGAATAATTGGAGTAGAAATTGAAATTTTATGGGACTAGTTAAATGAAAGAACCAATCAAATGCTTTAGGAGTGGACATATGGCAAGTGATAAATATCACTTGGCAAACAATGCCTTAAGCCCATTACTCTTTTAATTAAAAGCCTCCCCCCCCCCCAATTTTGGTTTTGACTTTTACGAAGATTCTCTATAAAAAGAGGCTATTGGTGTTTATTTTGGATCTGTCCATCATTTTCGTAAATCCTCCTCTCCTCCTCTCTTCTTCTTGATTTTTTTATTCTTCAAAAATCCATTCATGTTAAACCCAACCCTCTAATCTTTCATGGTACTCTTTCATCTTGCTTTCTCTTCCATTCTCACTAAGAACCCAAACCTATCAAGCTCAAAATGAAGATGATCGTGGGTTGTTGGTGAATTTAGGGATTTTTAAGTTTCTTGATGATTTTGAAGAATTGGAAGCTAAATCAAGTAAGTATCTTGTCAAATATCATGGGTTTTGGTTAAATGAAGCATTTGTGATGATATTTAGAGGTTAATATCATGAAATGGTGTTTTGAGTATCTGGGTGTCGTGAATGGTGAGAGTGTGTAAATGTTTTGCTTATATATGCTTGATGAGTAATGATTTTAGGGATATTTTAGAGGTTGAATGATCATGATAAGGAGTTCTGTATATGCTAAAATGTTGGTGAAGAAATGAACATATATATATGGATATATTGATGCTTGTTTCATATAAATGCCAAATAATGGGTAAGAGTTGTTTATGGATGATTGACATTGTATATGAAGAGTAAGAAACTATGAGTTATGCTGCACATGCTTTTAAAGATGAATCGGTTGTAAAATGGAAGCTTTAATGTGAATTGGAAGTTGATGAGTATAAAAATGTGTTTATAACCTGTTTATGTAAATGGATGAGTGTAGAAAATTGCTTATGAATGGGTAAATATATATGCTCTGTTTTTGGTTAATTATAAATCATGATTTGTTTGTGATTGATTTATTGAGTTGAATTGGGTAGAAAATGATGAGGAAATGAAATGGAAGAGAGAATCTAGGTATAAGACGAATTAGATATTAAATGTTGAAAGTTTGAAAATCTGGAAAATGTTAGTAAAAAAATTCCACTGATATGCTTCTGTATTTTAGCCATAACTTGTTCTGTAGTTATCCAAATGAGTTGATTCTTGATTTGAATTAAAATAGATAGTCTATCTTTCTTATGAAGACATCTAATATAAATTATGCTTTTAAGAGTCTCAATTTTTGATGTGAAAATGAGAATTGGATGCAGCAAAATCTTGGATGAATGCATATGTTTGTGTTCTATTTTGGGTGTTTATGAACAACTAGGGAATATGAATTGGGTGTGGATGATTTTGAGCTAAGCCTGAGGTATACATGAAGTAGTCATCAACTTGAAATGATGAAATTTTGAATATGAAGTGCTTGATACCTAGGAATAAGATATGTTATGGAAAAAGGATAGAACTTTTGAATGATGAGATGTTGTTAAATGTGATGAATCATTTGAGTAGAGATTAGAAGTTTTAATGAAACAAAGTTGGTGTTTGAATTGATATGAAGTGGTTTTATGCTAGAAGAGGTGAATTTGAGAAGATAATGGGTGTATATGATGTTAGAATGAGTGTATTAACCCTTAGAGAGGCTTTGGAAGGAGTTTTGGGTCACCAATATCCATTAGATGGACTTTAGGTCTGTTAAACGAACCTTCTTGGGTGTAAAAACACCTAAATGGACCTTTTCAGATGAAAAAGCACCCCCAAGCCCGACAATGCCCGTCAAACGGACATTCTTGGGACACCTACAGTAAATTGTGATTTTGACCCTTTTAAAGACAAATCTCGCTTCGGGTTCTTCATGAAAGTTGTTGATCTAGAAATTTTCTTTCAAACCGTCAAACACAAGATCAATACGACATATTTTATGAAAGTTACAGTAATCGCGCCAACATAGGTTCATTAGGAGTGAGGACACAAACATGGTTGCTTCTTTGGACCATAACTTCTTCTTTAGACCTCAAAATGACTTGATTCTTGAACAAACTGATTTCTAACACATTTTTATACCTTTTCATAAAACTTTGTACCATTATGAATTGAATTGAAAAATATTGATTAAATGAAATTGTGGGAATATGTTGGAACAGTGTAAATAGGATTATTTTTACTGAACATACTTCAGTTTTTTGATTATATCTAGAACTATAGGATTTCAAATGAGATGATTTTTATTTCTGAGTAAAATAGAGAAATAGGGCTAAAATTCATTTGAAAGAGTCGAATTATGATTCAGTCTCTAAGATGTTCAATTTCTAGATGGAAGTTGTACAAAGTGAACTGTTTTTGGATAAGATCAGTCTGAAAATGTTTGAGTTATATCTTCCAAAGTACTGAACCAAATTGAGTGATTTTAGTATCAATAGAAACATAAGACATAGAGGAACACTTTTCTAGAAGAAAGTATGACCAAATTACACCAGCTTTTCTTTCTAATTGAACGTAAATAGTAGATGTGAAAGTGTGACTTGGAAAAAAATCTGAAGTGAGTCAATGAGAAATGAATTGTGAATTTAATGGTATTAGTGAGGTATAAACCTAAGTATAAATTATACTTAGGTGAGTTTTCTTATGGGATTGATTTTGTGATGAGGCTAATGGATAAATAACCTGGATTGTCGTGAACATGCATTGTACATATTTCATTGCGTACATGCGCATCATTAAACATTTATAATTGCACAATTGTGATATGTGTATATTGCTTGTTATAGAGGAGCAATTGGAATGTCAACCTCCAGACATTGTCAGAACTTCTAAGCATTAGCTTCGGGAGCAGTTTGTGAGTAACCTAGACAGTCTCACTTAATTGCTTGTTTGTTTAATTTCTGATTAGAAATGATTGAATGAATATGGATTGATTATGTTGATTTCTAGATAGGAGGTCCAATGATTGTGATATGTGTATATGATATTGAAGTGCTGCTTGTAAGTGAATGTGAAGAACTAAATGTGTTTTGAATGTGCCTTTACTTATGAACTAAAAGTGATTCTCAACTTTAATGTTGAATATAGGACTAAGGTCCGGTGATATGTGATAGTGAATAACTAATTATATGTGTTAGATGCATTTCATACATGAATGCACAATCAGATAATGGCAGTTGTAACCAGAGTAGCCATCGATCAGAGCTTAAAGCTCAACGAGTGAAAAGAGCCTCAGGTCAACAGTGATTAAGAGCCTAAGGTTCACTATGTTTAATGAGCCCTGTATCCCCCAAGCGGATAAGGGACAGCTATTAATGAGCCCGATATCTAAAATATATACAAGATAGTTCAGGCACTCAATTAAAACAACTTAATAAGTAGAAAGTGTCTCATGAGCTTTTTATATGCATTTATATCAAGTATGTTTGATCGATTGAAATGTCGAAATTTCCTATACTAGAGTAAAAGTGTGATACATGATCTATTATGCAAAATTGTAAATTACATGCTATGTGAAATGGTGTGTTGCATGAATTGAGTGAACCATTGATGATAGTTACCTCATTGAGTTCGCAAAAACTTACCCAAAATTTGCAATTATTTTTTAGGCTTGAAGAGTACCCTGTTAGACAAACAGGAGTATACCAACGACATGCAAGTAAGAAATAGAGGTCGGAATCAGTTAGTGTCTGCATTAGTATTTCCTTTATTTTGTATCAAATTAAATCTTCCATAGTTATTATAACTTGTGTATTCAAATATTTATGTTTTGAAAAAAATTTCAAAATCGGAAATGTTTGTGTATGATTTTTGCAATGTGATGAAACTTTGACAAGTATTTCGTATTTTTAACAGGCCCAAATGGCTATTGAAATTTTGTTGATTATATTGCATGACTGAAAAAGTTTACGAATAAATTGAGCTCAAATTGTTTACTAATTTTCGTGCATTTGATTGTATTAAAAAAAGGTTGTATTAAGTTTTGACTGATTGAGTACGGTAGCATGCCACCCTCACGGAGCATGGACTCGGATAACACCCACGATGTCCGGTTCGAGTCCTGCGAGAGTGGGGTGTTACATGTGTACTATAAATGGAATATGTTTGAATTTGTTCATTTAGTATTTATTCATTTGTATTACGTGAATAATAGGATAGGCATCCATTTCTTGTTATTCATAGGAATGGAAGTTGCAGGGGCCAGATACTGACATCTCTTGAATGAAAGAAACAAACTAGATCTTTATCTGAAAAGGAAAAAATAGCTTAAAATAATGTGAAAGAACTAAGCCTCTTAAAGATTTACGCTTTGCAATTCCTATGCTTTTCCCAGAAAACGAAGTGAGGAGAATTAAGATTTTAAGAAGAGAAGATGGTAAAGCGTAAAGAGGAAAGCGAGAATGGTCTATATTCTGATTTATGAAATTATGTAGAGCAAATCAATTCCAACTGATTCACAGAAAAACCAACCAATTCACTACTAAACTGACCAGTTTTTATTTTTACACAAACAAGTTATAAATTGAAGTTGAACTAGACAACTAACCAATTTACACCATCCTCGATTGAACCGGTCGCTCCGATTCTGTTTTTAAAATATTGAAAAAAAGTGAACAAATTCTTTTTAAAATGTAAAGATATGGAGGGGCCTTTAATTAAAACAAGTTAAAACTTCCTCCTTTTTTACTTGTTCTCTCTCATATTTATGACTCTCTTTTCTTTTAATCTTTTCACAAAGATTTCTTAAACATTTTTTTTGTAGTTTCTTTAAGTTATGGCATGATTAATTTATGTAGAGGTTAAAATTAGAAATTGAAAGCTAATTTCTTGTTTCCAAAGAGAGAAGTGAAGAGAAAAGAGGGAAAAACACATATCTCTTTAATCTTTTAATTTGTTTTGCTAAATAATCACTATTTTCAAGTACAATCAAGTTATTAAGCATGTCTTGAATAGCTGTTGAGTTTGTCATTAATTTCATAGGTTACATATCAAATTATAGTTAGAGAAAATTAGGAGTTCTAGGGGTATTAATTTATTAAATTAAATTGATCCTTAAATATAAATTAGGAAACTAAAATTTATTAATTAGGATATACAGATAAAATTGGAAGTTAGAAATTTGGATAAACTGAAAAGGAGTTAAGATTAAGTAGGTCATATGCAAATATTGTCATCTTTCTTTTAATTTAATTTTTTGGATGTTATGTCATTTATTGATTTGTGTTTGTGATTATTATAAATGCTCAGAGTCATAATAAGGTTCTCTAGAATAGTTAATGACGTAGGAAGACTTACTTCGAAGTTTCGAAATATCATATAATTTGATGAAATATTTATATCTCAATAACTAATATATTGGTAATCAGTTTAATAATGAGTATTATAGATAACTATATGTGATATTGAATTATACTAAATAGATTGCTAAATGAATCTTAAAGAGAAGGTGACGAAAATGAAATTAGTATGTTTTGTTTCCAACAAAAACATTCTTTGAAATCATATAATCATAACATCTTTTTCTGATTGGTTTATTTGTTTTAGCCTATTATTTACAAAAGATAAAAGTGAGTATACTCAGTTACCTACAATATAATCATGCAACTCCTTTTTCAGAAACTCATGTTGATGGTAAATGGCTATAGATGTATCATTAAAACAGAACCAACGAGCAAGAGGAAATATAAGCATATAGTTCTTTCCATGGAA
>JANVCL010000006.1:27618429-27633451 GCA_026546855.1 Erythroxylum incrassatum
AGAGACGACCCGAGGTTCAGCTTGCTGCAATCTTGGAAATATTTTATTTTGACCGGTTTCCAAGGTCGATTAATTTAATCGAACGACAGAGCCGCGATCATTTCTCTAGGCTTTGAATGTTAGACCTCCTCTATTGAAAGGTAGATATGGTCTCCTGTTGAAACTACTACAAATCTTGTTGGAATTGTAAGATGTTAGTTGCAAGAGACTTAACTATATCTTCCAACGATGTACTTACGGTAAAGGAGGGGACTGTGGTCTAGGTGGAATTTGTTGTGTAACTTAAGACCTATTTAGGAAGTGATTTGCTGTCTATTCCCTCCATAACACAATTTTGGATGATATCTCCAAATTAGGTTATAAATATGAGAATACAGGTTATATTGGTTAGAAAATTTCTCCCCCTGTAGCATTAATGTACCATTCTCCCCTCTTATAAAGTCGAGCACCCATTTATCGGATGGCTCGTGCTTACACATGTACCAAAGGATTTTACCTGTGTTTATCCTAAAACCATTTTCCTAACAAAGGATGTTCATCTAAATGTTCTATACATGAATTTTTTACATCATTTACTTGACGAACATCGTTGTGAGTGCCAAATTATTAAGTATCAGCTGCCATATGCTCAGTTCAAATCTTGGCCTCCATAGGAGTCTTCTCATATAGTGCCCTACCACTTGCTACATTGACCAAACTCCTTTCCATAGGTAACAATCCCTTGTAGAAGTATTGGATGAGGAGTTGCGCTGAAATGTTGTGGTGAGGACAACTTGCACATAACTTTTTGAAGCGTTCCCAATACTCGTAAGGAGGATTTCTATTGTGTTGCTTTATCCCACATATTTCCTTTCTTATATTGATTATCTTTAAAGCTGGAAAGTATTTTTTCCAAAAATAGCCTCTTCATTTCGATCCATGGGCTAATGCTCTCAGTGGGTAGATTAAAAAGCTAGTCTTTTGCTAGATCCTTTAATGAAAATGGAAAGGCTCTTAACATAATCTACTCTTCTATCACCCCAGGAAGTTTCATACTAAAACAGGCCACATCGTGCTCCTTAAGATGCTTATGAGCATCCTCAACTGCAAAACCATAAAAGTTGTGCAAAAGATGGATTAAGTCATATTTAAGCTCAAAGTAACATGTTCAACAAAATTTGCAAAAGTGATGCATAAAGGCCTTTAATTTAAATCTCGAACTACCAACTCTCTTAAAGTTCTTAAATTGGCTAGGCTCCCTTAAGTTCAATTCCTTGTTGTATTTTCTAAGTTGTTTTGGTTTCACTACGTAACCTTCATAGTGCCTTTTTGATCTCAGGATCAAATTGTAAAGGGTCTTGATGAGGAGATCTTATCACTACTATACACAAATACTAAAAAACGTCAAAATATCAAAAAACAACAAAAAAATTTATTATAAAAAAATTATAAAAAAAAAATAATTGAAATCAAAAGCAAAATTAAAGTACCACACTCCTCGATAACAACGTCAAAATTCTTAATGTGTGTTGAATGCACCCAAAAATAAAACGTAACTTTTCACATCAAAATTTATAGTAGTGGTGAGTAGGGATCATATCCATAGAGATTGTGCTTGTAGCTTTTATAATAAAAAGAATCGGTTTTTAAGATATGGGGGGCTTGGTTGGAATCAATAAGTAAACAAAGTAAGATATAATGAAAGCAAATCAAATTAAACAACATAAAATTGAGAAAATTGATGAATAAGTTTGGAATCCGGTTCTAGTTCAATCTTAACTTACACTCAAATAAACATACTTCATCATTTTGTTGATCATATACCTCTCTTAGAAACTATTAATCTTAGGTTAACTGTAGCGCCCCTTACCGCAGGGTACACACTGGGATGCTCGAAGGTCATTCCGGTACATATCCTACGATCATGGCGCGCTACAATCGATCACTACATTCACTTCATATGGAATTATATCTTTATTCACTTATAAAGCATCATAAAAAAATCACAATATTTTTAAAACCAATTTTTTCCTCATTTCAGTACACAAAACTGAAAGCCTATATCGTGTCTTTTAACCATTCATACATGTACATCAACAAAACCTAGTACAAAAGTACTACATGAAAAAGGAAAATATATAAAGTCTATCTAGTTTGTTCAAAATCCCAGCTGGCCGACCTTTGAGCCATGACTTCTCTTGCTAAATCATAATCTACATGGCTGGTAGAGCTTCTCAGTAGCTAGAGTCGTTTCTCGATCTTGAAAAGACATTGTTGCAATTTTGATAAGTTTTGTGAACTCAATGAGGTAACCATCATCAATGGTTCACTCAATTCATGCAACACATCATTTCACATAACAAATATTTCACAAAGTTATACTTTACATCAGTATCATATTCTCACTTAAGCGTAGGCTAATTTGGCATTTTAATCCAGCAAACATACTTAACAAAATGCATATGAAATGCTCATGAGACACTTTTCCAATTATTACATTGTTGTGACCGAGTACCTGAACTGTCCCGTATCTATTTTGGATACTAAGCTCATTAATAACTTTCCCTTATCCGATGAGGATACAGGGCTCATTTTACATAGTGAGCCTTAAGCACTTAATCACTGTCTGAGCTCGAGGCTCTTAAGCTCTGATCGATGGCTACTCTGGTCACAACTCCCATTATCTGATCTTGCATTCATGTATAGAATGCTTTGGTCACAATCAATCATATTATGAATCACATAGTTCGTCACATTCACATTCAAGCAACACTTCAATAAACATTCAACATTTCACAGTCATCAGACCTTCTTTCCATAAATCAACTCAATTCAATTCATATCCATTTATCATTCAAAACATAATTTAAACAAACAATAATTGAGAGAAACTATCTAGGTTACTCACTAGTTACCCTCGAAGCTAATGCCTGGAAGTTCCAGCAACGTCTGGAGGTTGACGTTCCATTTGCTCCTCTATATCAAACAATATACACACATATCACAATTTGCACCATCATAAGTCTTTAATAATGCACATGAATGAAATAAAATACGTACAATGCATGTTTATGACAAATCCTAGGTATTTTACCATCAATTTTATCACAAAACCATTCCCATATTAAACTTATCTAAGTATAAGGTTTATGCCTCAGTAAAACCATTAAAATATCTATTCCTTTCTCATTGACTCTCTTCAGATTTTTCAAAGTCACACTTTTGGGTCTACTGTTCACATTTAATTAGAAAGTGTAACTGAAGTAATTTAGTCATACTATCTTCTAGAAAAGTTTTCTTCTATGTCTTGTGTTTCTATTGACACCAAAATCACTCAATTTGGTTCAATAATTTGAAATATATACCTCAAACATTTTGGGACTGTTCTTATTCAAAAATAGTTTACTATATACAAAATCCATATAGAAATGGGACATCTAAAAGACTGAATCATAATTCGACTTCTTCAGATAATTTGTAAGCCATATCTTTAGTTTACTCCAAATCAAAAATCAACTCATTTGGAATCCTACAGGTCCAAATATAATCAAAACACTGAAGCATGTTCAGTAAAATAATCCTATTTCACTGTTCCAACAGATTATACACTTTCATTTGATCAATCTTTTCCAATTCAATTCAGAATGCCATAAATTTTTATGGAGATGTAGAACAATGTGTTAGGAATATATTGGTTCAAGAATCAAGTCATTAGGATTGCTAGACAAGAAGTTATTGACAAAAGAATAAAACAAGGTTTTGTCCTTAATCTTATTGAACCTATTTCGGGATAATAGACATAACTTTCTCTAGAGATATCGGATTAAGGTAGTCTTAAGACGGTTTCAAAGAGGATGTTGAGATCTACAACTTTTGTGCAGAGGTCAAAGAGAGATTTTATCTTCTTAAGGGTCAAAATTAAACTAAAAGATACAAGATGAACAGTACTCAGAAGAAGTTTATAAACAGTACACAGAAGATACACGTCATCACCAGAAGACAGGTCATCACCAGACGATACAGTCTATACTCCTGAGCATCTTCCCTTACAAGGATCATAACTTTCGACTCTGATGTCTAAAAATTTCATACTATATATCATTGGAAAGATAAATGAAAGATCTACAACTTCTATAAAGAAAATTTATCAAAAATCTACCTAGATCAATACAGTTTATTCATGGAACTTTCAAATCAAAATTTTAACTTCTTTAACTTCCCTTTTTGATTCACTTTTCTACTTCTTTTACTAAATCGTACACCTCAATTTTCATTTTTACTTTTCTGCTCCATTTACATTCAATCCATCCACAACAATTTCACAGTACCCTTAAATATGAAAGTTTAAAAAAAATCTCAAAATCATCAAAAACCAAATATCAGGTATACACTCTTCATATTCTACATTTTACATTCTCAGTACATTTTTCTATCTCTTTATTCTCTGCATTTTCTTAACTCTCTTCCTCTAACTATCATTTGTACAATCTTTCTCGCCTCAAACCATCATCTTACAACTATTTTTCCAACTCAAAAACCATTCTTTTGGTTATCTTTAAACACTCACATATACAATGAAAATAGAGCCTTTAGTTCTGTTTTCTTTAAACAGATTCTACACCTAACTAAACATGTTTTCTAATATCATTCAACTCCAAGGAAATCATTTCTACATTACCTAATCACGATTAACCATCAAATACTAAATAATATTATATCCAGATTTTTCATCTCATCAGCATAGTGTTCATGAAGATATACATGTAAATATCAAATTTATGCAACTAATAGTAAATCATCAAATTTATTTCATAAATCCCCAACTCTAATGAATTTATTCACTACTTACTTGTTGAAAACTTCAAAATCTTCAATTATCTTCCAGCTCTAAACTCCATGCAAAATCACATATTCATTGTGTAAAATGACCAGCTTTTGGTTTTTCTTAGGGCAGAAGACACAAATAGGAAAGTGGGTTTGGTATACGTATAGGAAAAGCAAAGATATCTCTTAGAAGGAGTTTGATGGAAAACTCTGTATATGGGAAGAAAATTTGAAGAAGGTGACAATGAAGAAGAAAACCTAGGAAAAATCATTTAGTCTTTTAACTCTCAGATATCAAAACTTACTTCTAACAAAAGTATAAAAAGCAACTTAACACTTGTCACTTTCCTAAGGTCTAACTAAGTTTCTTTTGAACTAAACTTTTTAACTCCCATCTTATAATCCAATTATCTCCAAATATCCATCTTGATTCCTTGTTCGCCATTTTTCATACAAATCCAAAAATTTTGAAAATAAATCCTAAATTCACCAAAATTTCAAAAATACAACAATCCCACTAATTAATAATATTTTCAATATAAATAAATTCAAATTCTTAAAATTCCTAAAAATCACAACTTAATCCAATTTTACCCAAAATTATTCATGAATGCATGTACAATTATTTTCATGTGCAGAAAAATTCACTATTCACGTGTATGTGTATGTCATATTATGCATGAGCATGCAAATACATTTCTAAACTCTTATTAATCACTCATATTATTCTAATCTTCCCACAGGTAATGGGATTTTACATTAACAATAAGCTTTGTTAACCTCGATTTTCCCTTAGGTTGTGTTTAATCAAAATAAGCTCTTTGAATAAACGTAGCTATCAAATAACCTAGAATAAGCTCTCCAGATTTAATATGACAGCCATATTACAAACTAGGACAATATTAATCTTGAAAAAAACCACGCAAGTTCGAGTCATTTAATCTATGTTATGTTATCCCTAATGATTCATCACCATTAGTTTATCACAAATGAATTGAAAATATAACTATTACGCATTGTATTCCATATTCTGGCAATAAGTTCATACATAAACAATCTATTAAAAAGAAGAATATTAATCATTCATACATGAATACCTGAAACATTAAGGTAAGAATAACATAAACAACTTTTATAGAGAGAGAGAATCAACAATACACAATGAAGAGATGCCCAAATGTGTTCTTCAACTTTGATTTCCCCTACAAAATGGAAGAAGGAATATTTTCCCCAAATAGATCTAAAAAAAGTAAGGTTTCTAATGTAACGCGTTATAACGCTACACAAAATAATGAGACCTAAAACTATAGCTAGTGGTAAGTTTAGGTTAATCCCGCAAAAAGTGTTCAGTTAGCTTTTGTTATGAAAATAATCGGTGGTTAGGTTATTGGGGGGTTTGTTGGTTTCCAAATAAGAAAATAAAATGAAACTAAACTAACAAAAGAAAATTAAAGAATACATTAAAAATTATGAAAAGCGATGAATATGTTAGAGATCCAATCATCAGTTCAATCTTGGCCTACACACACTTAAACACATACTTAAATTATTCATAATCATCTTATAGAAACTATTAATTATAAGTTAAAAAAAGCTCTGTTAACCCTGGTTTTCTTTTAGGCTGTGTTTAATTAAGAAGATCCCGTTAATTAAACCTAGCAATTGAAGAACCTAGAACAAGCTCTCTAGATTTTGACAGTCGCATTACGAGTTCGGAAAACAAATTAACCAAGGCAACAATCACACAAGCTCATGTCATTTAACCTAGGTTATGTTATCCTTAATAATTCAAAACCATTAGTTACCAAAAATGAATTGAAAATATAACGATTACGTGTTGTATTCGATTATTGTATTTGTTGTTAAACTACTTGGTAGGTATCTAGCTAACCCAGGTATGGTCCACTAGAATATGGTTAAATAATCTTTGAGATACCTTAAAGGACTAAGGATTATATGTTAGCATTAAGAAGATTTGTTAATTTAAACCAATTTAATTTCAAAGATTTAGACTTTGCTATGTATCTGGATGAATGGAAGTCCATACTAAGATACATTTTTATGTTAGTAGATGGTGTTACCACATAAAATAAGTCCAAACAAACATTGTGACTTTCCCGACTATGTATATAAAATTTGTTATGTTATAAGGTTGCTTCACAGGCAGTTTGGCTTAGAAACTTAGTTTATGAACTATTTATAGTTGGTTCAATTGCTAAACCCATTCAATTGTACTATAATAAACCTTTTGTTATGTTATTTAGTAATAAAAATAAAATATTAAAAAGAACAAGCATTTAGAGGACAAGTATTTAACCATGAAGGAGTTGTTGCAAAAAGGTCACACCATAGTGGATCATATTTTAACTGAATATATGTTAACTAATCTACTAACTAAAAAAAGACTATTTTTAGGGACATTTCTTTAGTAAAGGATTGTTGAGATCCTTAGACACTATTAGTAAAGAATCATTGTTTTTTTCTCCTGATATAGTTGTATTCTTGTGTATTATAATTGTACTATTTTCACACACACAAGCGCGCACACACACACACACACGCACACACATACACAAAGATATTAATGACCACCATGTTGTTATTCTTCATACATTTTATTACACATTGTCTTAATAAAAGTGAAAATTTTAAGAGTTATATTGATTTTAAGCATTTTACTAGTTATTAGTCATATACACATTGACCTTGATCTTACATCTCTAGACATGTTAATATATTTTGAGAAATCCAAGAATTTATAATATATGAAGGAATACAAGTGTTTAATCCTATACATATTTTTTCTAGTGAATTTTAGCATCTAGTGAGATAAAATAAATTTCTTTAGTACATTTTAGTATAAAGTTAAGAGAAATTGAAACTCTTAAATAAAATGATGATATATCACATATCATGCATGTATCATTGTTATTTTCCACAATCCATTTTCTCTTTTATGTTAGTAAGGTATTATATATATGTGATTGTATTAAATTTATGTCACATATGACACACATATCTGATACTTTCTGATACCAAAAGTTTTACGGGGTCAAATGATAGACTATCATTATCTTTAGATCTAATATGTTATTTTGGTTAACCATTACTTTGGTTTTACGGCCAATTTTATTGTCTTTTATTTTTGTTATAATTAATATTTATCCAAAGGTGATAATGTTAGAATTTTAATTCCTTATAAACATTTATTAGTTATGGGTTTTATAAAAATTAAGGTTAAGAAAATTAAATTTGATCTGAATTAAAGATAACATAGTAGTTTAATAAAGAATCTAGTTAAATAGACTAAACTTTAGTGAAGAAAATGGACTCTTATTAGTATGGTCCAAGTTTTTATTGGATTATGATGGAGAAGTCCAATAAGATTTCTATAAATAGTTATTAATATCCCATACTACTTGTTTAAGTAAGTTTATAAATATTTAATTTTACTAACCCGTTTAATATATCCATATATTAAGAAAGGCGTAAAAACATATTGATAGTATAAATATACAAAACTGTTGTTAAGGTCAATCAAAACTTTTAACAACTTATTCATTAATTGAGAAGCTTATTCAAACTCTCTAACAAATTATTCAAGTTGTTCAACAATTTATTCATTAACAAATAGATAACAAACAAGTAAAATTTTGCATTATCTCTATTTATATAATTTTATGGTTTGATCCTGAGCTGAACATTAAAGATGTATTATATCTAACATTAAGATGATCTTTTCTAATGGTGACAACTCGGTAGCTACTATTTGGACTCTATTGTGGTCAATAGCAAGTAGTAACTTACTTGTGAACAAGTTTTTAGGCCTCTTTGCTCTAGATGGAATTGATTTTGACATTGAAGTAGGAGGAATAAACATGAAGTAGGACCTTTTGACTAGGTTTGGGTTTAATTTCACTATAAACTTCAATGTCAATACACTTCTAGTGATGTAACAAATCTTGAGAACCCTTATAGACAGTGCACTTCTGACAATCTATCTACCCAAATTTTCCTATGTTTATTTATGTGGTTGATCCGACTACCAAGGTACTTCATGCACTTAAAGGGTAATGTTAATTATGGTGGAGTGATGCTATGGTCCAAAACTCCAAATATAATGATGATCAAAGTGAATATTGTTCTTCTATTAAGAATAATGTCTAAAATTTATTCTTTTATCCAATTTTCATGTATGTGGTGGTTCAGTTCCTTGTATAGTTAATTGATCTTCTACGGAAATTTTGATTAATTTTCTTCTTATGCAGTTGTCCATGATTTCATTTAATTATGAATTTTTTTTACTATCGTATAAATATTATCAGCATATGACTCATACTCTAATTTTGCTCTCTTAGGGCTCTTTCCTCTTAATTTCATTCACTAATTATATCTTATTAGTTTATAAAGTTTAGTCTTTCTTGCCTTTGTTGTGATGCTATTAAACCTAGTTAATTAGTGAGGATGTTTGAAATTTTTCTTTATGTGGTCTAAGAATTTTACTTTATGTCATGCCAAGTACATTTTTTTAATTACTTGTAAGAGACTTGATTAATGCATAATTCTTACATATCTTCCTGTGAAGCTAACTCTTGCCTCGAGTAATAATATTCTTTATAATCATCCTTGTTAGATTCCTATAACTTATTGGTCCTTCATTTTGATTTCACACTCATCATTAATAGCTCTAAGATTAATTTGATTATTGTCTAAGTTGCATGCATGCCAGTGAATTTTTGGTGTTTGTTTGAAACTTTAACTAGTTTAACCTCCACTTCTTAATAATTTTGTTACTATAACCTGTCATAGTGTCCTTTTCCATTAGTTGCAATTGAATAGGCTAAGTAATGCTCCTTAGTAAGTCCTCCTCCCTAGTTTCCATCCTTTGGAAGCACCTTTTGTTCCTATCCTTCCACAACCTACACATGTATAAACCCAAACTTATGATGTATATCCCACTATTGCCACTTTTGAAACTCTCTCTTTCTTATATCCACTAGATAAATTCCATTTAAATGGGAATAAAATTTTGTAGTTGATACAGTACCAATATTTTTTCTTGGATTAAACCCAAAAAATAAGTGTTTACGGCTATCCTATCATAGATTACATAACAAGCAGGTTTGAACATATTGATGTATCTTAATTTATCTACTATTGGAAACCTATTAAAGATTACTAGCCAAACTATGAAAGATACCTAGCATATATAGTAGTTGTTCTATGATAGTACCTTACGTATAAAGTAGTTATTCTATAACATTTTACTCTATCCCATGATTGCTCCTCTAGGCTTTAAGACCTTCTTGTAGGACTTATTATTAAGCATTATGAACTCTATTAAAGCTTCAACATTACTCCAATTATCTTAGAATAGTGATGCACTTCCCCACTTCTTATCATGCACTTGATGTAGTTTGACATGGTTCTCCTCATCTTTAGTACCCAAGTCATAAAGTAAAAATGAAAGGGTTTTATTTTAATCTCCTGTATGGTTTGTCCCCTTACGAAATAAGTGTGGATCCACTTAGTCCATAATGATTCTTTATTTTTAACCAATCTTCATAACCTTTTCCCATCAATACTTATTGCTCAAACTTATGGAATTTATCCCCATAGTTTCTTCTTGGATTGGTTTAGTTACCTCATTCCATTGTACCTTTGTATGGAAATTCCTATTGTTTTTACATTTCCAAGGGAAATTCCTCAACAATCTTTTTAGGGATTTAATTAAATTCTTGGAGAGAAACACATATGATACCCAATAAATGTGTAGTAAATTTAGTACTAACTTTTTTAGTTGTGCTCTCCCTCCATAAGACAAATCTTTGTTACAACAAACTCCTAGTCTTCTTTGCATTGTCTCCACTAAAGTGAGACATTCTCTAAAATTAAGTCTCCTTGAAGATAGGGGAAAACCAAGGTACATAATAGATAATTTATGATCTTTGATTTCTATTATATCAGGTAGCTACTAAGACTTAAGCACTTGAAGATATGAGTAAATGAATCTTCCCATTATTGATCTCTAGTTATAAGAGCTCCTTAAATTGGTGAAGGGTGTTTATCAGAATCCTTATAGAAGTCTTCTAAACTCCTGTGAATAGAATCAAGTCATATGTAAAGGATAGATCAACTAATCTAATCCTCTTACATCTAGTGTGGAATTTGAAACTTGGTTATAAGGTTACTTCATGTTTAATCAATTTAGACAAAGCTTCCATACAAAGTATAAAGACATAGGGGAAGATACGGTCTCCATGCCTTAACTTTTTATTTCCTTTCAAAAAACTTATAGATTCCTCATTAACTAACACACTAAAAGAGGTTATATTTATGCATTATCCTAACCATATTACAAACTTCTCCAAAAAATCATAAGCCTCAAGAAATTATAGAATGAAATTCTAACTTATAAAATTATTGGTCTTTTTGAAATTCATTTTTATAGCACAATTCTAAGGAAAATTTCACCTTAACCATCCTTTGAAAAGCTCTTAAGCTATCAACACATTATTCCTAATTTGCCCTCCCTTTATAAATACTCCATAAGTTTCACCAATTATTGACTTTAAGACTCTCCTTAAAATTGCTTTCAATATCTTTGTTATTATCTTATATAAAAATTGTAATAAAAGATAGGTCTCTAATCCTTTAAAGAATTTGGCATAGGTATTTTTGAAAACAAGCATATGAAGATTTTTTTTAATTTTCTTTAATAGGCTACCTTTCTTAAAGAACTCCATTTTTACCTTTGTTACCATATTCCCTATTTGTGGCCAGGCTTTCTAGTACAAAAATCCATTAAAGCCATCAAACCTAGAGCCATGTAACCATTTAGCTTAAACAAAACCTTGTGGATATCTTAAACTGTTACATGCTTATTTAGGAGCTCCTTATCCTTATCATCCATTTGATGCCATATGAAGGATCTAAGAATAGTGTCATTAGATCTAGTAGTGGCTTTCTTTCCCGAGAAACCTCTCAAATAAATTAAAAACTTATTGTTTGATCTCTTGTGAACTTGTAACTGTGAAGCCATATGCCTAGTAAGTAAGTTAATTGTGTTCTTATTTCTATTGGTCATTATTGAATTATGAAAAATTTTTGTGTTACTTTCTCCTTCCTTTATCCATATAATCCTTGATCTTTACTTCAATAAGGATCTATGGATAGAAATTTCCTCAATTTATGCTTAAACTGCCCCCTTATCCTCTTCCCTTAAATAGCCATCATCAAGATCATGGTATAAGTGTTGTTGAACCCTTAACATTTCTACTCTTGAGCTAGTTACTTATAGTTTAGTATTAAATCCTCTTTAACTATTTAAATTCTTCAAATTTTGTTTTATCTAGTAGATCTTTTAGATATATTTAAAGCTTTTATCCCTCTGGATAGGAACTTCCATATCTTTAAGGATAGCTGAACTAAATCCTTTTAAGCCTACTAGGTAATTATTGAATATGAAGGACATCATTCTCTTACAATTATTGAAGATATTCTTCACTATAATTAGTGAATAATTTGAGAAGCTTGGCATCATAAATTGTGCTTTATTTATGGGAACTTTATCATTCATTGGTCATTAGTCAAAGCTCTTTCTAATTTGTTCCTTATCAATCATCTAAAGCTTTGTTTATTTCTTCATGTGAAATATCTACCATCCTTTATCATACTTATGACTTTTATTTGCTCTATTCATTCCCCAAGTCATCAAAATAATTTATATTACTCACATTCCCTTATCTTTTGATCTAATAAAAATGGAGTTAAATATCCCAAAATGATCCAAGGTTCATATGTTATTGGTTGGACACTTATGATCCTGTTCCATAACTATCTCCTTTAGAAGTTGAAATTCAAATCATACATACATGTTACCATTTCTTCCTAATTTCTTGAATGAACTCCACATCTAGGTGAATCATCTAGTTTTTTTTTTAATCTAACTCAATCACTCTTACACTACTAGCTATAATTATTCTTCCATAGTGGTGGTGCTAGTGGTTTGAGAATATAGACCATTGGTTTCCTAAGGTTTTGAGCTTACTTACATTCTCATTGCTTAACTTTGTTTCTGAAAAAGCCACTATTGTTGGTTTAACTTTAGCTACAAAATTTGCTAACAAAAATTGTTTCTTTGGGAAATTTACCCTTTAGATTCCAAAATACTATTGACATAGTTAGGACTTCTTATTGAGGATCCTTTTGACCTTTTATTTTTCCTTTATGACTTCCTCTTGTTATCACATATAAACCCTCCCTCATGACAATCCTAATTAAACCATTCTTCTATCAACGTTACCTATTAAATTTGTTTATGGTTATTTGTTACACCCATTAGAAGATTTTGTTTCCCTTCTTCTACAATATTATGGACAACCTCATCTCCTTTGTTCTCCACTATTATCTCCAGAGTTATTGATTTTATGGCCTTTAACCGTTCACTTCTAGAATTTCCCCTCCTTTCATTCCTTATTATTCATTGTCATTTTCCTTTTGCACAACCTGATCAATTCTTTCTTGTGTCTCGTCCTAACTAATATTCAATTCCATCAACTCGTCATAATCACCTTTCTCAAATTTTCTCCCTATTGACTTCCATATTTTTCCTTACTGCCTTAAGGATGGTTTCCATTAATAAAACACCAAGATTGTACCTTCAAACATATTCTCATTTTCTCTAAGCCTTATAATTGGAATTAGCTCAAGAAATTCATTTTCCAACTCCTTACTAACACATCCTTGCATAACCTACGCTTTTCCTTTTAGCAGTGGTCTCATTTATGCAAATAGGTTTGCTAATAAAGCTAGCCATCATACTTAATCCTCTTATAGACCATTATTTTAATGGCTTATTATAAAAATTCAACCATATGGGAACATTATCTTATCTTACTTTTTCTAGCTTCAAACTAGGTTTCCATAGTTGTAAAAAGATATATTGATTTGCTATACGCTAAGGGCCTGCCTCAACCATACCTTTAAATTTCTGCTCACTTAAGATGATTGTATATGCATGCATTGATGTTTTTCTTAGTATAATTGATTTTATAAATGTGGTTATATTGAGAATTGTGGTTTTTATGTGTTGAAATTTTTTTTGGAGAGTATATGTATTGATTTAAAGTTTTTGGTAAAATTCAGGAAATTTCTTAAATTTTTGGGTATTTTTGAACTAAAAAAATGCCAAGTGGTAAGACAATTGACAAATGGTAGTAGAATTAACTGTCAAATGGCTGTGAAAATTTTGGTAAATGACTTTGGGATTTATTGACAAGTGTCATTAAAAATTAGGAAACAATTAGAGTAGGAATTGGCTAGTTAATGTTGGATCGAAAAATAATAGCATACTAGATTTGGCTAAACGGTAGATTTCAAAAACTTTTTTCGAAATCAAAACGCAACGAAAGCATAAAAACCAAATCAACATGTTTTCATCCATACGTGATACGGTATAAGGAAAATGACTTACATAAGAACAAGATGGAAATTATACCAACTCCTTGCTGCAGCTTTGACTCCTCGCTTTTATGTCCTCTCATTATTGATGTATCCTCTCCTCATTATTGTATCCTCGACCAATCTGATCTACCACTTGTTCTGCTTGGACAACTTGGTTGACAAGATCCTTTGGCAGGATAAGAGAAGAAATATTGAAGAGATTTTCTTTAGTTGAAAGAAGCCAAAAATGAGACTCATCACATTATAAGTTTCAGCTAGCTCATGCAAAAGGGAAGAGAGTGAGTCAAAAATGCAACACCTTCTTCTCTTTCTTCAAAAATGAAGAAGAAAACTATAAATGAGACATTCTCATTTGTTTTAAAATGGCTAAATGAAAAGATAAGAAGAAGCAAAATGGAGCCTCTTAATTTCGATTAAAGATGAAAAAAGAGAGTGATGTGCATCCAATGCATCACTTCATTCTTTAATCAAAAATAAAGAAGCCAATAAATGAGACACTCTTATTTGTTTAAGATGGCTATATTAAAAGACCAATAACCTAAATGAGACCCTCTCATTTTCGGTTATGAGATGAAAGAAGGGAGAGAGTGCATCAAATGAACCTCTTCCTTCTTTAATCAAATGAATCTAAAAGGTTACATGCCATCATTAAAAGACAACCATTAAACCATTTAATAATAAGATCATTACTCTATTTAATGATGACACCATTAAACCATTTAATGATGATGAAGCATGATAAAAACCCACCTTA
>JANVCL010000006.1:27645298-27659825 GCA_026546855.1 Erythroxylum incrassatum
AATTGCAGCAGCAACTACATCAAAAGAAGCATGGTTTGTCCCATAGAAAGAATTTCAAGGAGATTATAAAGTGATGGTGGTTCGACTTCAATCTCTCCGTAGAGAGTTTGAGATGCTCCAGATGAGGAACGATGAGACTGTATCTGAATTTCTGGCTAAAGCTACTGCTGTCGTCAGCCAAATGTGCACATATGGTGCCAACATTACAGATCAAACAATTGTTGAAAAGGTACTTCGTAGTCTCAGTTCTAAATTCGATCACGTTGTCGCTGCTATAGAGGAATCAAAGGTTTTGTTTGTGTTTTCTTTTGATGAACTTATGGGTTTTTACAAGCCCATGAAGTTAGAATTAATAGAAATGTCGACAAAGTGGAAGACAAAGCTTTTCAAGTGCAGAATAACAATATCAGCAGACGAGGACGTGGTCGCAGAGGCTTTAGGGGTCGTTTTTTGGGGCGCGGACGATCAACTGGATGTGGTAGAGGCCGTAATGATGACCAGCAACACCATATGAATAACATACAGTGTTATAACTGCGGGAACTATGAACATATACAAGCAGATTGTTGGTCCAAAGAGAAGCAAGCAAATTTCACAACTGGTGACGGGAATGATGATGTAGATATAGCCAACGAAGAGAAACTGTTTATGGCTCATAGTACATCAAGTAAAGACAATCATAAACATATCTGGCTTGTCGACAGTGGATGTTCGAACCACATGACCGGTTTTAAACATTTGTTTTCCTCTCTTAATGAAACAAATACGTAAAAAGTGAAACTAGGGAATGGAAGCACTCTTCTTGTGAAAGGCAAAGGGGCTGTAAGTTTTAAATTAAGTTCAGGCAAAACTAAATGTTTACGTAATGTCCAATATGTGCCTACTTTGGGTTTCAATCTTATCAGTGTTGGGCAGTTAATGTCATGTGGTTATTTGGTGTTGTTTGATAATGGGGAGTGCTGCATTAAAGATAAACAGACGGAAAGAACTTTGGTGACTATCAAAAAGACTTCAAACCAAATGTTTCATCTTGATGTGTCTTAAATGGGGAATTTTGTGCTTACAGCAAGAGAAGATGATGAATCCATATTATGGCATCTTCGTTATGGACACTTATATCTTAAGGGATTGCAGTTACTTCGAGATAAAATTATGGTCACAGGCTTACCAAAGATCAATGATATTAAGTTATGTCATGTTTGTGTATATGGGAAGTAAACATGCAAATCATTTCCTGTAGGTAAAGCTTGGCGAGCCTTATCATGTTTAGAATTGCTTCATGCTGACTTATGCAGCCCTATGCAAACAACATCTCTTGGAGGTAGTAAATACTTTCTGTTAATAACTGATGATTATATTAGAACGTCTTAGGTGTATTTTTTGCACAACAAAGCTCAAAATTTTGACAAATTCAAGAGTTTCAAAGTCTTGGTGGAGAAGCAACATGATTGTTGTATCAAAGGTCCACGCACTGATTATGGCGGCGAATTTGTGTCTACCAAATTCAACTCTTTTTGCCAAGAGCATGGCATACACAGAGAATTAACAACACCATACACTCCAGAACAAAACGGTGTTGCAGAACGGAAGAATCGTACTATTGTTGAAATGGCTAGGAGTATGTTGCAAGGCAAGAATTTACCAAACACCTTGTAGGTAGAAGCAGTAGCCACTGCTGTTTGTCTTCTCAACATATCTCCTACCAAATTTATACAAAACCGAACTCCATTCGAAGCTTGGAATGGGTACAAACCTTCTATAAGTCACTTGCGAATTTTCGGTTCTATTTGTTATGCTTTGATCACGTCACAGGAGCGAAGGAAATTGGATCCAAAGTCTCATCAATGTATATTTGTAGGATATAACACTCAATCAAAAGCATACAGATTGTTAGATCCTACAAACAATAAAATTTTAATAAGCAGAGATGTTGTATTTAATGAGAGTTTGAGTTGGCAGGAAAATACTGTGACAACTTCCAGTCAAGTTATTGAAGATGACGAACAACAGCGAGAAAATAACAGCAATCTCCAACAGCCAACTGTGACGATGGACACACCACCAGACACACCTTCATCAATATCAATTCCATAGTCACAGATAGAATCAGGCAGCTCCTCTACTGCAGAAGATTTATCTACACCATCTGTTCATAGAAAGTACAGATCATTAACTGACTTGTATGAAACATGTGGCTTTGTACTTATTGCCGCTGATCCCGTTAATTTTGAAGAAGCTAGTCAAGAGAAGAAATGGTTGCAGGCAATGGAAGAGGAGATCATGGCTATTAACAAGAATCAAACTTGGATTTTATGCGACTTACTTGCTGACAAAAAGGCGATTGGACTCAAGTGGGTGTTTAAAACAAAACTTGGAATAGATGGCAAGATTCAAAAGTATAAAGCACGACTTGTTGCGAAAGGCTACGCACAACAAGTTAGGATTGATTTCGAAGAAACTTTCTCTCCCGTGGCTCGATTTGAGACGGTTCAAATATTCTTAACTTTGGCAACTCAACAACAATGGCATGTTTACCAATTTGATGTAAAGTCAGCCTTTCTTAATGGCTATCTTAATGAGGGGGTTTATGTTGTACAACCCGAAGGATTCACAGAAAAAGGGAAAGAAGAGCAAGTTTATAAGTTGAAGAAAGCCCTTTACGGGCTTAAACAGGCACCGCGAGCATGGTATAGTCGTATTGATCAACACTTCTTGAAGAATGGTTTTGAGAGGAGTGAAAGGGAGCCTACCTTATATGTGAAAAAGGAAGACGATGGAGCTTTTATGATGGTTTGCTTGTACGTGGATGACATGATTTATGCAGGATCAACAAAAACTATTGTTGATGAGTTCAAGGATCAGATGATGAAGGAATTTGAGATGACTGACTTGGGTTCTTTACGATACTTTCTTGGTCTTGAAATAAAGCAAGAAGCTGACGGTATCTTTCTATCTCAGGAGCTCTATGCCAAAGAACTGCTTCGGAAGTTTGGTATGTTATATTGTACACCGGTCAGTACTCCTTTAAATGTTAACGATAAATTTGTTACTAGAGATGGCAAAGGAGCAGCTAATCCTACATCGTATAGAAGTCTTGTTGGCGGGTTAATTTACTTAACACATACAAGGCCCGACATTGCCTTCTCAGTTAATACCATCTCTAGGTTCATGGAGAAGCCATCACAAGTACATTTTGGAGCTGCAAAACGGATTTTACGATATGTTGCTGGTACAATAAGTTATGGGATTTGGTATTCTGCCGACATGAATGCACAATGTGATGGAAAATTATATGGGTACTCGGATTCTAATTTTGCAAGTTGTATTGATGATCGAAGAAGTGTGTCAGCTCATGTTTTCACTTTAGGGTCAGGAGCTATTGCGTGGAGCTCCAAAAAGCAGCCTATAACAACTCTTTCCAGCACTGAAGCAGAGTATGTAGCGGTGGCTTTTGCAGCATGTCAGGCTGTTTGGTTGAGAGGTATTTTGAATGACTGACAACAACAACAAAAGGCAGCAACTGTTATTTTATGCGACAACAAATCAATTATTTTCATGACTAAAAATCCAGCGTTACATAGTCGAACTAAACACATAGATACACGACTATATTTTGTCAGAGATTTGGTGGTTGGAAGAGTTGTGGATGTCCAATACTGCAGCACTCATGATCAATTAGCAGATATTTTGACAAAGTCATTGTCAAAGTAGAAATTTCTTCTGTTTAGAACCTTGCTTGGAGTGTGTAATTTCGAATCACAGCAGGGTGTTGAATTGTGATTCTGAAACAGTCAACAAGCTGTCCTACTTTTTAGGAAATGTTACTTTTTACTTTATTGTCAATAATTGTTGCTGTAATTATAGACATCAATGATTCCGTTTCTTTTTCCTTTATGTTTATGCCTATTTAAAAGGCTTCTCTTTTTTAATAAAATGTGGGACATTACGACAGTATTCTTCTCTGATTCTTTCATTTGCTGTCTAAATATCAACAAAGCATCTCCATTTTGCCCTCTAATTTCCATAAAGTGAAGAGGCGATTAAAAAGGAATTGAAACTCCACGCTCTTCTCGTATACCTTAAGCAAGCTTCCAATCACGACTTAGATATTACTGGAAATCATCATGAATCACAAGCTGGGGTAGTAAAAGATTCCCATTTTCATATTCAATGGAAACTTTCCTAGTCCACTCATCAGCTAAGGAAAATCTAAATGAGATTCCATGAGACTTGCTACCCGTTGCCCTCCCTGTCCCCTTCAGTAGGTAGTCTTTAAACGAAAGTGATGGCAATCTTTCTCTCGTTTCTTCTGCATCATGCATAGCAAAGTCCACCAAACCACCAATCTGAGTACTACCAGGATCGACTATCACTCCCAGAATCGCCTTTGTGACTTTCCTCTCGCGGACCATCTCTTACGTGATTTATGGTTCACATTTTCTAGTTGTAGTTGTAAATCTTATGGTATATGATAACAGCCAACCTGTTGTAATTCCCATTTAACAAGCATTTAGCACATCGAAAATGGAAGTTAAACATTGAGACTCCGAAATAGACCTAAATATTTTCTTTCACATTTATCAGTAGAAGTTCACATTTCCCAGTCAACAGAATAAGAAATTTAACTATTTAATAAATTAACTTCATGTATTTTATTAATATCGAACTAATTTGAATTTAAGTGTAATATTTCAATAAAAATTATTTTTCTAGATTATCCGTGCAATCCCTTTCTCTCCCACTTTCTTAAATTTTTTCTTTTCTTAATCCATCCAATTTTGAAAACTGCTTACTCTTGCAGAAAGAGTAGCAACTATTAAGCTATTATTAGTAAACTGTACACTAAAAGTGTAGAAGATCTATTGATCAATCACTCAATAGAGCACAACCTAAGACATCAAACCCACGGAATTAAGACCAAGTCTTCAACAGCAACACAAACTATGACTCAAGTTCTCTTATTTCACAAGCGTTTTGTCGAAGTCCTAGTCTCGTGATAAGCGGAGAGTCAGCAATTTCACTTTCACATGATTTTGAGGGGAAAAAGAAAAAAGAAAGTTTCTGATTTCATGCTTAGTTTTGTCCAAGGCTGCCGTTTTGAGTAGTTGAGGAGGAGAATTTCTTATTACCCTCTTCTTCAAATCCTAGGATAAGCTCGGAGTGAGGTTTAAAAAAGGTAGAGTTAGTTCCTTATTCTAAGCCTAATAGTAGTTTATGAACTCAAGATGTATTATGAAATTAATAACAAAGGCAAGTAAATATAATAATGACACTAATTTATCAATGCAAAGACAAAAGAAGAAGAATGGAGGCACATAGAGAAGAGGGTTGAACTGCATATAATATGAAATTGAGAAACCTCTCATAGAGACAAATTACATACTGAAATCAAATAGAAACAAAACATGGGCTCGTGGACTTGATTCCTAGTTCTCTAGAAGAGTTCCAAGGCACTCAGTTTCAAGATCAGCTGAGTCCATAGATTCCAGAATTTGAGATAGCTTTTCACTCGAGTCATCTAACTCTCCACGTAGCTTCCTGATGTAGCTGCATGTTTCCTTGAGCATTTTTGATGCTGACACCTGTTACATTAGAAATACAAAGAAACCTTGTCAGAATCACCAGTAAAGTTTTCAGTTTATAACATTTGTAATGTCTCTCAGTCGCAATTGATGTTGACTTTTGATTTGATTAATTGAAAATTTGATCTTAAAAATTTGAACTTTTCATTAAGTAGGGTCAGTGTACAAAGTTCATCTGTTTTATCTGACAACTGTTTCCCTACTGTGTCCAGATGATAAGGAAATCTCTTGCATATAATCACGAATTAACTTGAAAATTCGTCAATCTGGCTCAGTAAATAGAATGCTCTGCTCTGGTGGTGATAAGGACTAATGGGAGACAAGTTGTTTGTCAGTGAAACAAACAGGTGGAGGAAAGAATGAAGAGAAGGCGAAAACAGAGGAAGAGGAATTCTAGCCTATACCCCTGGGGAATGCTTGTGAGTAAGCTGAGGTAGAAGGGCTTTTAGTCTCAAAACGAGATCATTCATCTCTTCTTCGGTGAATTTGGAAGTTCTTGATCTTCTGGTAGACATGGCAACAGCTCTGTGCTTCCTCTCTTCCACTACCGTAGAGAAATATCAACAAGCTATTTGTGGGGAAGTTGGGATGCAAAACAGGAAGCAGCTTTAAAGGAGAGGATTGGACACACGGCTGGTTCGACAAAACACAAAAGACATTAAAAATGGGCATTATCGAGCAAAAAACATCTTCATTACGTCCTGTTTGTCCCACATTTGAGTACCATAAATCAAGTAGGCCCTCAAAATTCAAAAGTTAGTTACGGACAAAAGTAATCCAAGCATCTATGTCAATTGGAACACGTGTCCGTTTCCCAGTCTGAATTTAGCAATCTAATTATATATAGCGATGTTTACGTGCTACCAAAATGATGCTTTTGTCCTTTTGTGTCTGATCAGTGGGGCCATGGAGACAGCCTCTGAAATTGTTTAATGTCTTTGCCTCACAAAATCTTGTTTTGAGTTCATTTTCCTCTCTCTTTCGTTTTGTCTCTTCAATTTACATTCGTAGAACTCCATGCCCATCTTGTTGACCCAACAAAAATATTCCCTTTCAAAATGTGAACTACAAATCAGTTCGCTTGTGAGAAGAGAAGCAATTTGTTCAAACTAAGTTGTGACATTTCTGTCTTAAATTGTCTTCGTCGATCAGGTTTTTATCTTTAATGTAGCATATATAGAAGTTTTCAGATGTAGAAAAAGTAGTGCCATTTCTTATATCTGATCATCAAGTACAGCTATTACGATTTCCATAGAAGAAGCCCTGTGGAAGGTCGAAATGGTGGTTGGAGCAGCGGTAAAGTAGTAATCTCTGATGTCACATTTTGGTTATGAATAGTGACCACCAATTTTACCATTCTTGCTATAATCCAACAGAGACCATTAGCAGGATTTGTCCTACCTTTCTTTGGCAGCTGCTGCGGTTGTTAGCTAGACTACCAAACTCTTTAACCCCAATTCACTTCATAATATATCTTTAGGTACCAACACAGCAGCAACTATGTAACTAGTGTGCCAATATACAACAATCGGAAGACGACCGTAGTAAATGGGAAAAAGAGACAGTTAGCCCCAATTGTGCATCGTCCATTAGGATCAAGTGTATGTTTCAATGTGCGGTGCAAGAAATAAAGGGTCGACTTCTGATGTGACGGTGCATGCACAAGACGATGAGAGATTGAACTGTGTGTACATTCTCAGGAAGGCTCCATCTGTGGAGAGATAGTTCATCAACTGCTAAGCCAAATAGTTTGGAATTTGGCTTCATTTACCAACCATCGTTTCCCGTAGCCGACCATGTTGTTCCTCATAAATGACGTTGGAAATATTTAACATGGCATGTTAGAGCTTCATGACCACAAAGAGCTCGTATAGACTTGTCTTGTTTTAGGACCCCCCGGCCCCTAAAAGTTTTGCTACTTCGTTATTGAACAGTATTGTAAGAAGAGCTTTAAATGTTTGGCCGTGCTATATAATAAGACGGGGACGTAAAATTTCACTAAAAATGAAGAAGGTATAGGAATCAGACATTGAAGAGAGAAAAAAAAAAGATAAGTGTTAATTAAATTCTTTAGTCAATTGTAATCTATCTAAATTCTTGATACGTTTAATTTGTGATTATTTAGTTTTTTAATATAAGATTCTCTACAAATAAAATATAATTCTATATTTAGTGTAAAAATTTGTAAAGTAAAAACTTTTATCTTATTATTATTTTTCTTAGTACAAGAATTTTTTGTTGAGGTAATTATGCTCAATCACAGAGCTCGCTGTTGAAAATTTGGGAACAAATCGTTTGTTTCATTTATTATGCTCTCACGTAAGTTTACATCCATTCTCTGGCGTTTATTTAACGGCTAAAAACTCTTGGAACATAACATGAACAGGCAAAACGTAACACGCCATCCGCCGGCTCAAAGATTTTACAGCAACCAATCAATCTGTAAAATCATAAGTTAGAATTGACTACCTAAGGCTTCGGATCTGGCGTTCTGTCTAAATATGTAAGCTGTCAGACCTCTGTTCCTCTATTACTTCCAGGCACTGTATAACATAGGCCACAGCGCACAAGTCAATCGCAGATCAAGTGGCGAGTTAATCGACTTTTCTCAAGTTCATAGTCTAGGGAGGCCTCTTATCTAAATACAAACATTTACTTAGCTACATCTAAATACAAACTGCAAAAGCCATGGGCTTACTTATTATTATTTTTTAATTTTAAGAAACTATATTACTATAAACGGAAAAGTCTACAATATACAGAAACTAACACTCCTACAAGGCAGTCAAAAGAGGAGGTAAACAACCCTACTATCTCAAATAACAAAAGAACAGCCAATACAAACCACTTGAAATTATAGATACCGGCGCCTCCTCATGGCTAGGCACAAAGAGTCCTGGCTTCGTTCCACTTGCTTTTAAAGGTGAGAGTTTCTCACCTTCCACTTTCTCTGTCTTTCCTATAACATCAAAATGAAAACATATGTTGAAACCCCTCGTTAATGTATTTGTTAGAACTTGAATCTGAGCCAATACAAAGGATAATAATTTACAGATACTTCGTTATGCGAATTTGTTCACAGTCAACTGCTTGCAGATGATGAGTTTTAAAAAACATAATATCAATGCAATAATCAGCGAACCTCACCCACTCGCATAAATCGAGGAAAATGACATCCACCGCATCAGTGGACCTAAGTACTTTTTGTTTTACTTAAGTTCCACGTGCAAGGTGATTAATTATTTACTGTAACAGTTGCGTCTTTGAACCTAGTCCTACAAATCCTGTTAGACTTAGCTGGTTCTAAGCCAGAATAATGCAACCGTTTCAAATTTAGTGCTGTATATACTGATGATCTAGATATTTATGAACTGATCTATCAAAGTCACAATTGAATCCTTAATAGTGTTGATTAAGATTATTTCCTTTTTTGCCTTTTATTGTTTTAATATGTTTCCCTAATTGTTCAAAAACTCTTTTATGTAATAGTTTTCTGATCTTACAAAAAATTGTTTTTTGATGTATTTGATTTTAAAGAAGAGAGGGAAAGGATCTTGGACCTATTTAAGGCCAACTCTTTAATACCCAATAATCATTATCTTAAGCTCTTTTCATTGGACTCAAACCCATAAGTGATATGGGCTATTAAATAATTTAACAACCTCTCACTTGGCCCATGTTTCGATTTGGTGATTCAATAATAAAACTTTAAGTGCACACAATACAACAAAACTGATATCTGATCGAGTGCATATTTGAGCATACATTAAGCTCTCAACTACTGACGCATAAGGAATAGAGTTCATTTTCTTACATTCCAAATTATTTTGTGGATATTGCATTTGACTAAATTTGTTCCCTTTCTAAATTAAAACTATCCTTGCGAAGCACTTTTTTATTTTAAATCTTGATAATACTTTCTCGATATAACCTTTCTGAGACAATCTTAACAATTCTTGTGATTTATCATGAAATATTTCAATTCCTATCACATAGGATGTCTCATCCATATCTTTCATTTCGAACTTATTAGAGAGAAAAATCTTTACATCATGTAACAAAACTGTATTATTAGCAATAAGAAGGATATCGTCAACATATAAGACCAATATAATGAACTTACTCCACTAACCTTCACGTAGATACGTCGATCAATGGTGTTCTCTACAAAACCATAAGACATAATGGTATCATTAAACTTAAGATACCATTGTCGAGAAGCTTGTGTCAGTCCATATTTGACTTCTTTAATCTACGCACTAATCTTTCATTTCTTATGGTTACGAAACCTGCCGGTTGATTCATATAAATTTCTTCTTCTAAGTCACCATTTAAACAAGCGGTCTTTACATTTATTTGGTGAAGCCCTAATCATAATGAGTCACTAGGGCTATAATGATTCTTAAAAGGTCCTTTTTTGAAACAAGAGAGAAGGTCTCTTTATAGTCAATTCCATCCTTTTGTGTGTAACCTTTGGTAACAAGTTTGACTTTATACCTTTCAATATTGCCTTATGAGTCACAATTGGCCTTAAAGACCCATTTACAAACCACCTTCTTTGCACCTTTCGACAACTTAACTAATTCCCAGACATTATTGTCATACATTGATTTTAACTCTTCTTTCATAGCATTGAACCACTTTTTAGAATTGCTACATTATATGGCTTGTTTGAACGAGACTGAATATTGATCAATGCTCAAGTCACATTCATGTTCAAGTGAGTAAACTCTATAGTCACTCGAAATAGCTGGTCTTCTCTGCCTTATAGTCTGTGGCATCACTTGATAATTTGTAATGTGAACATCATTAGCTGGTTCTTCATTAATATGTTCAACTTGTAGAATTGGAACATTAATTTATTGTTCCAGTATGTTGCGTATTCGTGATACAACAAACGGAATAACAACTGGTGGAATCATATTTAATGTAGTAGTTTCTACTCAACTCGGATTAGTTGCTACTTGACTCTCGTGAATATTCACTTTTTGCAATTCTCCACTCCCACTAATTTGACCTTCTCAATGAACCGAGCATTACCAAACTCAACTATTCTCATAATATGGTTAGGACATTAAAATTTGTGCCCCTTTGACTTTTCAAGATAGCCAATGAAATAACCACTAACATTTCTAGCATCAAGCTTCTTTTCATGTGAATTATACAGCCTAACTTTTGTCAGACAACCCTAAATGTGAAGTTGTTGTAAACTAGGTTTCCTTTTTGTCCACAGTTCATAAGGTGTCTTAGGAACTGCTTTACTAGGAATCCTATTAAGTAGATGTGTAGTGGTCTTTAATGCATACATCTATAATAATAAAAGGTACAGTTCTAAAACTTAACATACTCCTAAATATATCCATAAGAGTACGATTTCACCTTTTAGTGACACCATTTTGTTGTAGTGTACTAGACATTGTGTATTGTGTACATATGTCGCGACTTGCAATAAACTTTACAAATGGACCTGGACATTGTCCGCTGTCATCAAACTTGCCATAATATTTACCATCTCTATCAAATCTCATTATCTTTACTTTTCTATCTAGCTTCCTTTCTACCTCATTAATAAACACCTCTAGGATGTCTACAGATTGAGATTTGTCATGTAGTAAATAGATATAACCATATCGTGAGAAGTCATCAATAAATGCAATGAAATATTTTTCGCCGCTCGAAGAAGGAACGTCGAAAGGACCACAAATGTGAATGTGTATTAACTCAAGTAAGTCGCTAATTCTTGTGGCGGAATGCTTCGATATATTTCTAGCTTGCTTCCCTTTAATGCAATCCACACATATATCCCAGTCAATAAAATCCAATTGAGGTAAGATTTTTTTTCACCAACCTCTATACCTTTTCATTGGATATATGACCTAATCTTTTATGCCACGAAAAAGCAGAGCATTCATTATATGCACTAAATTTATTTTCTATATTATGGTCAACATGAAACAGAGATTCACCAAAATCAACATCAAGATTGAAACGATATAAACAATCAATTAAAGTAATAAAACCATAATAATATTTGTGTTTATATAAAGAAAACACATCGTTTCCAATCTTAAAGTTAAAACCATCATCATCCAACTTTGCAATATAAACTAAATTCCTAGTACAATCAAGAACATAAAGACACTCTTTTAGCACCTCTTATCTTTATGGATTCGGCCCTCATTAACTTTGCTAAAAGCTTTATCCTTATCTTTACCTTTCTTTCTTGGTTTGTTCTTATTGCTACTAGCTCCTTGATGAAACGTGAGATGAACGGAGTGTTCCTTCATTTTCTTCAATCTCCTTTCCTCATGAACCAATATGACCTAAATCTTTTGAAGGTTCCATTTTTTCTTAATGGTGGTATAATTCACTTGGAACTGGTTGAACTCAAGAGGAAGTGAGTTGATAATTAACTGTACAAGGAAGGACTCACTTACATCAATACCCATTGTAACACCCCACTCCCGCGTGACCTGAACCCGACATCGATGGTGGTATTCGAGTCCGTGCCCCGCGAGGGTAGCGTGCTACATCACTCAGTAAACTCAGTATAAATTTTTTTAAAACACTCAAAAGCTCAGAAACCAAAAACCAATTTGGGTCCACTTTCATTTGTAAACATTTCCAGTCATAACAATACACTCAACAGTATTTCAAATAGCCCATTTGGGGCCCACTATAATTTCAAAACACTATTTTTTTTGGTATCAGAGATTGCAGAATACATATTTGTATAAAATAATAAAATACAGAATGCTTTGACACTAATGCAGACGTGAACTGATCCCGACCTCTTCTTTCACTCACATGCGGTTGTTATACGGCTGTTGCCTAACGGGGTATTCTTCTGGGCCCTGACAAATAATTGCAAATTTTGGGTGAGTTTTGCAAACTCAGTGAGGTGACCATCATCGATGGTCCACTCAATTCATGCAACACATCATGTTTCATAACATATATTCACATTGTTGCATATTTGATCACATTACACAATGTCACTTGAACATGGACAATTTCACTTGAGCATAATCATATCATTCAATTAGACATACACAACCAATTGAATACATGCACCACTCAGGCATAACACAGTTGTTTCATAATCCACATTTAGAAGTACCACATGATTGTGATCACAGAAGCATAAGGCATTTTTCCTTTCACTCAATCAGAGAGATTACAACAAATGCATATGACATGCGCATGTGACACCTTTCTAATTTATTTCGGTGTTGTGACCGAGCACCTGAACTGTCCCATATAGGGCTCATTGACAACTGTCCTATATAGGGCTCATTAAACGTTGAGTCGGAGGCTCTGAATCATTGTGGGCTCGAGGCATTAATACGTTGAGCTTTTAGCTCTCGGTGGCTGCTCCGGTCACAACTATCATTATCTGATCATCCATTCATGTATGAAATGCATATGTCCCAATTTAATAGTAAATAGATCACAATTAATCCACATGTCACACTTTAACAAATATCACGAATACACATGTCGCAATGTAACAAATCAGAAATAAGTAATTCTCAGAGTCACAAACAGGTAACACTTTTATGTCATAGCTCCCAATACATCGAACATTTTGTCCGGAATCCACATTCATATCCAATCACAAACCCGTCATTATTCACCACAGTAAATATATAATAATCGAGAGAGCCATCTAGGTCACTCACAAATGGCTTCCGAGCTAATATTTGGATGTTTCGGCAACGTCTATGGGTCGATGTTCCAGATGCTCCTCTATAATAGTCAAAAGATACAAACATTACCAATTGTACAAACAGACATATTTAATAATGCACATATAGCGATTAAAAATGTGTACAATGCATGTTCGTGACATTCCCGGCATTATTCCAAAAATTCTCAGTCCAAAAATTTCGTCTAAAAATTGGGAATCCAAAGACACCAAAATCACTAAATTCGGACCTCTATAGGTCCAAAAATTAATAAAACAATGACCACAAAAATAATTACCCTATCCCTTCACTTTAACCTAATCAATCCACGTCAATTTCATCTCTAAAAATTCCCAATTTCACATAGAAATGAAATTAAATATTTCATGAATCCGATGCCTCAAGAATCAGGTCAATCGGATGTCAGACGGAAAAGATATGCTCAAAACACGTTCAGACCAACACACTACCCGTACCTTCAATCCAAAAATTGAATATCTTAGAAGCTAAATTGTCATTTTGCTCCTTCAGATAACTTATAGATCCATGTCTCTAGTTTAATTTTCAATAAGAATCAGATCGATTGGAGCTCTATAGCTCAAGATATCTCCAAATTACTGAAGCATGTTCAGAATTTTCCAACCGGTCTGCTCACTTTGATCCGATCGACCTTTTTCAGTTTGATCTCAAAAATCATAAATTTAGTATGGAAAGATAGAGAAATGTCTTAGGAATCCAACGCTGCGAATATCAGATCGATCGGATGTCAGACGAAGAAATTATGGCCAAAAGAGTGGAGAGAGGTCGGATCAGGCAAAAAAGTCAAAAATCGACTGACCGAGCGATCGATCAGGCATTCGGCCGAGCGGGCGCGCGGGCGCTTGGCCCTGTCGAGCGACCTTCGCCCCTGCCGAGCGGTCCTCGCCTAACCGACCTTCAAACTTCGAACGCTCATAACTTTTGACCCCGAACTCCAAATTTTACAAACTTCGTACCGTTGGAAAGATAAAAGACAGCTCTACCATTTTCATGAAGGACTCAAAGATCAGATCGACCTCTAATGTGGTCAAAAATTCACTCAAAGATGGCTGATCGACAAGCTCCTCACAAACAGTGTCAAACTTGTAAACATCATAACTTTTGACCCAGAACTCCAAATTTTACAAACTTGGTGTCTATAGAAAGGTAAAAGAACGATCGACAACTTCCATGAGGACTTAAACATCAGATCGACCTCTAACGAGGTCAAAAAGTCCA
>JANVCL010000006.1:27675510-27707208 GCA_026546855.1 Erythroxylum incrassatum
TTTATATTTTCAAACCAGAATAAATTTTTTTTTCTATTCCATTTGTTAAACCAAACAAAGTAATACTCATTCTATTCTATTGCTCATCTTTTCTACTCTTAAGAATAACTATTCTATTCCCCATCTATTTCATTCCTTAAATCAAACAGGCCGTAAATGTCGTCTAGAATCTATAATTGTAATCTGGTCCAAGGAAACTTTTAAGTATTCTTAATCATTGCATTTTAGGTACTTGAATGCAGGACAAATGAAAAGAGGCCAGAGTACATTGCATTTAAAATATAAGGAGATTGCTAAACATAAAAGCAGAAGGCTTGTATACAGCCCCGGTACTGTAGACAGTAGACAAAATCATGAGCCAAAACGAATTATATGTGGATTAGAGACAAAAGAAATCATATAAAAAGGACATAAGATTGAAGCTTCGGTTCAACCGCCAATGACCTCATCACCACGAGCTTAGTATAGTATGCTCTAAGAGGAAGAACAGAGAGTAGAAATACCGCAATTTACTCTGAATTTAAAAACTAATATCTTTGCCGCGGAACCGGGTCAGTGGAACAGTTGGATCCCCGAGATGGCACGTGTGCTAGTGTGCTTCTGGCTGGCTGAGGCTAGAACATGGAGGAGGGTTCGCTTTCATGTCCTTTTTGACCAGTCAAACACTGTCCCTCCTCAAATTTTGCATTTTCTCGCAAAATCAGTCACCCAACAAAGGAAAAATATAATCAATCATCAATTTGATAACAAATGTAATTAATATTAATTTCGATAATTATAGAAAATATAAATGGCGGTGAGGAGCTGCAAATGTTGCCAAATGTATTTGCTAATAACATACACTTGCTTCGTTAAACTCAGGGTTTGGAGCACGCACAAAGAAAAAAGACAGAATTTTAAGGCTATGGTGAGATGACGAGGGGCTTCTTTTGAATTAAGTGAGGCTGTGAGTTCAAATTTTTTTTATGTATGTAGTTGTTTAAAATTTAAAGTTAGAGTTTTATTTCAAACGTACTTAACTCTCTAAAATATCTCCTAAATTCAAAAAAAAACGAAGACAGGATGGCCTATCTCTAAAAACTTGATTCTTATTTTTATATATTTTAATTTCTCTATATTTCTTTTCCTACTTTCCAAATCCTTTCCTTTGTTTAAATACACCATTCTACCCATCGCTTTATCCCATGCATTTGTCTTCTCCCAATCTCCAACACCCAATGCACTACTAGTATTACTGCCAATACTACTCGTAAAGTTCTACTTCTTGTTGTTGTGTCCTCTCTCTCTCTCTCTCTCCCTGATCCATCTTCAAACAACCATCATCACTTTCCCCATACCTTTATCTTCACTTCTCGATTTGTCTATATATTTAGTCACCCTCTTTTCATTTTTCAAATCCTAAGTAGTTTAATCTGTCATAATTTTCTTCTCCTTCTGGTACGTACATCTCTCAGTGGGCAGTAGCTATTTCCTTGTTGTTTAGATATATAGATAAGGAAGTTGTTTCTATCCTTTATATCATTATATATACAAGATGTCTAGCAGAAGACCCAGATCAATGGAATCAAGTCGTTCAAGAATCAGTGACGATCAGATCCTTGACCTTGTTGCAAAGTTGCAGCAGCTTGTTCCTGAGATTCGTAATAGGCGTTTGGACAAGGTACGCTTTTTGTACTTCTTCTCCTTTCGTATTCTAACTTTTTTCAAGTTACCAGACTCAGTTTTTTCTTCTCCTCCTCAATCCTTTTCAACAAAGATTTTTGGTGCTGAATAAATGAGCTCCTACAAATGTAACCCACAAGTGTTGGGGCTCTACAGAAAACAGTGAAGGGTGCACATAAAATCTTCGTTTTGTGGAGTCTGTAATGTAAAAATCTAGTTTTCTAGTGAAAGAAGTTATTTTGTTTTGAGGGTTCTATGTTTTCTATCAAAAAGCGGTAAAAGGAAAAGGGGGGGACTGTCTATGGGGTTGCGTAACTTCATTAGCTTCTCTCTCAAGCTCAAAGGAATCTTTCTGTACTTATCGGTTTATCCCCTGAAGGAAGACAAGGAAACGATAACATAGAAATGAAAAGTATATGACCTATTTAGAGCAGGAGACTCAATCTCTTTTCTGGTGCAAGTGTGCAACAATATATTGCATTAGTGTAATATATGCATGCTCACTATGCTTAGTTAAAGAAAATTTTAATTTTGACAAATTCCCTTAGCTAAACGTAGGAGCTTTTCCTTTTTTTCTTGTTATCTACACAGGTTTCAGCTGCCAAAGCCTTAGAGGAGACATGCAACTACATAAGAAACCTGCACAAAGAAGTTGATGACCTTAGCGAACGGCTATCAGGGTTATTGGCAACAACTGATTCTGCACAGGCTGCACTCATTAGGAATCTACTTATGCAGTAGAGCTTATAAGATTAAAAAACAGGAACGTCTACTAGTAGTTCAGTTACAGTTTATGAAATAGGCTGTTTGATCCCTTCTTTTCTTCCACTTAATATTTTCTCCCGACAGGACTAGATATGTAATACTGGTTTAACGATCAGAGAGATCCCGTTTTTTGTTGAACTAGCTATAGCTAGTCGTTATTCAAGTTGAGGAATACAATAAAATGACCTTCGTTTTGCTGACATGTTAACTTATCTCTTTGCCTGTAAAAACGCACGGTTCGTCCCACGGATTGGACCTCTGTTGTTCATCATTACTTGTCTTGCTGAAGGACATGGATGGATTTTTCGATGAAACTGCAAAACGGTAAGACATCACAACGAGTAATGCTTGAAATATCACAACTTGTAAAAGTTTACACACATTGCTAACTAAAATCGTAAGCTTTTTCACGCATTCTATATCTTACAAACAAACATAAGTTATTTGTTTAGAATCCGGAGGCTGAATTAAAGTGGTGGAACTACTCCATCTTCCAAAATATTTGATCTAGTATCATTGTTAGCTTGTTCGTTCAAATAAACATTCTTTAGTATAATCGTTATAATTATACACATCATCCTGAGATAGGTTTATAATAGATAGATTTATAATGATAGAAGTATTTTTTTTAGCTTATAGGAGTCATATATCTAGTAATGACTTTCTATTTTTAGTTCTTGTTACTACTTCATAACATAAAATATTGTTCTAAGGTACTTATAAATTTTTTTTTTACAAATTAAAGTACTTATAAATTTTTAAAAAATTAAAATTTTTCTTATTTAAATTTTAAAAATCAAGTTTTGGAGGACCTTTTTTTGCCTTAATTGTGGCATTTTAAGATCTTTTTTTTATTTTGATATATTATATTTTTAGCTCACTTAAACTATATTCCTTTGATCTCCCTCTTTTTATTGTTAAGCTACAACTTATTATGAACTAGATTGTATGTCTTCCTTGTTCTTGTATTGACTTTCTTTCTCAATGATCCCAAGTTTAATTGTCATTGAAGACTAGTTAGTCTATAAAAAGGTTATTGATTAAGTTAAGGATGATTTGATCACATGAGTCAAGTACAACTTTACTACGTTCATGTCTCTATTCTATAACTCAAAATTGTGATTTGAGGAGTAAAGTAGTCAAATTGTTAATATGTTTGATCATCGAAATGGACTGTAACATGAAAAGAGTATAAAATTCTTTTTTAAGACAAATTTTATCGTGGAGTAACTTGACCTCATGCAACTTTTTCACATGATCTCATATTTCTTTTGTTATTGTCTTCTCCTCTAGGCTTGATAAAATTTCACTAGTCAATGTTAGATAAGGATTTATAACAATATTCACATTTATTTCATTTATTTGGTGTCATATGTGATGTTCGTAAGCCTTCCACTAATGGCGCACTACAACAAAAAGAGCTTTAGGTAACAATATGTTTGCATCATTTTAAAAAGGTGTTACTAAAAATTAATATAATGCAACAATTTTTAAAATTTTGCCTTTAATAATATTAAAAAGCAACGAAAAATAATTTGTTGCTACATATAAGAAAAGGCAATAAAATTAAAAAATGTTGCAAAAAAATCTTACATATGCAATATTTAGAATTGTTGATGTTGTAATAAAATCTTATGTAAGCAATATTTGGAATTGTTGTTATAGTTTTAATATCTATTTACAGACTACAATTGCTATAGTTATAATATCTAATATCATAATTAATCAAGAGAATAAGTACATGATTATAAGTATTAAGTGATATACTATTGTCTGTATTATTTTTCTTTTTAAAAATTATGTTTACAATTCAACAATTAAAGTCAACTGAAAATAAAAGTCTATACGGTCTTACTCCAAACTCCTAACACATGACCCAATTGAATTACTAAAGATGCATGTGTTAAAGTAACCCAACGGTAGCCCTAGTTAGGTGTTAGCTAATAGAGTTCCTTATTTTCCTGACAAAGAAACTAGAAGATAAGTTTGAAAATGTGAAAACCAGATTGATGTTAAGTTTTCTAACATGATCATCAGTGAACAAGGAATTCTCAAGATTTCGCTACTTAGATCACTCACTTCGTCGTCGAAATCTCATCTAAGGTGCACTCTTTTCTTACCTCTTTTTATTTGTAGTTTGAAATATGTTGAAATGCCTTATCAACTTCTATTAACACGCAATTACAAGTTCTTGCTATCTTTCTTTCTAATTCTCTTTTGTGTTAAAAAAATAAAAGGATTATTTGTTGTTCTGGGAACTCCACTAAAGCAATTCCATTGTTCTGTGATCTTAAAAACCTTCTACATATTGATTTCTGACTAGACTTCTGGTGGTAGAGAACAAGAATATCTAGGAACAAACTTGTATAAATATGTAAAAGTGAAATCGCCTAACCGTGTTATGTAATCAAGATGTGATTAAATTACTAGCTTATGGCGGTAGTATTAATGCCAGAGATTTTGGAAAGAACATCCAACTTGACAAAGTTGATATGCTAAAGTGGGAATGGGAAGCAACTAAAATTGTTGTGCTCCACTTTCAGCAGAGGGATGTGTAGGCAAAGTGCACGGACAAGTGTAAGATATTTGGATAAAGTCATGATTATCATAATCTCTATAGGATATCTCAACCAGATAGGAGGCTTCTAAAGAAGCATATCAAGCAATGATCAAGTCAGAAGAGATATTACTAACCTGTAGTAGAACACAATATATTATAAATCAAAGGGCTAGTATTTAACAAAACTGCCAATTAAGAAAGTAGCGAGCATGGCAGACAATTTTCATGTAAAACGAAAACACATTACACATTTAACTAAGTTGCACAAATATTTTACATACTAAAACTCAACAAGCACGTGCATCTATACACAGATATTCGCTCAACAAGCACATGCAACTACACCATTGATACAACCTGGAATTTATTGTGGAACAGCAATCTCTCAACACATCAGTCCAACTTTTCTCAAGACTAAGGACCAAAATAGGTACAAATTTACTTGTAGCATTCCTTTTCAACATTGCGATGTAACATAAACTAATTTCATTTCTATAACTCATTCTTGAGTTTTATAAGCAATCTTTTTCAGTTTGTATAATGTGTTGCCTTTTCTTTTAGGATGTATTCCCTTATACAATTGAGCAGTTTCTAGATATGTTGTTGAGTGATGATTCCAGATTTACAAATAAGTATCGATCTACTCAAAAGTACATAAATCTTTATGTAAGTTCAGAATTGTTTCCGCAGATCATTAATATAGAAATATTTGTTGATTGAATATACATGCACGTCTTCTATTCTTATGGGACTTCAAGTCTTCTATTTATGTTTGGCATTAATCTTTAAATATTTTTAATGTTGTTTCTAATACCCTTAAATGTTGTTTCTTGCTTCATATTTCTATTCCACACATTTACTTTTCCATGCTATATAGTACAAATCTAAATCTTGTTATGTTTCTCTTTATATGACATGTATACTATAATTGTCATCTCTCTGTTTTTTACTCTGCTAATTGTTTATGTTTTTTTTTCTAGTTGACCAAGGTTTATTGTGTTGGGCCCCATTCTCGAAGCCCAACCAAGGGGTTAGACCTCATTCCTCGAGCCCAACTATCCTATTCGAAGCCTAAAAGCGTAAGCGGGTTTCCTTATAGGGTTATTTCGACGAACCCTCACTTGCTTGGAATCAATCCATTCAAATTCAAAGCCACAAGCTACCAATTTTTGTGGAGAGGTAGAAAAATGTGCTAGGAATCCAATGCTTCAAGAATCACTTAATTTGGAGGTCGGACGAAGGAGTTATGGCCAAAAGAATCTAATATGTTCATGTCTTTATTCCAACTAAACATGTCTTCGCGCGAATGCCATAACGTTTCCTACAAATGTCGGATTGCTTTCGTTTTTAGACCATTGAAAAGAAGACATCGAGATTTATAACTCTTATGAAGACTTCGAAGCAAGATACGACTTCTAAACTGGTCAAAATTGCGATTTACTGTAGCTGACCCGAGGATGTCCGTTAAACGGATATGCATGTCCGTTTAACGAACATAGACTGGCTAAACAACCCTTTTTCATCCGAGAAGGTTCGTTAAACGGACATCCATGTCTGTTTAACGGACATACACTGGGCTGAGGTCCTTTTTCACCCAAGAAGGTCCGTTAAATGAACCTAATGTCCGTTAAACGGACATGGGTGACCCAAAACTCCTTCCAAAGCCTCTCCAATGCTTCCAACTTCCATCCTAGCACCATATACACTCATAATAACTCTAAATTCAACCTTTCAAGTGTAATAACACTTTTCAAACGTCCAATTACCAATCTAAATGCATCAAACTCTCAAATCACAACTCAAAAACTCATATAACACATACACTCTCGTCATACACCATAGCTGTCATATTCACACATCTCACACAACATCATCAATTGTAAAGCTCATAATTCTTAACTCTGATACCCAAATTTTACAAACTTTATACTGTTGAAAAGATAAGAGGATAAACTAAAATGTTCAAGAAGATCATTTTGTCTAAAACAGCCCAAATCAACCCAGATTTCTCCATGAAGTCAACATATAATTATTACCCCTATGAAAACCTGAAATAGGCATTGTACACAACAAGATAAATAAGCACATACACAAGGGAACTTCTCAAGTTCTCAATTCATTTCCAAATCAAAATGGAGTTCATACAAAGCTTTCATACATAGCTTTAATTACATATCGACATTACACATCAAAGCCTTAATACAAATTACAAAATACATTGATGCTCAATGTTCAATATGCTTCTAAAGCTATCCAAATGTCTAGCTACTAACTTAATACACAAGCTAACTCTCTCCTGAAATTTGTCCAAATGCCTGTAAGGATTTACTGATCTTCTCAACCTGCACCTGAGGAGTGGGAAAATTTGGGCTGAGTTACATAGCTCAGTGGCTAAAGTATTTATAGCCATTGGCGATGAGCCACACAATCAACCATGTATATATATATAAACAATCCCATAAGCATACACATCACAATGAAGTTCAACATTCACAATTCAATTCACATTTCATCATTCATAACATCATCACATATGACATATTGGATGGACTTCAATTCAAAGCATGACTTAGCACATCAAAATGCAAATGCACACATAATTGGCTTGAGGGTTCTGTGAAGCAAAACGGCAAAACCGAAGCGTACACCGTGAACAAAACGAGACCATTTTCGGATCTCGCAGCCGGGAGAAGGATTTTGTCGACGTGCACTTGACTACGAAATGGTTCCTCTCTTGCTTAAATACAATCAATTTTCATGCTCAGTTCAATCATATAAAAAATGTCATTTTCTCATACTTTTCTTATACAAAATCCCATGACTTAATTCATTGGCATGACATAATCATTCTGACAATTCAATTTTGTCAAAATGTCATACATGTTGCATTGCATAACATAACATGAACACATCATAGTGAAATTTCCACATCATAGCAATTCAAACAAGCCATTTAGTACATATTCCACACACAATACATTTTGCTCATATTGCACAACAACTATAAATAAAATACCCACCTTGAACACTTGGAAATATCCAAATTCAATGGTCTCCCACCTCTTGCTCTTGGATAGGCTCTTGATTCCCTAACACAACCAAAATTTCTCATTAATTCCAATTCCATTGGAAATTTCCCCCAATTTCCATAATCACAACAAAATAACATTAACCCTAATCAAGCTCCAATTTAACCTACCCATGGCTCATATAGGTTAGAAAACTCAACACCTAGCTTAGAAACCCAAAAACCTTATAGATCTCACCATCTTCTTCTTCCCTCAAACATTCCCAACACAAACCCCTTTCTCTCTCTAGGACACCTTCATCACAACACAACAACTCATTTCTTTCTACTAAAGCAAGAAAAAGATGAAAACTTACCTTGATAGCCTTGATTCTTCCTCTTTCCACAAAAATTTCCTCCTTTTTCCCCAACCTTTTCGATTTTCTTCTTCTTCTCTCATCCCTCACGATTTTCTCTTCTTCTTTTTGGCTATTCACGATAACTCCCAGTCTTCTTTTAATTTTTTGCCTTTTTGTTCCTCCTTTTCTTCCCATTATACCCCTCCTTCACTTGGCCTTTCCAAAATTACCCTTGGTTTTGTCTTATATGGCTCTACACTCCCATTCCACTTACACTACATTAATTCTACCTAAGTCCCTACACTTCATTCCAATTTCAATTTCTAATCCTTCCCTCAAATTTTAATTAATGACCCAATTTTAAAATAAAAAAATTCAACCAAAAAATAAACATAAATAACCAATTAAGCAATTTATAAGAAATTCAGAAAATCCAAGATCCAACAGAACTGGCATCGAGAAGCTAGCCTTCCATCTCTATTTTTATAGGGCAAGAATCAACCTTTGTAGCATCCATTGGTGTTGAAAACTAATGAGAGAATGGAGTAGAATAGTTGTTGTCCCAGTTGCAGCTGTCTCGATTATTCTCCTTAAAATTCTAAGAGAAAATGTTGAAGAAGCTGTTGTCCATATTCCCCTCTTTTGCTCCAGCCAGCCTTCACACATGCATATTGGACAACCGAAGAATACCAAATGAAGAAGCTTTGGGTGCTGCCCTCTCCCCCACTCACGTCTTGCTTCAACTCACCTTCAGTTCTCACCTTAACCAACCCCTAAACTCGTTCTATTCTCCAAAAATACAATAACGAACACACACTTCAAACCTCAACCTCCACTCATGTTTTTCTACACTTCCTCTCTTATTAAAATCGAAGACAAGATGATAAAAGTTCTGTCCACCATCGTCCTCTTTTTTGTTTTGTGAGCAGCCTACACCTTCCACTTACTTAGTGTTCTGCCTCCATTTCTCTAGCATACAACCGACACTTCCGTATTTCTTTATTCAAAAACTACATGAAAAGAAAGTGAGGCAGCTAGGTTTTTATGTAAAGTGGGACAATTGTTACATTTCTCTCCTTTAACCGCACATCACACACATTTGGTTCTTCCTTTTTATCCTAGTCGTCCACTCCCTTTCTTCTTTATACCTTCCAAAGTTGTTTAAAATGTGGCAGCTAGGTTTAAAAGGGATATGGGACAGGTGTCTTTCAAAATAGAAGAGGACAAAATGTCCTTCAGTTGTTGTCCTTGGTGCTGGCCATGCCGTGAGTGTGATGCTCCATCCCTCTATGTGCACCTATCCACCATCCATCATATACCTTTGTTTTATACTTAAAAGCTATGTTAAATGGATAGGTGGTGCAATCCCATGTACTTATGTTTTTGCTTTAGCCTCCCATTCTTTCTTCCACTCACGTTACACATAATGAAATGGCAGCTGGTCATCTTACATCATCTTTGGTTTATACCATAAATCACTATCTTGTATAGGCGTGAGACATTTTAATGGTTCATTCTTCATTTCTTTTCATTTTCTTGTCTTCTTCTTGCTCTAATCATCGTCTTCTTTTTGCTCCATAAAAACAATAGACTATGAATATTGAGGAGATGGCTCAATAAGTATGCTTTCGGGTCACTTTAGTTCCTTTACTTCCGAAATATACCTATAACCAAATATAAGCTAAAGTGAGTATCCTAAACATTTCTAAAGCATTAATCACTAAGTGTAGCATATCAAATAAATCAACATTTAAACATATATCATATATAAATTAAATATTTTAGAGTCATTGGCATTAGAGAATTTACGCTTAAGGCTTAATGGATAATGTCATGCAAGGAATAACGTTGATAATGCCGATTACATCAATCCAGTAGGTTATTTTTGACAATAGAATAGTATGGCTGTGAGAAGAGGAGATGGTATATAGTCTTTGGTGGAACTTGTAAAATAATGCAAAGAGAAGAGCCAACCCAAGGTATCTTGTCTAAGGTTAGGAGTCTGTTATTGATAACCATTTATAGAATAATAGAGTACCTAGGGATATATTCTTTGAACTAAACCAATTTATGTTAAGTAACTTCCTAAGATGGATGGTTGAATAGAGTAGAATAAGAGCCACTGGTGAAGTTGCTAGAAAGATTCCTAAATAATAAAATCTTTATTTTTGATAGGGTTAGGGGAGTAGCCTGGGAATTTATATAGGAGATTAGCTAATACTCTATAATGGTAGGTATAATGATTATCACTTATCACTAATTTTACTCTATCATTCATAGGAAGTATATACTATAGTGAGAAAAAAGGAAGGGTACAAGCATAATGGTCCAAATTCAGATCAATTTTCAAACTAAAAGCTTGTTTGTTCTCCACTATCTTCATTTATGTCAATTCCTTGGCCATGATTTCCCTAAGCCTTAAAAAGAGCTTAAAGGTTGAGGAAGAGTTAGTATTAGCCTTTATATACCAGATCCCCTCTTGTACTCCTCATGCATTTACTTTACCCAAAGAGTTTCTTTATTATTAAATAAGAACCAAATTCTCTTTTTTGTTAGGATTTTGATTACAGTTTGGATTAACTTGATTCCAAGCCCCCTTTGGTTTTTAAGGAGACAAATATTTTTTCGTAACTTTAGTGGTCCCTTTATTATTACCAGATATAGGCCACAAGAAAATTTTGAGGAATCTTTCAACATCCTTAATAATTTTAATTAGTAAAGTTACATAAGAACTTTATTATATGTGTATACTATTAAGAATAGGAGATATTAATTGGATTCTACTCACAAAGGATAGCGCTTTAAGTTTCTAATTGTTGGATTTTTATAAAACAACATCAAATTAAGGTTTGCAATCATTATGTGTAAGTTTAGAAGATGAGATTGTTAATATAAGGTATTTGGATGGAGATTTTATCAATTGGAATCCATATAACTGCATCAAAGACTACCCTAAGGAATTAGTGACAAGAGATATAAAAATTTGCCTTTTGCTCCTATTGATTTAGAGACCATAGATATAAAAAAAATCATTGGAAATTTTAATAATAGTTACATTGAATCTTTATTAGCTCCACATAGTATAAGCGAATGATCTGCAAATGAAAGATAATAGAGCATTAGTTTCTTACATTTGGAATGACACTTAAAAGGTTTCCCTTGAGCAATGTTATAGGACATCATTTACTAAACACTTTACTAAGCACCTCAATTGCTAAAGAAAATGTATATGGTGATAAGGAATCACCTTGCTTGATCCCTTTAGCATCTTTGGACACATGAGTAGGCTCCCCATTTATGAGTACACTAAAGGATGAATAGGACTTAAATTGGAAAACCTAATTAGTGACAATTGAGGGGAAAGAAAAAGCTTGCATATAGGGAAGGATGAAGCTCTAAAAAAAAGCATCAAAGGCCTAAAAGAAGTCTATCTTCATTGAACAACTTTTGATAGTTTTTTTAGAGTGATATTCCTTAAATAGTTCTTGTTTAATCAAGAGATTATCTCCAATATTATGACTTAAAATAAAAGCCTTAAGAAACATTGGTTAGATCTTTCATAAGAGGTTTTAGTTTTAAGGCCAATAACTTAGAAATAATTTCATACATTATATATTACAAAAAGAGATAGGTCTACGTTCTTGGAAGGAAAAAGGGTTGGAAATCTTAGGGACTACGCATACAAATATTTATTTAGCTCTTTAAGCATGATGCAAGATGCATTACAAGAAAAGTGTGGATTAGCGACAGAACGCAAATCGTGTGCGTAGCTATATTTGGAGTGAAAAAGTCGTGGCAAGAGTTGCGACGAAAATATATAACTATGAAATATATTCCGCCGGTACATGCTGACGGATAATTGATATCGGTCTGTAAATTTATCGTTAAAGTGAAAATGTTAGGCGACGGAAACGTATACCGTCGGAATGGTTATAAAAAAACGTCCTCCTGTCGAATGTTATGTTTGAATCAAAATGACGTCGCATTTAAAAAAAAGATTTCGTTGTGTTTGTTTAGGGGACTGTTATTTGCACCGGCCACAACGACCTTGTTTTGTTTTAAACGAAACGACGTCATTTTAGTTTTATTAAAAACGTTATTCAACTTAAAACTAAAACGACATCGTTTTGGTTAAGTGAAAATGTTCTTCAGGTACCCCTCCACGCGCCCACCCCCGACCTACCGCGCTCATTCTTCTCCTTCTTCCTTCGTTGGCTATCGTCCGCCCGTCCATCGTCGCCTGTTGTCCACCCTCCGTTGACTTACTGTATCTTCGGCGTTAGGAGTCGTCTTCTTCGGCAGTATTGGTGAAGGTATGGCCGTCCTCCAACCTCATTTGCTCTGGATTAGTAGTTGTCCGCGGATGATTTTTTTTAAATTGGGGAGAATGTTTTTGAGATGGGATGGGTCCATTGGGTTTTATTATTATTGTTTGATGGTGTGCTGTGTAATTGAATTGCATGAATGGAAAAATGTTGTGATTTTGTTAATAGTTAGGGTTAAGAATTAAGTGCATACCATGTGTTCGATGAAATGGCATGGATTGTGAGTGTTTTGAATTTAAACAATCAAGTACAAAAAAATCAATAAGTAAAAAGTGTTGAAACTTGATAAGGAGCATGAAGTAAATGATTATTAAATAGGCAATCTTAGTACCTTAACTAAATATCCTATTCGATGACAAAGATGCAAGAACCCTGTTGAATACATCACTTTAATTCAACCAAAAGACGTAAGTCTCTAATACTTTTCCTCTTTCTTACTAGATTTATGGGACCAATTTTTTTGACTATGTTAAACATTTTCTTTGTTAAATGTTTCTCTTAAATATTTAATAACATTTCATAAGGTTTGTTGTAGGTTCATTATTTAATAAATATAGCTTATCCTTCTGTTTATTTTATGATATGTCTGTACCATCTTTACATTTCCTTTAAATGTATTTATTTATTGATGACTGGATTTATTTCTTGATTTAATTTATTTCTTATTTTACTAGATAATTCCTAATTTTTTTAGTTCAATCATAAGTTTGCTTACTTATTTAGCTTTGCTATTGAAATAAGGCCCTATAATTATTATCATGATCTAACTTGGCATCTTGATCACATTCATAATACTAGCTTCTAAGTGATCCTTTTATTGTAGATTAATAAAATTACCAATTTTTAGGATCTAGATGTATCAATGAAGTTTTAATTGGCAAATTTTTTTTCATCTTTCTTTTAAATTTGAATGGGTTTATTTGATTGTGCAATTCTATTATTTGATTACTTGCATACTTATTAGTGTATAAATTTTTTTAATCATAAATTGACATAGGGTCTTACTTCTAAGGAGTAAAAGTGGGTGACCTATATGGTATTCAATAAAGTTAGAGAGATGGAGAGGTTTTGGACGAGGAGAGATATCTACTATTGAATATGTCTTTTCTTTGATCCAAATAATCTTTTAGTGAAAATTAAGAAGTATCAAGTGGAAGAGATATATTAGGAGACATTCTGGAATGGATTGTGAGTGATTTGAATTTAAACAATCAAGTACAAAAAAATCAATAAGGACAAAGTGTTAAGACTTGATAAGGAGCATAAAGTAAATGATGCATCATAAATTGATTGTTTATAAAGAAATGTCATCGGGGAATTTTTTGAGTTTATAAAAAATTTATATCCATATTTTTTATTGTGATAACAAATAAATAGTGCAACTTAATACAAACAATAAGAATACTATAAGTTGTAACCATTAATTAGAAGTCAAATGTTTTGTTGTTATAAAACTGATATAAAACATTATTAGGATCCAAAGTATATGAAAATTATAATGCATTAATTAAAGGTTAATCCACTAATTAAAGGAGTACTATGCCTTAATGTTTATAAGGGACATGTAACTAACATGAGTATGCTAAATACGTTTATGCTAATAATTAGCGTAGTTTTGAATTTTACTCCAATATAAGTTTTAAGTTAATGTAATGGAATTGCATCATGATTATATGATGATCATCATTGCATAGTAATTAATGGAGCACAATTTTGGATTATGTAACTTATCAATTAGGGTTGTGAAGATTTATTTAGATTAATATAATGAGGAAATTAAGAACAAACAATATGTATTAGGGGAGATAAACATACCAGACTAACTTTGTACAATAACTTTGTATTAAATTGATAAACTCTTATTAATTTAAGTGTTAATTAAAGTTGCGATGTAAATCGTGAAGTTTTATTCGTTCAAAAAATAGCCCAACTTTTATGTCCCTATTAATGGATTGATTTGAGAATAGACATGTAGTTTGGAGACCCAATTTGAGTTGTGGTGATTGGTTGATATAGAAGTATATTTTTATATGCAGGGGGACCCTTATTTCAAAAGGTAGATGTCCATTTTATAGGGGAAATTCTGCGAATTTTTCATAGGATCCTTGTAAAATGTGACATCTGCTTTTTAATTAAAACAAAAGCTCCTTAGTATTAACTTATGATCATATTATGGAGGAGACTTATAATTATGCAATTTATTGAGGATAACACATGATGGTTGATTTATTTGAGTATAGTTAATGACCTCCATTGATTATAATATTTCATAGCAATTGTTTTAATATATCCTGCTTTCTAAACTGTGAACCATTTTGTTCTTGGTTGTAGGAACTTATTTATTGCCAGTATTTATACTTTGAAGGAAATTGAAGAGAACCTTTCGCAGGTATTCAAATGACATTCATTTACGTATATGGAGAGACAATGTCAATAATGAATTGAACCACATTTTAATGACATTTGTATCAGTTCTAGCTTCGTCATCAGCATCTTCGTTGACGTACTTCAGGAAGATCCTTCTGCGCTTAGATTGAGGTAAGTGATTATGTTTTTTACTATGTTTTTTTGCTCTTGGTTTATTTGTTGGGTGTATTAACTTCCCATTTGAACTTCCTAAATTTTTAATTGATATGCAGTGGACGATGTGAAACTTGTTTGCCTGTGGAAAACGTCAGTTATGTATGAATTTATATAGGACGAGTTTGACTTTTGTTATTATTCCAATGACCTTAATTATGTGAATCCTTTTGGTTAATTGATGCTCTCTTAAATGATGAGGTTTTGTTTGCTTTTTATGTGAACATTTTTTCAAAGCATGTTTTTTAGATTGTATATGTTAAACTAATTTATTAAAATAAGTATTCATATTTTTATGAATACTTATTTTATTAGGTAATAGTACATATTTATAATCCATTAAATATCAATCTTTTAACGATATTTGTCTTATGACATATATGATTACAAACATATATGTCATATATTCAGGTTAAATATATTTTTGATGTGAACCCATAAAAATTAACCCTAACCTATTATGGAGCTCCTGTAATAGAGTATAGGTGAAAAATACTAGGAGTCAAAACAAGAACTTCTGATGTTGAATCACAAGTCTTATCTTACATGTTTTGTTATATGTGGCTAACAGGAATGATACTAACAACGGATTCACTGGTTTAAATTAACAATTTTCTATATATGAGTTTCCGGGATAGATCTTGGATGTATAGACGATTAACTCCAGATGGTTTCATTAATCCTAAATTTGTTAAGGGAGTTGATGGTTTTATTCATTATGCATGTTCTTAACCTGCATATATGGATGGGCCAAAGATCAAATGCCCATGTAGGAAATGCAAACACAAATGTTTCCTTACTATTGATGAAGTTAATTTGCATTTATTGAGAAAAGGGTTTGTATCCAATTATTTTGAGTGGACATGACATGGGGAATCGTTGATTTCTAGCACCTTAAGGGGGAATGAAGCACAATCGTCTGTCAACTTAAATGAGAATGAAGGGGAGGTTAGATTTAGAAGAAATTATATTGATGGAACTGAAAACTCGTACATGCAAATGGTTTATGAGGGGGCTGGTTATACCTTTGAGGCAAATAGGGAAAATGTTGAAGAAGAACCTAACCCACAAGCAAAACATTTTTTTGACTTACTATAGTCTGTTGATCGAGAATTGTGGCCAAATTGTGAGACAATGACCCAATTGTCTTCAATTGCTCGAATATTGAACATAAAGAGTGAAGGGCATATTTCGGATCATAGTTTTAATAAAATTCTGGAGTGGTATAATGAATCTTTGCCTGCTAATCATATAAAGGTTGATAGTTTTTATAATATTAAGAAACTTATTAGGGGTCTTGGTTTGCCTGTGGAAAAAATTGATTGTTGTCGGTTGGGATGTATGTTGTATTGGGGAGATGATGTGAACTTAGAAGAGTGCAAATTTTGTAGGCAATCTAGGTTTAAGCCAAGAAAGCGTTCAATGAAACAGAAATTAGTTCCATGAAAGCGGATGTATTATTTCCCGCTGACTCCGAGACTTCAGAGACTTTATGCTTCTGATGTTACTGCATCTCACATGAGATGGCATGTTGAACACGAACAGGAAGATGGAGTAATGACTCATCCATTAGATGCATTGGCATGGAAACATTTCAATGATACCCATCTTGATTTTGCAGTTGAAAGTCAGAATGTTTGGTTGGGGTTGCCAACGGATGGATTCCAACCTTTTGGTCCATCTGGGTAGCAATATTCTTCGTGGTCAGTTATAATTACTCCTTATAATTTACCTCCTTGGATGTGTATGAAAGAGGCTTATATGTTCTTGACAGTGATTGTGTCAGGGCCAACAAATCCAAAGCAAAAAATAGATGTTTTCTTACAACCATTGACATCTAAATTGCAGCAAATTTGGGAATATGGTGTGCAAACATATGATGTCTCTCTGAAACAGAATTTTATGTTGAGGGCAGCTTTGATATGGACCATTAGTGATTTTACAGCATTTGCCATGTTATCTGGATGGAGCACAACAGGGAAATTGGCCTGTCCTTATTGTGGAAATAATTCTGATGCATTTTATCTTCCCAACGGGGGAAAAGTTTGTTGGTTTGACAATCACAGGAGATTTTTACCTCTAGATCATCCATTCAGACGCAATAAACATAAGTTTATTAAGAATACGATGGTGAAGAAAACTTCTCCCCCTTACAAAGATGGTGAAGAAATATTGCTAGAGATTGATGAATTAGGCTTGCTGAAAGTAACAGAATTTGAATATGCTGAAGTTAATACAAGCATCAGTAAAAACTTTGGTTGGAGAAAACGAAATTTTTTTTGGGATTTGCTATATTGGAAGACAAATTTGATACTTCATATTTTAGACAATATGCATATCAAATTTTTTTCGACAATATGTTCAATACCATAATGAACATTGAGGGGCAGACAAAAGATAATGCAAAATCATGAGCTGATTTGCAAATATTTTGTTGAAGAAATGAGTTACATAAAGATCTTAGAACTAGTAAATATCTGAAAGTATGTTATACGTTGGACAAAAAACAAAGGAAAATATTGTGTGAATGATTGAAGGGTTTAAGGTGTCTCGATGGTTATGCATTTAACATGGGAATGTGTGTGGATATGAAGAAGTACAAATTATTTGGGCTGAAAAGTCATGATTGTCACGTATTTATGCAAAGATTACTTCCAATCGCATTGCGGGAGTTGCTGCCAAATAAGGTTTGGGAAGTAATTACAGAAATAAGTTTGTTTTTCAAAAATTTGACATCATCTGAAATCAAGTACAGTGACATGGAACAGTTAGACAAGTTAGAAGGGATTTTTCCTCCTAGCTTTTTCAATGTTATGGAGCATTTACTTGTGCATTTAGAATACGAGGCTAAACTAGCTGGTCTAGTGCAATATCGATGGATGTATCCGTTTGAGAGGTAATTCACATTGAACTTTCAGTTAATGAAGTGTGATTGGTTTTAACAGGTACATTGTAATACTATTAATTTGTCATACAGGTATTTGCATCACTTGAAGAAAAATGTGAAAAACAAGGCTAAAGTTGAAGGATCCATTTGTAATGCGTATTTAGTTGAGGAGACTAGTACATTTTGTGGACATTGTTTTACGCCACATGTTCAAACAAGAGCAAGAAAAGTTCCTCGTAATGACAATGGGGGTGGAACCAGTCATATTGATGGCAACATATCTATTTTCACATTTCTTGGGCGAGCATATAGGCGTGCAATAAGAAGAATGTTAACAAAGCAAGAAATTGAGGCTGACCATGGTTACATTTTACTGAACTTCCAAGAGGTTCAACCTTTCGTGCAGTAAGTTTGACCACATTGTATCGGTACTAACATTTTGTCTTTTTGATAACTAAATTACTTGATTTCAAATAGGATATACGAGGCATTATTACACGAGCTCATGTCAAATAGCACATAGGATGAAGTCAATAATGAGGTTGGGTGACACTTTGCACAATGGTTTGAGAGATACGTTCGTTTCCACTTACAAATCAACTCCTTATTAAATTATACAAAACAATTGTTGAATTTAGCGTATGTAATCATTGATATTGAAATCATTTATTTTTGTAGGCCTTAGAAAATCGAATAGAGAACAGGTTCATTTCTGTTCTTGGTAAAGGACCGCTACGAATTGCGAAATCGTATCCGGTTTATTTTGTTAATGGCTACAAATATCATACAGAATCTCATGGTCATAACATGTCAACAGTAAATAGTGGGGTTTCCATACAAGGCGAATTCATGGATTACTATAGTAAATTCATTGAGGAACTAGAAGTTGAGTACCCTGCGTTGCCCATCAAGCGAACTATGATATTTAAGTGTGATTGGTTTAACCCCACTCCAAACATTGGAACAAAAGTTCATAGCCGATACAATCTTGTTGAAATCAACTAGCGTAGGAGATTGAAACATTTCGATCCTTTCATTTTGGCTATGCAAGCGAAACAGGTTTGTTATGTCCCTTTTCCAAGTATACGATGGGATAAGTTAGATTGGATGGCGGAGTGCAAAGTTAAACCTAGAGGAGTGTTTCAATCACATGTAAAAAGGGATCAGATAATTGAAAGTGAAGCATTTCAGAAAGATGCTTATTGTATAAATGCATCTGTGATATATTATGATCATGATCCTTTGCACAATCCATCACATGAATATGTTGATATTTTGTCTGAAGAGGAGGAAGATGGTCAACGATCTGAAGAGGAGCCTGATTTTGAATCTTATTCTTCAGAAAGTGAAGATGATTGTAATTTATATTTAAGTTCTGATAGCGATTAATTTGTGTATGTACTGCAAAATTGACTTTCCTTTGACAACTAATATCAACTCAAACTTTCCAAATTATTCTGTCACATTTTTATTTCCAATTCTTAATTAAGGAATGTCGACTTGGCGTCTGGTACCGGATAAACGTAATTCATTCCATTGGGAGGAATATGGTAAAATTGTCCCTGCCGAAAACATCAAGGATGTAGCAACAATCTCCACCCCTTTACCTAATAACCGTTTGCCTTCCATAACCGATCTTCTACTTGATGGTGTATAGTATCATACAACATCAATTTCCTTATTATCTTCATCTCAATTCAAACATACGAAGTTGTTATATAAACATTTCATGGAATTTATTACATGTTTTCAGCTGTAATGAATCTCGAAGATGACATGTATGCCGAAGGAGGTGGGAGTAATGACACAACAATCAATGAAAGATTTGGCAAATCGGTTGCTTTGGAAAAATTCCCAAATTCACAGAGCTCAAATGGAAATTCACGTACATTTACGTATTTAGGATATGTTCCATTATCCCATTTTAATATGACAATATGTAAGTTCATTCCTATTAGGGTGTAGGTAAACCATTTCCAAACGTTTCACCAACAAACTTAGCAATAGTGGAAAAGCTGTTGCAAGAAGGTATTCAAAACCAAACACGTGCAGGAAGAACATATACTGTTTCCATTGGAGCGTTCAAACTTGCGAGGAACCTTATCGGAAATCCACCTATCAGGGAGTCCTTTACCTTTACCGACTCCCGTGTTACTTGGAATCCAAACAAAAAATAAAATCATTGTCATGTATCTCTGTAATACAATATGGATGTGCCATGAACTAGTTGTATTATTGTACTATGACTCTAAAAATTATTCTCATTACTAAATTCAAAGTGATGATATGAAACAAATCATCAGATGTTCCATTTACATAGATTGTGTAAAATCAAATGATTTAGGATCAAATTTACATATGTCATAGAGAATTCAGTAAACAACTAATTCCAAAGACAAATATGGGACCAAAGAGACCACGTAATGTGATGCAGCCAAGGTTTAGAGGCATGTTTGGGGGCACTTATTGTGAGGGTGGCCTATCACAACCTCTAGTTGCAATTGAGTCCCCACCACCACCAATGTCTCCAATTGTAGGGACATCATCACCTGCGACTAGTGATGCAGAACATTTCAACAGTCAGATATCATCCAATACAATTATGGAAGATGAAGGAGACGAGACGTGACTTGGATCTAAGGGTCCTGATGGTAGAAAGTATATAACAATATCTGATAAATAGTAAGTGCGATCACATGAAACACTGTATAAGATGAATCATTATATTGTTGTGTTAAATGTTTGCAAATTTATTACATTATTTCTTATTATATTAGGTTTATTATGTCTGGACCATGTTCAAGGCAAATGACATCTACTTTTAAAGAGAGGATTGATCATGAGGGTTATGCATGGAAGAAGATCTCAGAGGCCACAAAGACATTTTACTTTCAGGAGTTTGAGGTACAATATGCCATACATATGTGTTTTCTTTTTGTTGTATAGATTCATAACATACATATAAATTGTTTATAAGCTTTAATTAATTTATTCCTTTTATTCTCAAAAATATTTTTACTGGAGTTCTGAACTCAATGGGATAATACATAGTGTATGGGAGTCGCTCGTACACATTATCGCGATTTTATTAATCATATACACAATGTTGGTGTACGACCTTCTTACATTTCTGAGTCCACATGGAGTCATTGGCTGGAGTACTGGAGATCACCTGAGGCAATGTGCATATCGAGCCGTAACTCCACCAACAGACATGGTAGGTCAGGGGCAGACAATCTTCTCGTTCACACGGGAGGATCAATTACTCACCGTGAGCATGCAGAGAAACTTGTAACTATTTGGAATATTACATTTATATTGTAAATTAGTACTTTTCTATATTTGAATGTAAATTGATGTGTTAATGTTGTCATGAACATATATATGTAGTATGCCTAATGATCATGACTGTGTGAAGTAATTTGTTGATGCCATTTATGGCTGTGTTGAATAATTTGTTTTCTTAACTAGGGGGTAATATCATAAAAACAGCTAAGGCTCTACCGAAATTTTAATAAATTTCAGTTCAACTTATTACTTTTCATTGTTATGTAGGAAAAGTCTATGGGCATCAGTTGTTCTTGCATATGCACACCAAAAAACATGACGGTGTGACATTCGTAAACAACCGATGTCGAGAACTTAATGTATGTTAATTTCATAGTTTAATATTCAATCTTATTTTAATTATAACTTTTCCATTATAATATACACATGGCCTCCTAATAGGACCAAATACAACAAACAATTGGGCAACAGTCGCAGGATGAACTACCTGTTGATGAGACGCAGGTATATTTTGATGCAGTGGGTGGCAGGGACAGTCGGGGAAGGATCTTTGGCCAAGGCTCACGTGCCAATTCATTTTATTCGTAGTCTTCCACTATGTAAACAACAGCATCATCTAATTCAAAGTCGACAACGCGACGTATCAATCAGCTTGAGGCCACAATGAATACGTTGATGGAGGTAATAACTAGGCTAAGAAATGACATAAAGGAAATGAGAACGAATAATACAGACTCACACCAGCCACGCTCACCAAGACAATGGGATTGTTGTTGTCATAAATTTGGTTTTCAGCTATATACTATTTAATGTTACAATTTGCACTTAAGAATGATTTCCCTTTTTATAATCATTTTACTTTTTCTATAAACAAATTCTATGGGTTCAAAACTCCTAAACAATGTTACGATAATTTATAATTGTTTAAATTGGAATCAAATTTAACGATCAGATTTTCAGAAATAATTCATTCAACTAGACATTAATAGAGATTTATAGGTGACTTCAGCGATCAAACAGGATCCACCTTTGAATTAAGCAATTAAAGGTATATTTGATTAATAGCTAACATTACCGACGGTATACATTTCCGTCGGTGTTAATGTTGTCATGTTCCGACAGAACTGTCGAAACATATAACAACTCTCTCCGACGGAATCGTCAGTAACTAAACCAACGTTCTCTGACGGTTTCGTCGGAAATTCTTGATTCTGCCTCCGACGGTTTCGTCGGAAATTCTTGATTCTACCTCCGACGGTTCCGTCGGAGCCATATTCCCTAATATTCCAACGCTTTTTATTTTCGGTCGGTAAAATATTACCGACCGTATGATCTTACCATCGGTAATCAATACCGATCGTGCCGCCGCCAACGTTGGTCTCCATCGCCCTACTACGTCGGTAAATGAGATTACCGACAGATTCTCCGTGCTTTCCGCCCGAAAATTCTGTTGGTAACTCCTTATTTTCTTGTAGTGAGAAATTTTTTCATTAAATATGAGATATTTAATAAATAAAGATCAGTATGAGATATTGAATTTAATTTTGACATAATTAGTATTTAATTAGAATTAATTACAATTCTAATTAAATTTTACTAAAATTTAGAATTTAATTTCAATTAAATTACTAAAATGTCCAAAGTTATAATAAGTTTAAGCTTCAACGGAGTCAGCTCTCTTTGCCTAACCTTCTTTATAGCAGTTGTAAAACTCTCTCAACTTATTTTTTTATACCGTTAAAGGCTGGAAACTTGTGCAATTACTTAAGATAAGTCAATTTTAAAATGGTTTAAGGGAAATGACAAGAAAAATAATCAAGTTTCATAATAAAGTACAAATTATCATGCATGCTTTATTACATTTTATATAGATCATGTTATAGAAGTTAAGTGATCTTCAGAGGTGGCAACTGGGTCGTGCCCGGTTCAGGCCCAATGTTAATGAACCAAGCCTAGGTTGACCAAGCTCTAGAAAAAATCGGACCTCTAACCTAAGGCTCGACTCTTATAAGTAAGATGACGAAGTTTAGTTGAAAACAATGTCAATTTTACATTTTAATTTTAAAAAAATTCAGGCTAGGCTAAGTTAAACTCGGGCTCAAGCCAAGCTGTCTCAAACTTGTCTAAGGCCCTTAGCAGCAAGGGTATGGCCAGGCTTAGGCCTCAGAGGGCCCTAGCTTTGGAAAATAATACCAAAAAAGTTTCATATTTATTTTGCTACATATAGAATCAGATCTCATCCTGATTTTCTAGCAATCACTCAGTCATCTTCGCTGCAAGAGAGGAGGAGCTGTGTTTATGGTTGGACTCCAAACCAAAAAGTTCAGTTCTGTACATCTCATTTGGTAGCGAAGTTGGTCCTAACACGGATGAATACGCACAGCTGGCTAACGAATTGGAGGCTACTGACATGTCTTTCATATGGATCATCCAATGATGCTAATGTCGATGTTTAACAAAGGGACTAAGTTTGTTATTGAGCAAGAAGTCCCAAATGGACACTTGACGCTTAAAACATAGTGAAAAAGAAAATGTTTTCTTATGTTGTGCCCCTATTAATCTATTCCAAGTACAACTATTTCAGCAACAAGTGAAAATAGGTGCATTGGGCAAACATATATGGACAAGAATATAGAGGGAAAAAGGAAATGATTACTCAAAACTTTCGCCTCTTGTTCCTAGTCCCTTTGAGAATAAATCTTGCCTTATATCTCATTACTTTACCTTTGGTAACTTTTTTTATTTTGTACATATTTTTGGCTTTAATGACATAATAACCTCTCATTCTTACTAAATCCACTTCTCATTCTTACTAATGTCTTCAAAATTTTAAGACTCAATATCTACAAGTAAACAAAATAAGTTAGGATTATCATAAAATTTCTCAAGTCTTTGATATCTTGGAGACCTCAAGCTTATTGCTGAAGTTGTGAAGGATGATGCCAAAATAATGGGTTTGGTGAAGTTGGTGAAGAAAAATCATTCTCAACTTATTGAACAACCTCCTTTTCTTTTTCATCTTCAAAATATGGAAGGAAGTAACAAGATCCCTTCACTTGAGAGCTCCAATTTCAAATAGGGAATGGAGCTTGACCAAAAGTTTGGTCGAGTTTGAGCTAGACTTAAACACCAATCACGCCAAAATATTCGCCTCGATCTCGAACTTCATCCAACTTCAAGCATTCCAAATCCTAATCAAGTCTAAAGCATTTAGCCCAAAAATAACTATTCATCAATATATAAAACAATATTATTTTGTAAATGAAAGAAGTTCATAGCCTAAACTCGAGCCTATGCCTAGTCTGAAGCCTTGAACTTAGTTTAAAGCTCAAAATTATTTTAAAAAATGTCTAAGCCCAGCTTAAAGCTTTGTTAACTAATGTTACACCCTTTAACTTTGAGTTAAGCTTAGGTCCTTTTGTCATCCCTATCCTAAGATGCTTCTTCTTTAAATTCAATATCTCCATTAATAATAAACTTTTTATCACTTCAATTGAACAACTTGTTACCTTTTGCTTTTTTGTGTGATCCAATAAAAATAAATCTCTTACTTTGATCATCAAATTTGGCATTTCTTGTTCTGATGTATACACAACTGCAATAGAGCCAAACACATTCAAACATGATGCAAAAAATCTTTATTCCACTCAATGCTTATTATAGAGTGACATCTTTCAAGATCTTTACATGGCTATGATTTAAAAGATAAACCACTCGTACAATAAATTCCACCCAAAACTCCTTAGACATCATCGTTCTTTCGATATGGTTCTCATTATATTCTCTGAACTTCTCCATTTTTAGAGACATTTAGGCACTGTAAAAGATAACAAATTCCATGTATCTCAAAAACACTCTTAAATTCATTTGAAGTGAATTCTACACCTCTAACAATTCTTAAAAAATTTAATTTCAAAATTATTTTTTCTCATCCAAAGCTTCAAACCTTTTAAAAGCACCAAACGATTGAGACTTGTACTTCAAAATTTTAACCTACTTCCTTCTCTCCCAAAGTTTTGAATGCGTTAAATGATCACTAATACCAATCTTCAAACAAATGGCCTCGTAGTGTGCAAGTTCAACAAAAACGTTTATTGTTAGTCATAATCACCCTGGCAACGATTTAAAAGTTGATCAATGCTTAAAATATTATTCTTTTAATTTTTAATAAAGTAAACATTAGAGAGAAGCTTATGACCACCTATTTTATCTTAAGAAAATTTATATCTTTACCTTTGACCTCCACAACTTTATTGTCACTAAAATGTGCAATTCATGTCACTTTAGTATCTAATTCAAAATATTTACTTTTATCACTTGTCATATGATTGTTAGCTACATTATCAAAGTATTATGTGTTTTTTTTTCCTTTTGGTTCATCATTTATCATAAGTATTAAAGTTTCCTCTATTGCATCTTCATTGACTTTTACAAATTTTGCTTCATCTTCATTCTTAGAAAAATATTCCTAAGAATAATAGTCGTATTTGTCACACGAATAACATTCAACTTTGGTTTTTTCATTTTTTATATTATTTCACCCAAAAATTGCCTCTTCCTCTTCGTCTTCTTTAACAAAGTTGAAAATTTTGAGGTTGATTTTCAGTAAAATATTCTTGTTCATCTCTTCCTCTCTCTTGTCTCTATGAATGTCTACAAACTTATCTATAATCAAGTCTACTTCCCTATATAAATTATTCTTTTCCACTTTGCTCTATGTAATTATTTTTGGATTTTAAGGATAACTTTTCTAGTAAAGCTTGTTTTGTTAGTGCATGCTTCTGGTCACAATTCATCTTTTCTTCATAAGCTAATGAAGAATCACTTAGCATATCTATAGAGGCATTGCTTATGTCTTTGGCTTCTTCAATAATCACTACCACATAATTGAATTTCAAGTTGAGAGGTCATACGCCTTCTCCATAATTTGACCATCTTACTTAGTTTTACCAAGCCTCTTCATATGATTTACAACTCCTAGGATTCTAATGAAGTACTTTAAAATAAATTCATCATCCTTCATTAAGAGTGCCTCAAGCTCAACCCTTAGAGTTTGAAGTCACACCTTCTCCATCTTCCCGACTCCCATCAATGAATTTTGGAGAATTTCCCACACCTTCTTTCATGCAGTTTCATTGGCTATTTTCTCAAGAATTTTTTCATCCAAACCTTGATGGATGATGTTAAGTACACTTTGATCTTTCTTCTTTTGCTTTCCCAATACTTCTTTTTCTACTTGAATGTCAAGCTTACCTCATCTTAAGGCTTTACATGGCCTTCTTTGGCTACATTCTAAATGCCTTGTGAATCAAGAATAGCATTCATCTTAAGTGTCCAATTCTCATAATTAAGTTCGATGAGTTGTGGATAGTGGAAAGACATGGAAGCTACTTTTAATGTCATAGTTAACTTTGATATCACTTTGTTAGAAAAATAATAATCTTACAAACACTTACGCACTTATATAAACAATGAAACAAAATAATTGTTGCAATAAAACTTTTATTCTTACCTCTCATTGTCAAAATAAAATGTCTCATGATTATTTATACTACCAATGAAAAATTCTAAATTAACTAACTTAAAACTAGTTAATGATAGAATACAAAGAGGGAAATATTCTCAATGATATAATAAAGTTTGTATGATAAAAAAATTTCGACTAGACTATTTTTGTTTCACCATAACTCTCTTTAGGTAATTCTAAATAACCCAATATTTTATTTATTTGAATCTAAACTTATAAATATTTTTAAGAAATTAATTACCTTAATTGATTAAGATTTAACTATTCTACATGTCTCTCAAAGTTGTTACGAAATTCTAAAAATCAACTTTATCTTAAATAGATCTTTCATAAACAAGAAACAAAACATAATTTTTTGATGATTACATAAAGTAGAGATATGGAAGTCTAATAATTGATCAATGCTCCAGTATGAAAAAGAAAACAAATTAAAAACACCTCACAAGAAAGTTACCTGTTATATGTCGATAACCTCTTAATACATTTGCTAATTGGTGAGGAATGGGAAGAGACAAGAATAATCCAATTCTTCCTTTTTATTTATTATTATACAAAATGACATTATTTTTATAATGTAAAAAGTTTGAGCTTCGATCAGGCTAGACTGTGAAACTCAATTAAGAGTTTAGTCTAAAGTCTTTTTTTTTCAAAAATTTAAACTTGACCTAAAATCTGATCAATTGGAATAAAATGTATTGACTTTAAACCAGACTAGATAAGATCGAGCTTAGATTAGCCTTTTTATTGAGTGTCCAACCCGATTTTGAGATATTGGATGATATGGCGAATAGGATAATAGTAGATAAACATCAGCTCTAAAAGATAAAGACTATATGGGAGGATCACATGAAGATAGAGGAGATCTTCGTAGATATAGATGTATCATTCTTAGATAGATGTAATCTCTTATCTTGTTAGTTGTGATGTAGATAAATCCTATCAGATAAAGTCTTATTTAGATAAGGATGTCATTTTATTGGAGTTTAGTTAAGATTTTGACTTAGTTATCAAGCTAGAGGTACCTATAAATAGCTTATTTGAGTTTGACTCCAAACATAAGATAAAGAGTGTGGTCACAACATCCAAAAGTGAGGAAAAACAAAGAGAGGGCAAAAAGGGTTGTATTCTCATCATTGTTTGATTTTTCTACAGATTGATTTGAGGGTTTGTTGATTGTGATATCAACTTTGATTTCAATTCTGAAACTTTGTCAGACAACTTATTGTTGTGGGGGGTGAGAGATCAACTTTTTCTGTAAATCCTTATTGAGTTTAGTAGATTTATTTGTTGATTTATCCTATAGTTTTTCCCTCTACATTAAAGAGTTTTCCATGTTAAATCTTGGTGTTTGTTTCATTATTTATTCTCTTCTCGCATTTTTTCTATTGTAATAAGGAGAGTTCTTTTTTGTCTTTAATATTTGGTTCATTTTTTAGGAGTTGTGTATTTGTCTCCCAACAAGTAGTATTAGAGTCATCGTAATGGAAGGTGGAACAACTCTATGGTCAAGTTAACGTCATCAAATTACTCGATATAAAGGCCCATAATGGAGGACCTTTTGTATTAAAAGGATCTCTTTAATCTTATTGATGTGGAAACATGTGTGAAGGATGACGTTCCTTTAAAACTTGAAAATATTTCAGACAAAGAATGGGAAAAGATAAAGTAGAAACTTTGGGCATTATCAGATAATAGATTGATATTAGCATATTCAACCATATGTCTCAAGAAACAGATCATTTTAAGCTATGGAAGAAGCTAGAAGGCTAGTATGAAAGGAAGATTGCTTATAATAAGACCTCTTTAATTAAAAGCTTGTGAATTTTAAGTTAAAGGCTGGGAAATTAGTTTCAGAGCATTTAAGCAATTTCCAATACATAATCAACAAACTTACAACAATGAAGATTATTCTTGTTGATAAGCTTCACGCTTTGTTCCTGTTAAGTTTGTTATGGATAGTTGGAAAGCACTAGTGGTAACGATTAGCAACTCAGCTCCTTAAGGTGTGCTCTTTTTGGATGTAATCAAAACGAGTATTTTTTTAATGAAGAAATTATAATAAAGGAGATTGAAATTGATTGCGTGCAGGCTTTTGTGACAGAAAGCAGAGGAAGGAACAAGAGTAGGGGTCCCAATGGTTGTGACAAGTCTAAGAATTGTTCAAAGTCCAGAGGCGACAATGACATAAAGACATGTTACTATTGTGATAAGTTAGGATACATTAAAAGGTTCTGTTATAAGTGGAAGAGGGATTAGAAAAGGTAAGATAATCATAATGATGATGATGATATGTACAGTTGCAACTGCTTCAAGAATGGATAATGAGGTGTCACTAGTTTGTACAACTACTGAATGCTTCCATGTCAGCAATTATGGTTCTGAATGACTGATTGATACGACAACATATTATTATTGTGTTCTAAATGTGGAGTACTTCTCAAACTATAAGAGTAGAGATTTTGGAAGTGTAAAGATGGGAAACCAAAGTTTCGCCAAGATAGTCAGTATGGGTGATATCCGAATTCAGGCAAACTTCAGATGCTTACTAACGTTGAGAGATGTATGACATATTCTCAATATAAGGTTGAATTTGTTATCAATGAATGTGTTACACTTTTGGAGACAGGAAGTGGAAACTAACCAAAGGAGCAATGACGATTGCTTGAGGACAGATATGTTGCTCGCTGTACAAAACACAATTGAAGGTGTGTGGTGATGGAGAAGTATACACATCCGAAGAGGAAACTTCACCAAATTTGTGGCATCTATAATTGGGACACATGGGTGAGAAGGGATTAAAGTTACTGGCTAAAAAATACCTTATCCTAGTTAAGAACTCACAACTACTTAATCCTTATCATTGTTTAGTTGGAAAGCAACATAGAGTCTCTTTCAAGAGAAGATCTAAAAGGAAGTTAGAGTTGGTGCATTCAGATGTTTGTGGTCTTATTGAGGGGAAGCCACTAGAAGGTAACAGATATTTTGTTACATTCATTAATGATGCTTCGAGGAAGACTTGGGTGTATATTTTGAACTCTAAGAGTCAAGTTTTTGAAACATTCAAGAAGTTTCATATTATGGTATAAAGGGAAGCTGAGAGGAAGCTGAAATGCTTGCAAATAGACAATGAAGGGGAGTATACTTCTAAGGTGTTTGAAGAATATTGAACATCACATGGCATCAGACTTGAGAAAACTGAACTAGGAACTCCACAATATAATGTGGTTGCTGAAAGGATGAACATAATCATTATGGATAAGGTTCGTTGCATGCTCAAAATGTCTATATTGCCAAAGACATTTTGGAGAAAAGCAATTCGAACAACAGTCTACCCGATAAATAGAGCTCTCTTAGTTCAATTGGATTGTGAGATTCTTGAGAGATCGTGGACTAGTAAGGATCTCACATATCATCATTTGAGAGTTTTTAGTTGCAAGGTATTTAGACACGTACCTAAGGATCAGAGAAAGAAACTTAACTCAAAGTTGATACATTGCATCTTTGTTGGATATGGTAGCGATCAATTTAGCTTCAGACTTTATGACCTAGAGGAATAAAAAGGTGTTTAAAAGTTGGGATGTGGTGTTCCTGGAGCATGAAAGATGTTGATCTTCTGAATAGAGATAAACCATCATACTTTAGCTCATCATATGGCAGAGTTAGCCCTTCACCAATTCCTTTGACTATTGAGCAATCTATAGGAGAAGAAGATGAAGTGTGTGACCAAGCACACATTGTTGGTGATCCAATACAATTTGATGGTGATAAGCTACATGAACTACATCCAGACAATGCCAAAGATTAATCAATTGAGGATAATTTGCAGGAGGAGCAATGGTATACAATAGTTGATGAACCACAACTTCGAAGGTCGACAAAGGAGAAAAGACCTTTTAGAAAGTATCCAAGTTCTGAGTACCTGTTACTTACTACTAAGGGGGAGCCTAAAGATGTGCTAGACATTGCATTTTGTGAAAACATCAGATATCATTGGTTGAAGTATGTGATAGAAGAGAAATAATTAATGTTGAAGAAGGTTCACCCATATTTCAATGGTGTTGATATGTTGACTAAAGAGGCTCCAGAAACAAGTATAAGCTTTGTTGTAAACTTACCAAGATGAATCTCAAGTAGATAATAGAAAATAAACGGGGAGATTGTTAAATGTCCAACCTTATTTTGAGATCTTAGATGATGCGACGAATAAAAGCATAGTGGATAGACATTAACTCTAAAAGATAAAGACCATGTGGGAGGATCATTTGAAGATAGTGTAAATCTTCGTGAATATGGATGTATCATTTCTAGATATATGTAATCTCTTAACTTGTTAGTTGTGACGTAGATAAATCTTAGTAGATAGGGTCCTATCTAGATGGGGATGTCATCTTATTGGATAATGTGATTTTATCTAATTAGGATAAAATGCGATCTAATTAGTTCAATTTAGTTAAGATTCTAACTTAGTTATCAAGCTAGATGTGCTTATAAATAGATCATTTGAGCCTTGCTCCACATATGAGATAGAGAGTCTGATCACAATGTCCAAAAGTGAGGAAAAACAAATAGAAGGCAAAGACGATTGTATTCTCATTCCTGTTTGATTGTAGAGAGAGGGCAAAGACGAATGTATTCTTATCATTGTTTGATTGTGTTGGACTAATGGTGGTTGACAAATTAATCCTACTTATGTTTTGATAATAATAAAATATATAGAATTGGTTAAGAAATTTATTGC
>JANVCL010000006.1:27709466-27724132 GCA_026546855.1 Erythroxylum incrassatum
GATAAGTGTTAGTTCAAAGATGAAATATTGAGTTATTGCATGATTAAGAAGAATTAAGTGAATTGAAATTTGCACGAAGATGAGTTTCCAAAAAGGAAGTTGTATGGTTTGGTTAGGATTTGAATGAGTTTGAATAAAGAGAAAGAGAACAGAAATGTATGAAAAAAAATTTATACCGGATTTTCGGATTGGTCTTAGGATAAGGTTCCAACGCAACTTTTCGTTTCCTAAGATTTGCGCTTTTGGATGTCGGCATTTGCTTCTGTTTCGTTCCGCTTCAAATTCGAAAAGAATTCGTTCTTTCGATTTCTGTTTTTGATTATGTTTGCTTCGTTTCTGTATCCGTTTTTCGGTTGGGATCCGGTTCCTGAGATTGGGTCCCAACATCATCTCTCATATGATTGGTGCAACTACTATCAATCAATTATCTCTCACTTAAGTTACTAGTGACAAAGTAGGTCTCCATAAATAATTTATCCCCTTCCGACTAGTTTGTAACTTGTGCCTTGATCTGTTGTTGATTTTTTTTCCTGCCAATTTTGGCAATATGGCCAAGTTGTTTGCATTTGTTGCATTTGATATGAAGCTTTCTCCAACACTTGAAATGTGGTTGATTTCCACAATGTTAGCATGGAGTGTAACTTGGCTTGTTATTTCTTCCATTGCTACTATTGTTGTTTGTAGCTTCAGTTTGTTCAGCATTGTTCTTTTTTCCTTTCTTTTTCTTCCATTTCCTACCTTCATTGATCTGCAATTTAGCTTGTAAAGCACCCTTAATTGAGCCTTCTTGCCTCATAAGCCTTCTTTGTTCCTAAGCCTGTAATGCATTTAACAACTCTACCAAGGTGATTTTTGACAGGTCTTTAAAATTTTTTAGAGAGGAAATTGTTGTTTAAAACCTTTCAGAAACAGTCTCAAGAACTGTCTAAGCAATTCTAAGGGGGTGCTTGGTTTTAGGAAGGCATCAATAGGTAAGGAATGAAAAACGTTTGGTTAGTTATGTACTATTATTATATAAACAGTTTTGATACCCCCATATATGAGAAAAATGATTTTCATTCCTTATTAACAAGCAAGTGTCATGAGTGTGACAGTCTTTGTCGCGCCATGACAATAAATGTCATAGGCGTGACACTTCTTATCACACTTGTGACACTTACTTTTTTTATTTTTTTCAATTAAATATAATTAAAATATAATTAATTAACTATAATATAATTAATTAGTTAATTACAATACTATTTATTTATTTATTTATTAAAATATAATTAATTAATTACAATATAATTAATTAATTATATTTTCTCTTTTTTAGCAATTAAATATAATTAATTAAAATATATTAAAATTTGATGTAAAAAATTTTTGACAAATTTTTATTTCTCAATATTTTTAACAAATCAACCACTATCAATGGTAATGTTAATCATTTATTCCTCTTAACCACCATCATAATTATAATGATTATATCCATTCTTATTCCTCACTATATTCATCATTTTCTCATGTAAACCAACGGCCCCTAGTAAAATCACAAAATTCAGTTCCAAACAATCTTACCCTATTGACAATGATGAGAAGTCTCTCAGAATACTCCTTCACAGTTTTCAAGTCCTTCATCCTTTACATCTCAAACTCCCTAATCAAATTCAGCACTTACATCCATTTGACTCTCTCATTGCCTTCATACTCTTACTTGAAAAAGTCTCTAATCTCTTTTGCTAGCTTTAGGGTCATAGTTCTAGTAAAGATTGCTAGTGAGATAGCTACAAATAGACCTGCCTTCACTTTTGATTTCCTTTGCCTTCGTCTTTTGTGATTCTTGATTTGAGCAAGAGTTGGGCTATTTGGCAAAGGAGGAACCTCGTAGTCCAGCTTCCCAAAGATCAGTAGTCCAGCTTCCCAAAGATCACTTACATCAAGATAAGCCTCCAAAAAAAGCTTTGTTACTAATTTGAAGGAGTTAAGCAAGGTAAAAATACGAAAAATGGAAGCAATATAGAAACACAAAGAAAAATGGATGAAAATGTTGTCATGATTTCATTGAAAAAAACATACTTAAATATATAAAAAAATTATAACTGAAATTCAATAAAAATAGTCAATGGTTTCATGATCACAAACAGAGACGGAGCCATGTACATGGCCCCCCCTTTCAAATATTTTTTTTTTAAATTACTTATAAAATTAAAATTTTTAAAATTATAAATATAAGTGGCCCCTCCTTTAAAAAAAATCCCTACTTTTAAAATTTTCGGCCCCCCTTAAAATTAAGTCTGACTTCATCCCTGATCACAAACCACTCTTAGCTACAAAATAGTCACTAATAAAAAATACCTAATATTAAGACATGGTTACAGCTTTCAATTTCTGCTTTCAAACTCCATGTTGCAGCCCACAATGATTTACTTCCACAAAGTTGGCCTTTTTTTTTACATTTTTAACCTTGCCATCATACCACGACATTAGCATATTTTCAGCTTTCGGAGGCGTAAATGCATCATTATAGCAGACACGTTATTAAACAGTGGTTAGGGGTCAGCCGCAAGAATTTGCGATCTAAGTTGATGCATCCAACACCATTAGGAACTGATGTGCCAATTCCCTTTCTATCATATTCACGTACTCCTTTGCTGCTCCACACGCACAATCAGGAACTTTGGCTTATTCAACAAGTTCCTCTCACATGGTTTTGAATTTAGTAAAATAAGCCATCACAATCAATCCTACTTGCTTTAGATCGGCCAAAATAGACTTTAACTACTGTAAGCGAGCTGCATTACCGAGGAGTAACTTTCTTTGAGTTATTTCCAAATATCTTCCACGTACGTTCTCTATCTTGTATGGTGATTTTAATCCAAGGTTTTACCATAGAATTGTTTGCCTTCCAAGCTTTAAATTCAAGTGACTTCTCATCATTAAGCTTTATGATGTCGCCATTAACAAACCCGAGTTTATACTTTGCTTCGAAGGCCGTTATCATTGAGTCTTGCCAAATTTCATAATTCTCTACACCAGTGAGAACATATTTGGTTATCACTACTAATGTGAATGAGGGATGTATATAGTATATGGATGTGGGGTCTTAAAGGAATTCACCGTTAGTTTTCCTCTCCACCATTAGTGCCTTCGCCGTCCTTGTCGACCATTTTTGTTAGCCGGAGGATCTTTAGTCTTTTATGATTTAGGTTGAAGGTTAAACGTTTATATGGGCTCTGATACCATGAGAATTTTGAGCCGGGTAAAAACGTTCTTTACATTAATCACAAAGCATGCCTTTATATAGGCTACAAATCTTGGGCTACAAGCAATACAACTCATATACAGGTCATATTACAAGTCCTATGCAATCTCCTACTATATCTCAACCTTCTCCTAATAGGATTGTACTGACAGGTAATCTCCTTCAAGTGTTGACAAAAGTTCCGTTTGTCTGCAGCATGCACATTCTGAAATAAAGCGTTCGTAGTAATAAGTCAAAAAAAATCAAAAGCTACTGGAAGGTTAGCTATGGCATGTGGGAGTAGTGGCTCCAAGCGTTGCATCATGTCCATAAGGTTTAAGTTGCAATTGATGTGGCTGCCATACTTCCAATAAGTATGGGTTAATGGTTATAGTGAGTATCTGAGAATAGGAAGGTTGAACCCTCTAAAAACGTCCCAGGACTCCCTTTTTGTCTCTTACATGACCCCCCTGTAAAATCCTAGTCCTCAACGATAAAATTTTAGGGACAAAGGACCACATGTTTTCTCGCAAACCTCCCTCCCAATGCTTAACAAGTAGTTCTATCAATTCGTATCATACGGTCGATATTATTCCGTGTCAACGGGAATTGGATAAATACAACTGATAATATGCAAGGAAAAGGAACTAAGTGCAACTTCCTGATGACAATATGATTGGTACAACACTATTTACAAAATGCCATACTTCCTAGTTTAAGAAACAATTGAATTACACTAGAAAACTTTATTAAAGTATACATAATTTGACTATGGCAATGCGTCCAAAACTAGCAGTAGAGAGGAGCTGAATAACCATTAATACATATGCCAGTCAAGAAAGTATGATGAATATTGCATAGCTACCTATGCAGCATTAGCAACCTTGATGAAAACATCCTCCAAGGTGGTGTCGGACAAGCCCCAGGCGAACACCGGGAATCTTCCTTTAGCGATCTCTACTGCATGAAATACATCTGCAATTCTGACCTCATGTTTCGGTATTTCAAACTTTTGTGTTCCAGAGGTATGGTAAGTCCTTTCAGCATTAGGAGATAGCTGTTGTACCATATTTGCAACCTCCACCTCATGCTCCGCAGATGTTGTCATGGTAAAAACATAAGATCCTCCATATCTGGCCTTCAGCTGTTTCATTTTTATGTAAAATGTCACGTGCCAGAAATTGAAAATCAACTGTCATAAGAAATGATGGTGACACCGTTTTGTTGTCATAAGAGAATAATGCAGGTTATGTGACAAGAAGTTAAGATGCTAAGGCACCCTTTTCAAATTAAGGAAAACACTTCCATCAATGAAACTATAAGCAAATATTCAAATGTATTGCACCGTTACCTCTTTAGGGTTTCCTATGCATTGTAGGTTTCCATCAACAAAAATTCCAAGTCGATCACAAAGAGCCTCTGCCTCTTCCATTGAATGTGCTGAAAATAGTTGTGGCAATGCAATATAAACAACTTGGAACTTCTCAATTGCTGACAACCAAAATATTTACCCATATCCCAACCACATTCACACACACACGCAAAGAGAAGAGGGGATACTTGTGAGAATAATTGCCCGGTCCTTCTTCGCACGCTTCACTACATTCCATAAATTGCTCCTTGAAGCTGGATCTAATCCAGTACTAGGTTCGTCCATGTAAACAACCTAGAAAGTTTTCGATATGTCAGGAGACAGACCAGTTTAAAAATATAATTATCCAGCTGCATAAAGCAAAGATTGCAAGAAAGAGATCTACATACTTTTGGGTCTCCAATTAGTGAAATGGCAACACTCAGCCTCCTCTTCATGCCTCCACTGTACTTCCCAGCATGTTTATCCGCAACTCCACCATTAAATAAATTTACACTTCTAAGAGATTCTTCAACTGCCTATGGAAGTAGAGCACAAAATAAAAAAGTGAAGCTCAGAAGTAATCCACCCAGGCAGGGCAAGTGCTCCACAACAATAATAATTGCCACTTACCAACTACTGTATTCTTATAGAATTAATTCAAGCAGTTATTATGGAGTAAATCCATGCAGTCCAACAGATCTTTTATTTGTATTTTTTTTTTTTCATTTCCTCTTCCCTATATGAAATTCTGAAATGTCTCTCTGACTACGTGATTCATCTTACTTTCGTATACAATTTACCAAACATGTTTAAGAACTAAATTTAGGAAAATTAACCCAATTGACACAACGAAAATTAGAAAGAAAAAAAAAAGATAACGACTTACCTGTGTCAATGCAGAACCTTTTAGGTTCTTAAGTCTACCATAAAATAGCAAGTGCTCCCTCCCGGTTAAAGTTTCCCAAAGCAAGCTATGAATTGTCAAAAAATGAACAGCATATTACTACGAAGAAGTTAGTAAATTGTTGTAAATTTTTTCAAAACTCTGACTTACTCATGCTGTGGGCATACCCCCATGCAAGTATAAATACAATCTATCTGAGTCTGTAAATTCAAACCCTGAACATATGCTGTCCCCGAGGTTGGCTTTGTGAGACCAATCATCTGATTAGAAGATAAGGTCATAAGGAAGTGCAAAAACTTGTATATTTCAAATTAGAGAAAGTAATAAAAACCTAAAGATCAATCCTTGTTAGATTAAAGTTCTCAAAGGGCAGGATATTATGCAGTAAAGAACTGCAAAAGGAGACAGAGAGAACAAACAAGTGAATGACCTAAAAGGAAGATAATGCAATTCTATGTGACATACCAGAAGGTGTGGCAATATCCAGATAACACCAACCAACCCAACCCATCCCATCCCCTCCCCTCCCTGGGCAAATCAGAAGATCCTTCTTAACCAGGACCAGGACAAAGGGCTTTAACATTAGTAGACTACATAACTAATAAGTTTCTACAACTTTTACAGTATGCTAGCAGGGGAGATGGGTTTCCAAATGCTTGAAACAGATTTGTTCCCCTCCACTAATCCAAATCAACTAAACAACAAGGGATCAATGATGACTGACCATACTAATAAAAGAGGTTTTCCCTGCACCATTTGGACCAAGCATACCAAAGCACTCTGCTCGAGGCAAGGCAAGAGATAATCCTTTGACTGCAACTTTCTCCGGGTTTCCATCTCTACCTGGATACACCTTCTTGAGGTCATGGCAAATAATTCCATGAGTATTGCTTGACTCTAGCAGTAACTGCTCAACCTTTTCCCTCTGCCAAAAAACAAAAAAATGAAGGTTTTGGCCAAAACAATTTGACATGGATACAAGGAAATTGGTGCTCTAGTGTTGGAGAGGCCAAACTGCAAGATTCAAGAATTAACTAATATTAACACATGTTTAAGCTCTTATTAATGATCAAAATAAAACTAAAGGGAATAACAACCTAACCCTTTTTTCGTGATAAACAATTATCATGCCACCCACTTCTGTAGACATTTGTTTTTTCCAAAATCATGAAGAAGTTAACCATTAACTATTGTCCAGGAAACAATAGATTTAAACGGAGAGCAGAAATGTAAATTCAACTTTCTACTAGTATAAACAAACAACTAACTATCCAATGGCAAGAATAGTATGAACCATCCTGCAGATCCGTCAGAATACCAAAAGCACTAGCAGCAACTGTGGTAGGAATAGACATCAGGACAGATTACCTCCTGACTGACATCTGGTTTATCCATATTAACAAAAACTTTGGATCCCTGCCTTTGCAAACTAGACTTCCGAAGAAATGATGACTTTTTGTTGCGAAAGCTGTTCAAGAAGAACAGACGATTTTTTCCACTTCCAGATGACAAAACTTGGTCCACATAATATGAAGCAAAAAGTACCAATAACCACTCAACAAACATGATCACCAACACATCTTTCATCCCATTTATATGATCATTCAAGTTTTTCCACTTCATCCCACTAGTCCCAAGCAAATTCCCAGTGAAAGCATATTGCCCAAACTCATACAACCCACGGTATAGAGAGAAACCAGGATAAAACTCCATCACAATGATCCAGCCTCCTATAACAATAGGAAAAAGTACCACAACGAGTTAATTCAGTGATAGAAGTTGGAATAAAGGTCAGTTTGTATGTGTGTATGCAGGTGTGTCCACACAAAAAAAAAGCCAACCAAGAGACTGTTTACAGCACCGAATATTAGGTAGTTAATTTGTAAAGTAATAACTGGCGGTTACACAAGTATCTCAAAGTCATTTCTGTATCAGTTATTCTAAAACAAAATCTTAATTTTTAAGGGCAATCAAAACAACAGTCCTGTCTGCTAAAGATTTTTAAGGAAAACAACTGAGAAGGAATGTATTAGGAGATTCAGGCATGGCATCAGTCATTTGCTCAACAGTGCCCATAAAAAAGTTCCAACTGATGGAACAGGAATTTTGGTTTGCAAACTTTGCTACTTACTGGGAAATGATGAATCTTCAACGAAGTTCTGGAAAAGAAAGCCTCCTAAGAGCCCAGTTCCAAAGACACATATAGTGGCTACAACTGTGACCGGCAAAAGGCAACTGTCATGAACACGAATACTAAGATAATTGATAAAAGTTTCATTAATGCAAAAAGTAATGTCACTAAAAACCTGTAGAAGTCTTAAAATCTGAGAAGAAAGTAGCCATCAGAAAAGCCACAGAAATTTGCAGGTTTATATAGATAAAATAAAATACAAATTGGATGCCGTAGTCATTCATCCTGAAGAATTTCAAACCTGTAATTCAACTGAATCAGAAAGTTGAAGCAAATACAAGTTGAGAAAGAACAAGAGACTAGAATTTACCTATAGCAGAGCCAAATGTTACAAAAACAAAGATGTACATCATAGATAAGGAAAGAAAATATAAGTATGTGATCAACCAATAAGGTCCATCACCGAGACCGTGCATTTTCATCATGATCCTCAGCTTTTTTTGTTTCTCATAAACCACAGATGTAAGAACCACCTACAGAAAAAATATCAAATACGGAAGATCAACATCTGGAAAGATGACTCGTTATCTGAGCCACTTCCTAATAACATGTGGTTCCCCAATTTTTCAGTTGTCAGATAAATATAGTCTAATAAGAGGAATCTTCGAAACGGAGCTAAGTTTGACGCATTCATCAAATATTATAGAATCGGGATGCCGGATGTTTAACATAATAAAAATCGTAACAAACATTCAGAAGCCTCAGGAAATTTTACTTTCTAAGAGATAAGGATGTTTCTGGAAGAAAGCCAAGTAAACTCTAGCCATGTTATAAAATGTCTGTAACCTCAAGCTCAATCCCACCTTATTGTTGGTTGACTGAAGATTCTAATTGTATGATTCTTTCCCTATGTGCTACATAGCAGTGATTTTACAGAAGCATCTACACCCAATGGTGGAATATTAGCACATGCAGACGGATAAATCAGTTGCCAAGAAACATCTTACTAAACTTGATTGACTCTTTAGCAAGAATATTGGTAAGAACTAGCATAAGTGATGCCACCTTGGCTTTCAACACTTAATAGGGAATAAAGGTAGTTATCACCATCTGGGCTATACAATCAAAGATTCACATAACAATGTTTAAAGAATGCAAGCTCTAAGATGGTAACAAAAAACTGTTCACAAACTTACAGGGAACAGTTGTAGAACAACCCATGTAAAGAAAAGTGTGCCAATAAGGGATGCAATATCCAGTCTGAGTTCACTAGCAGGTTGAGGCGTTTCTTTGACGTAGTCAAATAGAATTCGAGTACTAGGTCCTTTTAGCAACAGGAGGTAAGCATTCGATGCCTGTGGATATAAAGGTATAAATTTCATCATATATGTTGGCTGATATAGAATGGCAAACTCAAAAGCAAGGAAAGAAGTAAAAGACACAACAACATAGAACGAATATGTTATCGAAGAATTAATGTATATACAAATGCAAGAAACCAATTAAACATTCAAATATAAAATAACATAGATACAGCTCACGGACTTCAGTATATTATATTCATAAGTGCATCCTTGTTTTCGAAGTGAAAATTCACAGATTAGATGGTACAGTGGTACCTGCAGCATAACAATTGGTAATGGATACTGATTGCAGAAAACAAGAGGGAGAAAACTTATCACGCAAAAAAATAGCATCTCACTCGTAAGGATGGGCAAATTTGCAAAAGAAATGTTGCAAAAACTATTGAAAAATTTTGAAGAAAATAATAAAGAGCAACCAGCAATTTCAAGAGACTTGCAAATAAAATAGAAATTAAAAAAAAAAAGAGGGACAAAAAGGAGCAGTATTCATGAAAAGTTGAAAAGAAAAAACCTACATTAGAATAGCTGATAACTTTGAAGATGTCGAGGACACAGAATATCAATTATTTTTGAAGCCCAAGTACTAGGTAATGTTGCAAATTCAAGACGGAAACACCCAAGATTCAAGCCTCAATGCTGAAAGTATTAGATAATATTAATAAAAATTGAACATCATCTCATACCAGGTTCACTGAGCGTGGAATCCGGAGCAAGTTAAAAAGCTGACTACCGCTATTGTCTTTATAAGTTGCATTGTACCAGATGCTCATATTGAAGGTCTTTTGGTCAGTGTTTAAGAAATCATAGGCTGCAAGAAATTGAAATTATTATGATAAAGAATGCAATTATAAATCACAGGAAACGTGATGACAAGTTAAGGAAGGTCCACCTGCTAGTATCTCATTGATCTTCCCCTCTGAATTTCCTTGGCGATAACCTTTGTAAAGTTCTTCATTCACCTCAGCAGAACTATTTCGCCACAAATTTAAGCCTTCAACACATATTACCTCTACATTTAAAGAACAAAGTAAATAACCAAAGCTTCAGAATTTCACAAGCAAATAATCTTCCACAGAAACAAAAAAATGGTTTTGAGTGTGCACTTAACAGTTTTATGCTTCATGGAAAGTAGAGAAACTATGAGAGTGTGCATGTCCTCTTTCAATCGGAAGTGCATAAGGATTATGATTCTGACTGAACATACTAAAAATTCCTTTTACGCATGTTTGTAAACACAGAAGACATATCCTTAATTCTTTAGGTCCCATGTGTTCTAAAGCTGCTGTCTGTACGTTCATGTCAAGAAAATGTTCATTCATACATTTGGCGTTCAGCAACTAAAGTTATACCACTTGCTTGTTGGACTACATATTAATACCTTTCTTGAATTCCAGTGGTGACAAATGGATGGGAACAGAGAACGTGGAGTTCGGTGTGCACTGCTGTTGAACATTATACAGAGGAATATTGTCATAGAAACCAGGATCCAAAAGATTATCTTCTCTAGGATCGCTGTCTGAACCCTGAACCATTTAGGCGCACATGGACATCAAAATAGAAGATATAAGCAAGATAAAGCTAACCACCTGAAAATAGCTGGAAGAAAATTACAAAGGGTAGAAAGAACTAACCAGCGCACTGCTAGCTAAAGTATCTGTAACATTGGAGGACAATAAGGTGAGGGAGCTTGTGAACATATTCCCAGCCATGACTATCCAAAAAAAAAAGATGAAGAAGAATTATGCATTTCAGGAAATAAAAACCAGAGCTCAATTTCATCTATATGGAGGACAAAATAAGCGAGATTCGCAATAAAATGATGCGCAAAAATGAAGACAGAATAATGAAGTATGCATGCCCAGAATCTCATACTTGCACACATATGCTCAGGAAGATATTGAGAGATGAGAGAGAGGGAGAGAGATACCTTGTCCAAGTGATTGATTACTCCCAGTCATGAGTACGGTTACAGGACAGGAACCTGTACTTCTGCACGACTCATTTGGCAAATCTGTGAAGGGCAGAACATCTGACTTCACTGCACGATACTTTGGGGCGGGAATTTGTAAGAGAGGAGGCCATTGAGGGGGACTAGGAATTGGACAAGTGGCAACTTGATCCAAATTTGAGAATTGCACGCCGCAGACCTTCTCACAAGTTCCATCATTATTGGTGTCAACACATTGACAGCCGCACTTGTTACTAGCCTTGTTCAGCTCCATGTTAACTACAGCTTGAAGAATTTTAAGCAGCACGCAAAGAATAAAGGGAAAGCTAATGAGACGACAATTTGTCTTAGCATTCCGTTTCTGTGAAAACAAAAGAACAAATCGATAAATGATATTAGAAGACAATCTCCTAAAGTCAAAGTTCGGACAATGTTCAGGCCTAAACCACATTTAATCATCACATTGGCACGGATACGGATACCGTAGCCTTGAAATTCAAGAGTAAGTTTATTTAATCAAATTTAATAGAGTGAAATAAAGCGATTCAAATTTCATTCAATAAAGGGGAATAAATAATAATAAAAAAGAAGAGGAAAACTCAATCAACAACAAAAAAGAATCAGTTATAAAAATACCCAATCCACAAAACCAAGATAGCAAATTGTAGCTGCTCAGCCCAAACAGAATACCAGACACCACACACACCAACACTGAGCTCGTGCTACCAAAAAAGAACTCAAACTAAAACACACGAGACCCAAAAAAAAAAAAACAGAAGGCAAGCTGTTATCAGAACATCTTCTAAAACTTACGAGCAAAACTTAAACACAAACATACGAATCCATCATAGGAGCAACATTAGACTAACAGTCAGCTAACCAGAACCAGGATTACAAACATATGCATATGTACAAAACAGAGAGAGAGACCTGGTAGGTTAGATTCTTTCGAAGCAAAGCATTTGCTTGAGTCGAAAAAGACGCAGGATCTCGTGGCATATCCGCCATGGAAATACCAAGCTAAGGATCGTCTATATATATGCTACTGTTAAGTGACCGTTAATTCCCCTTTCCCGCCAATATGTTTATAATAAATACAGCCCAAAGCCTTTCTCCTTTCTATATGCAACAAATGTGTGTCTTTGTATACGTTTTATAACAGAGTGCCTGTAGAAAGTCGTAACAGAGCGACTTGTTTTGGTAACGGTTCCTCTCTCTCTGACATGAACCCATGTTAAGCTTGGCGTTCTATTTATGTGTTCTTTGTAGCGGCTATTACCTTCCTACCCCTATATGTCACCTTCATTTACCAGGAACCATCACGGGCCCGATGTCGAAACTGCCCTTTGTTAAATGCCTACAATGCCCGTTAACGCGTCTTTGACTTTCCCTCGAGGATGACGAATACAGATACAGAGTACTTCACATCACATCAGATTCAATTGGATTTGACTCTCAGTTTCATTTTCTAGGTGCTTGAGACTGCAGTACAATTTCTAAAGTACAACAAATTCTTATAAGTATCTGCTTGTTTCAAGTCAGCTTGACCATACATATATTTTTCTCAAGTTCAAATCATGTTTACTAATTGTATATTGAGCACTTATTTAAAGATAATATTCATATGATGTTATTATTTATGAAAAAAAACACAAATCTTTTATGTAATTTCATTTATTTTAAATTATTAAAAATAATGATGTTAAAATTTCTAAAAAAAAGATTATATACATTATTATATATATTGTATTTAATAATATTCTTTTGTTAATCATTTATTAAATTCGTTTATATAAATTTTATATAACTACTCTTTGTTAATAAATATTACTTGCATATCATCATTTTATATTTTACTATTTCTTTTTAATAATTATGTTTTTTAAAAGTAAGTGATATTATTAAAAAAAGTGTGCATTTTTTCCCCTTGTTATTTTTAATACTATTCAAAATAGTTGGATAATATGGTCGACTCTTGGTTTGGGGAAAAGTTACGGTTGACATCAGATCTTCTGTTATAGTTTCGGTGTTCTTATCATGTTTTATTAAATCTTATTCATAAAATAAGGTTGGAATATTATAAGTGAAATAGAGGATTTGTTTCAATTTTGGTGTTTTTATCGTATTTTATTAAATTTCATCTACACATTTATATAAACCTCGAATAAACTTATAAATAAAATTTAATAAAACATATTTAGAATATTGCAAATGAAATAGAGGATTTGTTTCAATTGTGATATTTTTATTATATTATATTATATTATATTCACATATTTATATAAATCTCATATAAATATACGAATGAGATTTAATAAAATAGAGTTAGAATATTGTAAGTAAAATAGAGGATTTAACGTGCAAATTACAATTCTGTAAAATATCATAGAACATTTTTGCGGAGTGATTTTATCGAAAGTAAAGCAATGATGAAGTAAATGAATAAAGTAAATGGAAGCAAAAATGGACTGCGAGGCTCTTGTTTTCACGTCAGTGTCACTTTTTGTTTGTGGGGAAGTAAATGAACCCCGTTGGTCCAATCCAAAGTCTTAGTCATGAGAAGGGCATAATATATTGAAATGATATTATATTTGGTTGGAGCTATGACTTGGTTGCCTGGTGTGGAGAAAATTACAAGAGGCTTCGCTATTATTTTTAACGCCAGCATAACAACTAGTGATGGAGAAATGTTTCTATCAGTTTCTCGGGAAAAGAGGAGGTGCTTTCGGGTGTGAAAGACGTGATGCAGTTGTACCTACCCTACTACAAGGGATTGAAGAAATGAAGCAGTGATCCTTAAAAGGAGTTAAATGCAAGCGACTTGTGATTTTATAAGTAAGTGTTGCTGCCCATTGGACGCCAATAAAAAAGGAATTATATTTTATAAAATAAACATAATATTTATAATTAAGATATATCTTTCTTAGATATAGTCTCAATTGAATTTAGTTTATAATTTTGAGTTAATTAAAAAATCACTAACTTTGCTAAATTTTGTAACTATAGCCTAAACTTTAAAACATGACAATTAAATATTCAAATTTTCAATATTTTTTAATTTTAGCGCAATGTTAGTATCTCTGTTAATTTTACTGACGTAACTTATTGTAAGGTGACACTCAGCTCACGGGATATCGCCATTATTTGTTAAAACAACATAAAGAAAGACAACTTGCCTAATGCAAGCAAGGAGACAGCTTGCTTAAGCAAGTTGTAAGGCGGTGGAGGTCTATATAAGGAGGCGCTTGGTCCATAAAGGGTAATGGGAATGGGAATAGGAATGAATATAATAAGGAATGGGAATGGATATAATCATTATAATTATGATGGTTGGTTAAGATGAAGGAATGATTACCATTACCATTGATGGTGGTTCGTTTGTTAAAAATATTAAGAAATAAAAATATGTTAAATTTTTGTTTTATAACAAATTTTAAATATATTTTAAATAATTATTTTTAATTTATGCACCCTAATTATAAACACAAAATATTTAAAATCAAGTATATTGCGATTTTTCCTTTTCGATAGCTCTTGAAAAAAAATACTCTAGTATTTTCTTGCATCAACATATCATTAGTTACATAATACCCTCAAAATATAGATTAATCGTCCATAATATTGTGTAATTTATCGACACAACCATAATATCCACCATTTCATTGTTACAGTAAAATTAAGTAACATAGTTTAATATAATTTACTTTCATCTGATAATACAAATGATGTTATATTTTAAGTA
>JANVCL010000006.1:27724232-27735069 GCA_026546855.1 Erythroxylum incrassatum
GAGAGGTCCTAGGTTCGAATCTCGGCAACAACGAGAGGCAATGGACCGCTCTGTTAGGGGGCTGACCAAGAATATACTGTGATTCAATCCTCCAGCGGTAGTCGGGCCTGCGACTGGGGGCCCTTGGGGTTGGGGATTCAACCTTTTAGGGAGAGAGAAAAGCTTAAGAAAAACAATCTATTATTAGTAGAGAGTGAACTTGGTGACAGTCAATGGCAAAACTGGTGCAAAAAACGTAGGAATCACTCTCATTCCTCTGGTTTATGGGAGGAATGGAGTATTCCTTAAAACTAAGGAATGAAAATGATACCTCTGCAATCATATGTTCATACCAACCATTAGTTTCATTTTCATACCCATATCTTTTTTCTTATACCCTCCAAACAACCACCCCCTAAGTTTGTGAGCGGATTTTAAAGAGTCATTTTTTTATTCTAAAATTTAAGAGAGAGTAATTTTTGGAATACTTTTAGGAAACGTTTTCCTAAAAAGATTGAGTGATAAAATAGTGAGGATATTATCTTAAGGATAGTAAATTTGAAAAACACCTTGTGTGTGAGTGTCCATATTATGTTGTATTATTTTTCACTCTCTATATCTATTATTTTCATTAGTAGAAGATTTATTCGGAGTTTGGCTCATGGACGTAGCCTAAATAAAATGGTGAACCATGTTAAATTTCCGTGTTATTTCTTTACTTATTTTACCTGTGGGATATAATTCGTAATTTTTTTCAACAAGTGGTATCAGAGCCAAGCTCAATTCTGTTTCAAAAGATTTCTCATTGAAGATGGAGGCAAAAATAAGCAAGATGATTAGCCTAAATGACTCCAACTACCACGTATGGAAGAATAAGATGAAAGATATTATGTTCGTCACTAATTTGCATTTACCAGTGTTCACCACAACAAAACCCGAAAATAAATCAAACGAGGAGTGGGCGTTTGAGCTTGAGCAAGTATGTACTTTTATTTGTCTATTTGTTGACGATAATATGTATAACCATATTTGCAACGCGACTCATGCATAGACATTATAGAAGAAGCTCAAGGAGTTGTATGCCTCAAAAACTTGTAACAATAAATTATTTTACCTGAGAAAATTAGTGCAGATAAAATATCGAGAAGGTATCTCTGTGGCAGTCATTTGATGAATTTCAAGGGGTCGTGGATCAATTATTAGGAATGGGCATAAAGTTCAACGATGAAGTGCTTGCCCTTTTCTTGCTTACCTCTTTGCCAGAGTGTTAGGAGACGTTAAAGATTTCAATCAACAATTCTGTAGTTGACGGTGTTATTAACATGGAATTTGTAAAAGGTGAAATTATGAATGAAAAGATGAGACGGGGATCACAGAGTTCGACCTCTTCAACACAGTCAGAAGTTCCAGTCACAGGTTCCAGGGGGAGGAGCAAATCTACAAGTCTAAATTCCAGAGACAAGAGCAGAAGAAGATTAAATAAATATGAGATTGTTAAGTGTCATCACTACGTGAAGGGCTATATCAAAAGATTCTGCCAGAAGTTCAAAGAAAAAAGAACAAAGGCAAAGAAGTCAAGAAAGATAAAAGCAATGATGATGAACACGCCTAAATTAAAAGATTATTTAGAATTTGGCCAGTGGACGTAGCCTAAATTAAAGGGTGAACTACATTGAATTTATGTGCGTTATTTCTTTTCTTATTTTACCTGTGGGATATAATTCGTAATTTTTCCTAGCAATTGCCAACTGTTTTACAAACTCTAACTATTAATGCACGTCGGCCAAAACGAACATAAGTGATGAAGATTAATGAAATGATACTGTTAAATCACATAACTAAAATGATATTGTTTCAAAAAAATGACGCAGTTTAATCCCTAAATCAATTTACGCAGTCCTGATGCCCCCATAATTTGTTTTCAGTTTGTTATCCCGACACCCTCAACATTCATTTTCAGTTTGTTATTTTGACATCCTCACCCTTCGTTTTCAGTATTTTCTCTTGTGTTGTGAGAGCAAAATGAGCTTCCTTCGAGTTAAAAGGAATTCAATGCAAGCGAGTTCTGATTTTATAAGTAGTGTTGGTGTGTATTGAACGTGAATAAAAAAAAGGAATTATATTTTATAAAATAAACATAATATTTATAATTAAGATAAATTATCATAATTCAATACGATATTAGGATTGACACGGTATTCATAACATTGACCCCCTAAATAGAGTTAAATTGATTTTATCAGCAGTGTTATTGTGTATTGAATGCGAATAAAAAAAGGGATTGTATTTTATAAAATAAACATAATATTTATAATTAAGATATATGTTTCTTAGTTTATAATTTCTTTATCCAACAATAGTTTGATTTTATGCAGAAAGGTCTAAATTGGATGGAGTATCTAACACGCAAATCAGAGCAACATGGGTTATTTATTATTATGCATGCAGAAAGGTATTAATATTTTTTAATTGGATCAAGAATCAACACGGAAATCACAGATTAATTAATTAAATTATAATCTATAATTATTTTAGCATAATGAAAGTAAATGCAGGTTGCCTAATGAAAAGATTTTTTCATTCTATATATATACTTTAAGAAAGATGGGAAAATATAATAGTCGTTGCATATGAGATGCTTATGATAATATTACCCTACAACTTAGTTTGCAAGGATTCAGATTGTAATCCAACTTTTGAACTATATAATAAATTTTATTCCCAATATAATAAATTTCGAATCTAATTAATAACTTTTTTTCATCTAGTTTGATTAGAAAGACTGAGATTGTTGACGAAGTCGTGCAAGAAATTAAAAGACATATCCTTCCTTAGGGTGCAAGCAAACAATATGCAATATGTCGACTATGTCATAATCATACGCGTTTGTGAATAACGGTTCTTAATTTTATTCTACCGAAGAATAGCAACTTTGTGAATAACGGTTTTATTTACTAATTACAAGACCTTATAAAATTGCATAGTCGTTAAGAGCAACCAAGGACATGATGAAATCGATAACTACGGATTTAGATGTTGTCTTAAAAAATTGTTTGACTACAATTAGCACACGGATAGGCATGGCATGGGCCACTCATCTCCAAATTATATGTATATTGGTGTGGTTGGGTATAGTATCTGATACGCTGAACCGTAATCATGCAAATGAGTATTGTCTGCTTTGGCTTTAGCAGAGGTTCAAACCCCTGACCTCACGGTTTTGTTGCGTTGAGACGCACGCCTCTGATCATTGAACTCTGGTCGGGTCGGCCTAATGAGGCTCAACTTCAAGCCCAGGCGTTGACAACCCAGTAGTAAGAAGTCGTCTCCCATGCCAACACTAAGACTTACGTGAAGACCTAAACCTAATAGCAACTTGCAGCATATATAAGGTATTATTCAACCATGATTGGGGTACGAACTCAAAACCCTAGTTTCCTCTCTGTTCACAGCAACCTAAACTCTCTCAAAATACTGACTTGAGCGTCGGAGGGACCTTTCGGGAAACAACCCCCGGAGTGTCTTTGTTTGTTTTGCAGGTTTCCCATAGTCGAAGATTATTCAAGATCATGGATCACAACGATGATATTCCAGTCCAGCAAAATCCGACTGAACCAAATTTTAATAAGAATAAGATAAGATTCATTGCTCTTTTTTTAGAATTATGAACTGAATATGGAATAAATAGATTCAACCAAGAAAAAAGAATAAATAAAGGTAACGCAACAGTAGTATTTATATCATTCATAGGTGCAGCTAATTCCCCATGAGGTAATTGTACGATTTTCCAAAGTAAAAGCACCCTAGACCAATTACAATTTTTGGTAGATAGGTGATAAGAGTGATGTTGCTAAAGCTAATACCAAGTGGAACAATCTTTGTATGTCAAAAGTTAAAGGAGGATTAGGCTTGATTTTTATTAAAACTATGAATAAGTTTCTCCTTCATAAGAGAATCTAGAAGCTCTTCATAAATCATGAATTATTGTGGGTTTAATAGATTCATACTCAAGATTTTAAACCTTAGAGTATGATCAGGAATGAGTTAAAGTGTATTGCAAGTAATGAAAGATGAACATGGTTTTAGTTTGACAATTGTAATTCATTAAATCCTCTCTAAAATTCTTAAGTTTAAGCGATATGATCGAAAGTTTGCTAACTTCATCTAAACTGAAATATGTTATTCAAGATTGCTCTTAGAACTAGTTCTTTAGTAATTTAAGAATTTTCTCTTTAATTAGAGATAACTTCTCAAACTACTCCCTTAACTTAGATATAAAATAATCGATTATTTGATTAAGATATTACTTTCTTGAATTTTACAAACAAATAATTTGTAAAGATATTCTTAGGTTTCTCTTAAATTGTCCTTAGAGGAACCTGGTTTGATTTCCCAATTATCTCCCAAAAATCTCGAATTAAATGGTTTGTTTAGAGTCTATGTATGGTTCCTCATTGAACATGAACTATAAGTTTTGCTTCTTGATTAGGTTATAGTGGTTGTATTTCTTATGGTTTTGGCTTTTGTTAGCTCTAGAATCACCTTTTAAGGTGGTTTCTTACAATTTTATTACCTTTAATATAGGTGATTTTCTTTGCAATCCAAATGAGAGAGCCTTCAATGCAAATGAATGAATTTGGATCTTTATTCAAAGAAAATGTTGAACTTCTACTAATGAACCAGTTAAAAACAAGCATGTCTTAGCTTTGGGGAAACAAGGAATTTTGAACCATTAAAAACATTAAATAGTCTATTACCTCAAAGAAATTTATTAAGGATGCTCATTGGATTTCAAAATGAATTTCAGCATCTGCTGTACATTAATTTTAGTTTCCATGGAGAAGAGTCCAAGTTTACAAAGCTCTTATTCACTGTCTGTCACAAAATCATTGCCAAAGGTTAAGCTTTAGCTACGATTTCAAAATCGTAGGTGAAAGAAGGTAGTAATAAGGTGTACATATTATATATTTATGTAAATATGGTAAGTGTATATTTGTGTTGATTTGGTCAAATAGCAATCCAAGAAAATATCTCACAATAGTCATGTATATTTAGCAAGATTTTAGTGGTTACATAGCTGGAAAACTCTTTCATGTATTCTATATATATTACACTATATGAGTAATAAGAAAGCACAACATTCACCCATAATTTTGTTATGATATCAAAGCTATCCTAGTGTCACAAACATAAAGACAAAATAAATCTAGCCATGGTTAACAATGATGAAAACAAAAATAAGAGAGATGGAGAGAATAGCGATGAGGGGCCAAAAACCAAATCCATTAATGTCACTTCACCATACTATGTTCATCCATAAAAAACACCGGGGCTAGTTATTTATGGTGTCTATGTTCATCCATTAGAAACATTGGGGCTAGTTATTTATGATGTTTCTCTCAAAGAAGAGTCAAATTATAGAGAATGGTCCATTATTAAACCTCATATATTGAGGGCCAAATGAAAGTTAGGCTTCATTTATGGATCGATTACAAAACCTAATGATGATAATAGTCAAATTAAAGATTCGTTACTAGTGAATAGTTTGCTAGTCGGTTAGATCATGATCTGTTTTAATCCCCTTTTTCAACCTTTGATTGGATATATGGATACGAACAAAGAGTTATGGGATGACATCAAGGCCATATTTTCTATCAAAGATGTGATGCGTATATATTAATTAATTACAAGACACTATTAAAGATTATTCCCAACTAGTCCAAAGCGTTACTACTTATTTTGGGCACTTAAAGATGTTATGGGATGAGCCCAATGGTTATTTGATGATACCAACATATGCTTATGGAGGCTGCAAATGTAAGTGAGTTAAAGAAATAATGAGGGAACGTGAAAAGGATAAGTTGCACTAATTTCTCATAGGTTTGGACAATGTTATCTATGGTACGGTTCTAGCCAGTATATTCAGTAAGACACCTCCTCCCCCTTTCAACATTGCTTATTCTAATTTTCAAGAAGAGAGGTATAAGTTATGAGATCCCACATCGGTTGGAGAGGGAAACGAAGTACGCCTTATAAAGGTATAAATGTCTCTCCTTTACAGACACGTTTTCTATGGCCTAATGCACCGGATCCCATCAGAACTCCAAAGTTAAATGTGCTTAGGAGAGAGTAGTTATAAGATGGGTGACCTCCTAGGAAGGCATCGGGAAAAGCAAAACCGTAAGGGCTTTGCTGGGCCAAGACCCAAAGCGGACAATATCTGTAAATAGGTGATCTAGGATGTTACATACGTAGCTAATTAAAGCCAAGGAAGAGTTAGTAGATTATGTGATGTAAATGCCCTTAAATTTCTTACTAATGCTCAAAATGTTTATGCTAAGAATCAAAAATCGAACTCTTCAAGTTTGGGTAACAGATCAGTGTGTTCTTACTATAAAGAGTAATGTCATAAAGCTAAAAATTGGTTCTAGCTTCATGGCTATCTAGATTGGTGGTCTATTGGTCATGGGGAACGAGGAATAGTCATAAGTCTGGTTGTGGCAAAATGAATGGTGATGTTGTTGCAAATGTTGCACAAGGCCTTGCTAAGTCCTCTAATGCGAGTCTTGTTGTAGTCAATATTGGCAATCACAGGCAATTTTATGGTCTGAGCAACGAGGACTAGATGACGACACTCGTTAATCTTCTTCATCAGTGTAATCCACTGGGACAAAAGAAAAATTATCAGGCAATAAACCCCTTTTTAATTGGTTGATTGATAGTGATGCCTCGTATCACATAATTGGCAATAAGTCTATTATGCATGATATATATGAGCTTTCCCCTACACCTGTTGGGTTACCTAATGGTGACATTACATATGTAACTCAAGTGGGAACGATACATGTTCTTGGTGGTATTTGTTTAAAAATGTTCTGTTTGTGGTCGAAATAAAGTGCTAACTTATTTTTGTTAATTGATTGATTAAAGATGTATTTTGTGTTGTCACTTTTATAAGCATGTAGGGTGTGATCAAGATCACACTTCAACAATGTTGATTAGAGTGGGTTAAGAGCGAGGAGGGTTCTACATGTTCTGTGGTGTAGTTGTGACACATTTGTGTAAGGTTTGTAGCAAGGAGACCCCGGATTTGTTGCATCAGCAGCTGGGACACCCATCCTCTAAAATTGTTAGTTTAGTTCTAGAACTTTTTGTAGTTATTTGGAGAATAATTTTTGTGATGTCTATTTATATGCTAAGTAGATTGGGGATTTTTTCCCCCTTTAAGTTCAGGTCATGCTTTGGAACCTTTTCAATTGATTCATTGTGATGTTTGGGGCTCTTATAGTGCTTCTTCCTCATATGGTGCATCTTATTTTCTCAAAATAGTTTATTATTTTTCACAGGCTGTTTGGGTTCATTTTATGGCAGAAAAGAGTGAGGTTCCCAACTTATTGAAATAATTTTATGCCATAGTAAAAACCCAATTTAATTAGAATGTTAAAATCATTAGGAGTGATAATGGAACCAAATTTCGACCACTATAATCATAAGTTTTGGAGCATGGGATGGAGTTTTAAAATCTTGTAATGATACCCCTCAACAAAATGGGTGTGTTGAAAGAAAACACAAACATATTCTAAATATAGGGCACGATATACGCTTTCAGGTCAATTTACCTATTGAATTCTTGGAGGAATACATAATCATAGCTAGGTATTTGTTAAATAAAACTCCCACCCCTTTCAATAATGACAAAACACCTCATGAACTTCTATTTGGGTCTTCGCATTCATATAGGAATTTGCATGGTTTTGGGTGTTTGGCTTACTCACATTTTCATTGGCATAAATGTGATAAATTTGGGCCTCAAAGTCATAAATGTCTATTTGTAGGGTGCACACATGGTCAAAAGGGATGGAAACTTCATGATCTTAAAATAGGGGAGTACTTTGTATTTAGGGATATGTCGTTTGATGAAACTTAACTTCCATACATGCTGTTTGTGAGTCTATGCCCTCGCCTCTTTCATCCATCGACAAATTGGATTGCTAAACTTGGTTGGAAAGCACCGTCGTGCTTTGCTGGTTCGACCAAAGAGTTGACTTACCTGAATAGCCTTCCGTATTTTCACCATAACTTCTTCTCCTGACCTCCAAATGACATGGTACTTGAACCAATGGATTCCTATCACATTGTTCTATCTTTGAAAAATAATTTGTAGCATTTTGAATTGAATTAAGGAAGATTGATCAAGTCCAAGTGTGGAATCTGTTGGAACAGTGAAATAAGATTATTTTTTTCTGAACTTTAGTATTTTGATTATAGCTAGACCTATAGCATTCAAAATGAGATGATTTTTAATTTGGAGTAAACTAGAGATATAGGCCTATAAATGGTCTCAAGAAGTCTAATTTTGATTCATTCTCTGAGATATTGAATTTCTGGATGGAAGTTGTATATAGTACACTATTTTTGGACATAGACAACCCGATAATGCTTGAGGCACATCTTCCAAATTACAAAACCCAATTAAGTGATTTTGGTGTCAATAGAAACTTAAGACATTTTAGAATAACTTTCTAGAAGAAAGTGTTGCCTAATTTTTCCATTTACCTTATTAGATTTAGTATGTAAAGTTGACCCGCATGTATATGAGAAGAAAAGAAATCTAAAGTGGTCAATGAAGTTATGAAATTTTTTTGACATTGCTTTATTAAGGTTCAAATCATAAGTACCTATGGTATTAATAAGTGCTTTGATTTTTGAATGATTTGATAATAAGGATCTCAATAAAATACCCCGAAATTGTCATTTAACATGCATTGTGCATATTTCAAATAAGTAGATGTGCATTAAGAAATATTTATACAATTTTGTAAAATTGTGATATTTGTAAATGTGCTTTGTATGATATAGAGGAGCCAAGTGGACGCTAGACGAACATTGCTGAACCATCCAAGTAATAGCATATTGGAGCATTTTATGAGTCAACCTAGATGATTTCCTAGGATTGATCTGATTTGATTTGTTTACACTTCCATCATTATTAAATGGCTTGCGATTTGTTTATGAATTCCAAACTTTAATTGTCTGAGGAGATCAATATTTGGGAATGTATTGGAAGTGCTTTGATTGTGGCTTTGATTACTATGAAATTCTAAATGTTATGTTAATTCTCAACGAATGTTGAATGCTAGATTTAGGTCCGATGATTATGAGTTTTTGATTGAACATCATATGTGATTATCTAATATGACATAATCAGTATTTGATGAATTTCATAAATGCATGCTCAGATAAAGGCGTTGTGACTTGAGTAGCCAATATGAAGTGCTTCAACGTATAGCTGTGCGCCATGATATATGTGTGTGCGCGCAGAGTTATGCTCCGTGATTTTGTTCTGACTGAGCCCTATAAGCCAGTATTTATATAAGTATGTTATAGGCACAGTCACAACAATAAGAATGAATACAAGTCTTATGCATATAGCATTCATATAAGATTGTAATTCAAGAATGATTTGCAAAACTGTCATGAGTGACCATATGTTATGCCATGCTATATGAGTGTCTGAAGAATAATTATATGTTCTGCATAAATATCTGTGATATATGTGATGTTTGTGTGTAATCCGGTGAAATCATCAATGGTGGTTCACTCATTGAGTTGCAAAACTCATCAAAAATTGCAATGTGGTTTTTCAAGTTCTGAGAAATTTTTCAGCTAGGCTAAATGGAGTATAACCACTGAGGTCTGATATGGATTAGGGGTCGGGATCAGTTTGCACCTACATATGTCTTCAGAGATTTTATTTTTGAATTATGTTCAGCAAAAATTGTACAAAGTATATGTAAACGATTTGGTAATGAAAAGGGCCCAAGTTATTGTTAAATACTAATGTTTGTAGTAATTGTAACTTACAAATGGAAATGTTTTTTTTAATGACATGGCCCCGATTGGGTTAGTGACTTCCGCTTACGTTTACCTTGTTTTAAGGAATCAAAAGTTTTATAATGAATTTTGACTAAATGATCATTATAGCATTTCACCATTCCGAGGTACGTACTTGGATATCACCATAAATGTCGGGTACGTATTTGGCGAGAGTAGGGTGCTACATAAGATCATCTAGGTCTACTCGCAATACGCTCTAGATTGGCATTTGCTTCCAAGTTCTGGAAATGTCTAAATGTGGACGTTTATCCTGCACATCATAATTATGCAATGTACGCATTGCACATACGTTACAACTTTTCACAATTTAAAGAACTCATTTATGCACAAATATGTATATAAACTATGTACAATGCATGCTCAATGATATTTTTGGGCATTTTTCCATCATTCAGGTCATAAAGTCATTCCAATATCAAAATACACTTAAGTAACATTTACACTTAAGGTTTATGTCTCAATACAACTACTTGAACCTAGTTTCATCACTCAATTGCTCACTTCAGATTTTTCCAAAAATATCATTTCGGGTCAACTTTACATGTTCTTTTTAACCATGATAATGAAGTAATTTTGCAACACTTTCTTCTAGAAACTTGTTTTCCATAATCTTATGTTTCTAGTGACACCAAAATCATTCATTTTGGTTAAGTATTTTGAAAGTTATTCTCCAAATATTTTTTGACTATTCTCATCCTAAAATAGTACATCACACTCAATCTCCATCTAGAACTTGAAAGTCATAGAGACTGCATTAGAATTCCCCTTCTTTAGATGATTTGTATCCCTATGTATCTAGTTTACTCCAAATTAAGGATCATCATATTTTGTCTTCCACAGATCAAGATATAACCGAAATACCCAAGCATGTTCAATGAAATCATACCAGTGCATACTATTCCAATAGATTCCCTAACTTTCATTCAATTAATCTTTTTTCAAATTAATTTATAATGCTACC
>JANVCL010000006.1:27747252-27761014 GCA_026546855.1 Erythroxylum incrassatum
ATTGGGGTACGAACTCAAAACCCTAGTTTCCTCTCTGTTCACAGCAACCTAAACTCTCTCAGAATACTGACTTGAGCGTTGGAGGGACCTTCCGGGAAACAACCCCCGGATTGTCTTTGTTTGTTTTGCAGGTTTCCCATAGTTGAAGATTACTCAAGATCATGGATCACAACAATAATATTTCAGTCCAGCAAAATCCGGCTAAACCAAACTCAATGATAAGAGGCGTGCGTCTCAACGCAACAAAACCGTGAGGTCAGGGATTCGAACCCCTGCTAAAGTCAAAGCGTACAATACTTATTTGCGTGGTTGCAGTTCAACGTATCAGATACCGTACCCAACCACACACACACTATATATATATATATATTAGTGAGTAGTTTTGAACAGAGCAGGTAGCTAAATAGTTTAGCGTATTTGTAAACTTGCGCATGAAGTTGAGAATCATTCAAACCTGTAACAGTAAATGAATAAATTGAATTAGGGATAGCTAAACACATACAGAAAGAAAAGACGAACATAGTTTAACTGATCTAGGAGCTAAAAAAAAAGCCTTCTTTAGTTATCACCGTTCGTTTCATTCGGATTCGACTGGAAACACAAAGTCAACTGAGAGCTCTGGGACTAGTTTTCGGATTCTCCGTCTTGCCCTTCCTTGTGCTCCATCTAATTTACCCAATTGTCCTTTTTAACGAGAAAGCAACAGATATGTTTCTAACTGTTGTCCAAAATCTGGATGTTGAATTTTATTCACCAACTCACCGATGACACGTGGAACCGGTCCGCCATAAGTGTTACAAGAACTGTGTACGTAACGTACGTAAGAATAAAGGCAGGAAAAAGGCGTTCAACTTCTTCGAGGAAGGAACTTAAATGTGAACTTTGTCAAAAGACAGACAGTTATATAATCATAAGTTGAACAAGTACAAGTTGTTGAGATCAGAATAGATACGATACAGTCACGCAGTTTCACAAAACACAACAAGACTCTCTTACTCTTATATACTATACACTAACACACTTCTACACTACACCTGTGTCATCAAGAACAAGAAGAATGGAGTTGCGAAGAGGAATTCCGCTGCTATGGCAACAATTCAAGGCGCTGTTCTCCAAAAATCTGCTGCTCTCATGGAGGAACAAGCGCGCAACTTTCCTCCACCTCTTTGCCTCCTTCTTCTTCATATTGCTACTCTTCTGTATTGACAGAGCCACAAGTTCTCGCAACTCTCAAACCACCGCCTTCGAGACCGTTACCGATCCTCTCACTCTGGTGTCTCCGCCAATTCCACCTTGTGAGGCCAAGTACTACATGCGAACCCCGTGCTTGGACTTTCTGTGGAGTGGCAACTCTAGCTCACGCCTTAACACTATTGTCCGTTCCATCATGGCTAATAACCCCGGCAGGCCAATTCCGGCTAGTAAGGTATCAGATCAAAGAGAATTTCCTTTTTAAGTTTTGACTTCAGTCGCCCAATAATTTTTGTGCTTGGGTTCATTATAAAGTCTGTAAATTTGCGCCTTGAAAGCATTTTCTTGGTTATGCAGGTGATGTCGTTTCGGACATCGGATGAAGTAGATGCATGGCTTTTAACCAACCCTATGCGGTCTCCAGGAGCACTGCATTTTAGAGAAATCAATGCCACTGTTATCGGTTATGGTTTACAGACTAATTCCTCTACAACTCCACTGCGAGGACAAGTTGAAGATCCTACCTTCAAATTCCAAATCCCCCTTCAGATTGCAGCTGAGCGTGAGATTGCTCGCTCTGTTCTTGGAGGTAGGATTTTTGAGAAATCAAATGCCAAGTTTCGATATGTTTGCAACATTTTGATGCAAAAGTTATTTACTTCCTGTTTTGTCTCACCAATTCTTTAGATTCAAACTTTGGCTGGAATTTTGGATTTAAGGAGTTCGCCCATCCTGCGCGAAAAACTTTCTCTGTCTTGGCATCGATAGGACCATCTTTTTTCCTTGCCTTTGCCATGTTCGGATTTGTATTGCAAATAGGTTCCTTGATTGTAGAGAAAGAGCTCAAACTTCGTCAGGTTATTACTTTTTGTTTTATGGATTTATATAGTGACTTAGATTACTGGCTGTTGCTGAGCTTCTTTATACTTATTGTTTTGTTCTCAGTGTTAAATTCATTTACAATTTACATATTTTCTTACACAGGCAATGAGTATGATGGGTCTTTACGAATCTGCATATTGGCTCTCCTGGGTCACATGGGAGGGGATTCTTGTGCTTATTTCATCACTTCTTCTGGTTCTTTTTGGAATGATGTTCCGGTTTGATTTTTTCATCAAGAACAACTTTGCAGTCGTTTTTCTTGTTTTCTTCCTTTTCCAGTTTAATATGGTGAGACTGACTTTTAGTACTTTTGTGAGGTAATTAATACAGATTATAGGCAGCTACAACAGTTTTCAGTTTTCTTGTTGTGATGCTAGATTGCTTTTGCATTCATGTTGTCAGCCTTCGTTAGCAAATCATCTTCAGCCAACACAGTGGGTTTCTCCTTATTTATTGTTGGCTTTTTGACACAGGCAAGACTCCATTAATACATTCTCTTTTTAATAAAATCTTGATTGTTATGTAATCGTGAGTCTAGTAGAATCAAACTCATGATTTAATACCTTCCAATTGAAATATTTCATTCACTGTCCAATAGCTAGATGGAGATCAATTGAAGTGAAGTAGATAATGTGCTTTTCAAACTTCTTTAAACATATGCTTTATATTAGAATTAGGATTATAAGCCCGATTGAAGTTTCTCTCATCAAATAGGTTAGACAGTTTTCATATTTGTCAACTTAGCAATAATCATTCCTGATTTCTCTCGTCAAATATGTTTGTCAGTTTTCATGTTTTCAACTTAGCAGTAATTGATTCTAGAAAAAAATGCTATGTAATGAGCAGATGTCACAGTCTTCAAGAGCCATGCTACTCTACAGCATTTGAAACAAAAAATATCCGTTCTCTGCTTATTGTAGTAAAATATGTTACTTTTATATTGCAGCTGGTAACTGTGTTTGGATTCCCATATAAGAGCCAATTTTCTAGATTCCTACGAAACATATGGTCATTATACCCGCCTAATCTTCTTGCATCCGCGGTAAAGCAATTGGCTGATGCAACCAATACTCCGGAAGCTGTTGGAATCAGTTGGAGTAGACGTGCTAAATGTTTACCAGATGATGCAGGATGTGTGATTACAATTGTGCGTAAAATCTCAAAGCTTTTGTAAAATAACTAACTGGATTTGCATTTTGTCTAAGCATCACTTTAATATTCTTATCTTCTCCAATTTCTCTATTGAATTATTTCTTTTTGGTCCATTTATCGTACTGACTTATTTCTAATCAGTCATTTTGTAACTTATATATATTCTTGCCAGAATGATGTCTACAAATGGCTGATCAGCACCTTCTTTGTCTGGCTTGCTTTGGCGATCTACTTTGATAATATATTTCCAAATGCATCTGGTGTAAGAAAACCTTTGTTTTACTTCTTAATGCCAGGGTATTGGTCAGGGACATCTGGAAACAAATTGAGAGGTGATCGAGCTTCTGATTGAATCAGTAGCTCATAGGTCTTGCATTTGATAATGTTCTGACTGTAGTTTTTCTCCTTTCTTTTAGAGGGTGGCATTTGTAGTTGCATAGGTTCAGTCCCACAGCATGAGCAAATTTCTCCAGATGACGAAGATGTCCTTGAAGAGGAAAACATTGTCAAAAAAGATACAAGGGAAGGAACAGTTGAGCCAAATGTTGCTGTTCAGATACGAGGGCTTGTTAAGACATATGCTGGCACACGAAATATTGGTTGTTGTAAATGCAAGAAGACTCCACCTTACCAAGCACTAAAGGTGAGCAGAAAAAAGTCAATTTTTACAACCGACCCCAAGTACTCCATGAACAAGAATAGAGTTCCATTTTCTTAATTCCATTCTTGTGATTTTGTAAATAATTTGTAATAGGACCACCAATTTATCATCCCTGTTTATAACTTCCTCAAAATATATATTTGCAATGATGATCTTTATATGGTGCTTACTGCCACATTTTGATGAGAAATGCCTTAAGAGACACTGTGATCATAGCTATGATGGGATCGGCTACATGATTGGTAGATAAATTTTTGTTTATGTGATTTTTGACACTTTATATTTGTCTCGCAGAGCCAGTGGAATATAGTTCTCCATTAATCAGTGTGATTGTGTTAAATGAAAGGAGAGAATGTTCTTCCAAACTACTCTAATTTAGTGATTCTCTGGTATCATATCCTTTGTTAAGAATAAGACTGGTTCTCACAAAGGGCAAATTATTACGGTGTTGAGCACACTGAAATGGTTTTTCTTCTATGGGTAAAATTTATTTTTTGAATTTACTGACAATGGTGGTTTACATGTTACTTGAAGGGGTTATGGGTAAATTTTTCAAAGGATCAGCTGTTTTGCCTACTTGGACCTAATGGTGCTGGTAAAACTACGGCAATCAATTGTTTGACTGGCAGTACACCTGTGACTAGTGGAGATGGTATATAGCTAAGTCCCTTTTCTTTATTTCATTGATCCAATTACTGCAGGAAATCTTCTAAATTGTCTTCTTTACAGCTTTGATTTATGGATATTCCGTCAGAAGCTCTGTTGGTATGTCAAACATTCAAAAGATCATTGGAGTTTGTCCTCAGGTGCTCTCTCTATCTTTATATACAGACTTATGAGTGCATTGTGCATTGATATACTTTTCTGCATGATAGTGTGCCTTTGTTAGTTGCAGGTGTCAACAGGATGTAAGCATTATTTTGTCCTCTCCAAACTCTTAAATACATAGCTTGTTTTATACTGCGCCTGACTCTTGTTTTATTTCGTAGTTTGATATTCTTTGGGATGCATTGTCTGGTGATGAGCACCTCCACCTCTTTGCCAATATCAAAGGTCTGCCCCCAGATTCAATCAATTCGGTAGGTACCAGATGCAACTATTATTGGAATCCTCAACGCTTTTTCTTACCACCGACTTAAGGTTAACCATCGTCTGGGCAAATGTATTTGGTTGTCATAATAATTTGGATGTGTTTTGTATCTGCCATTTGTGAACTCCCTGAAAATAGAACTATTTTTTAGTTTTTCTTGTAATACTGTAGGTGGCTGAGGAGTTACTAGCAAACGTGAGACTCACTGAGTCTGCCAAAATTAGAACCAGGAGCTATAGTGGAGGAATGAAGCGGCGCCTCAGTGTTGCAATAGCTCTCATTGGCGACCCAAAATTAGTCATTCTGGATGAACCGGTATCGAGATCATAATTGATTCAAATTTGTTGTTGATTTGAATTAACAACACTTTTTTGTTTAAATCTTCTTTTCTCCTTTCAGACAACAGGTATGGATCCAATATCAAGAAGGAATGTCTGGGATATAATACAAAATGCAAAGAATGGTCGTGCCATTGTTTTAACAACACATTCAATGGAAGAAGCTGATATTCTAAGTGATCGCATTGGAATCATGGCCAAGGGAAGGCTTAGGTGCATAGGAACATCAATCAGGTTGAAATCAAGATTTGGTACGGGTTTTATTGCTAACATCAGCTTTTCTGAAACCACTGGGGGAAACACTCCCTCATATATCCCTGAAGAACTCCCAAGTGACCGTGAGCCGGTGAAGAAATTCTTTAAGGATGTATGTTGAGTAAACTACACAATGGAATTTGTTATTTATCATATAGAGCTTTGGTTTTTAATTTGGTTTATAATGACAGCGTTTGGATGTAATTCCTGCTGAGGAGACCAGATCTTTCCTGACTTTTGTCATTCCTCATGATAAAGAGAGGCTTTTAACGGTAAGAGTTGCTTAAATTCTTGCTTTGTTGCAAATCTCCATTTTGATTAATTATGACACCTTAAAAGACTACGTTCACAGTAGCTGAGGTAAACTATACTGGTAGATGGTAGGTAGTTAGCTGGATTAAATCCATGCAGATAGCCATTTCATTGTGGCATTTTTCTTATGTCCCGCTGCTTCAACAGCAATTCTTTACGGAACTCGAGGACAGACAAAACGAATTCGAGATATCTGATATCCAACTTGGCCTTGCGACTCTTGAGGAAGTTTTCTTGAATATTGCAAAACAGGCTGAGCTGGAAAATGCTACAGCTGAGGGGCGTTTAGTTACACTGACCCTAACATCTGGAGCCTCGGTACAGGTAACGATAGTGGAAGACTTTCTACGGAATGTTGTCGACAGGGAAATGTCTATGGTCATGAAATTGACTATCCTGCATCTTTTTGGTTTCTATTTAATGCAGATACCCGTAGGGGCTCAGTTTGTGGGCGTCCCAGGAACAGAAACTGCAGAGAATCCTAGAGGCATTATGGTTGAAGTATACTGGGAGCAAGATGATACTGGTGCGCTTTGCATTTCTGGGCATTCTGCAGAAATGCCTATAACCCCCAATGCTCAGACACTTGTTTCTGCGGCTCCACCTTCCAGCAGAAACATTTTGGGGAGGCGAGCACCAGTTCATGGGATTGTGATCGAACTTAATCAAATTCATAGCACCAGTTCTTCTCGACGCATAACCACTTTCTGAACTCTTGACCCTGCTTTTTCATATTTCCTCAAACAACATTAGTATTCAGTCACATTAGTAGTAACGTTTATATCCAGGATACAAGGCTTATTAGGATTTGATATGTATACTGTTGTTACATTATCTATAGAATGGAAAGGTCGGCACGTATGATGGAAAGACTCAGAAATTGGGCATATGTAGTTATGTAATGGATTTATTTGATCAAAGTAAACTGTCGAGTAATAGCCATAGTTCTGATGCCCATGGATTCGTTGATGATGTAATAATTCATTCTGCAGGGAAAACCGAGTTGACCAGCCTCCCTCGGGTCTTGAGACCCATTTTATCGCAACCCACTGTTAAGAGTTAACCTACTTTTCCTTCAAGCTTGTTATTACTCAATTCACAAGGACTGATGCTATGCCTGTGTAGTGTTCATAGATACAAGCTCCTACGTGAGTCATAACACTCAAGCTCTAGGTAGTTCAGACGTAGTCGTGGTTATCTAAGTGAGGGTAGTACTGACCGACATACGCCCAAGTAAATTTGGTTGTAAGATAAGACTTGCATCAGGACAGTCGGGACAAAGTGCAGAAGAACGGTGAATTCCTTTAGAAAAAACCACAAACCATGTCATAAACCAGGCAGAGTATAGAATTCTGTGTACAACTGCACCAACATGACGAAAATTCTAAATCCTAAGTCCTAGGATGTACATGCACTCACAATTCATTCAACAGGGAAAAAGACGCACGCTCCTCAAAATATAGATTATATTCCACTTATACAAACATAAAACTTTTACACCAGAATAACGGATAGCAACTGCCATGAAATCAGAACTTCTTATTCCGATCCCTCAAAACCCAATGTTGGGATATATTACCTCCTCCATTCCACCTGGGTTCCTTTTGCTGTGAAGTTAAAACAGCCAAGAATTTGTTACGTTCTGATGATGAGAAGGGAAAACAATCTATAACTTTTTAATGCCGTAATAATAGAGTTTCTAGACTTGAAAATAGCATATAATCAGAAAATAAGGACTCTAGATTTACCCGAACATCCAAGACTCGAAGAAAATGACGTCGAAGGCAATAGAAGTTCAATTTTATCTAGCACATATTAAACGAGTTACCTAGGAAAATAGCTTCAAAAGAAAACATATTCTGACTTGTCACCTTTATTCGCAAGTTTGGTACTTGCATTGGGTGCTATTTGTGCCCTTGGTGACCGGGAACTAGCTTTGCCATTAGCTGGAGATGGTAGAGAATGACGCCGGGTAATTTTGTTTTTCTCAACCCCATTTTGACTAAACTTTGGGGAACCTTGTGCTCTCAGTTTAGCTTTCACAGATTCAGTAGCTACCATATAGCTAGGAATCACTGGACTGCTATGTGGCCAATTCTCTACATGCTCTTGCTTTGTTTGACTAGATTCTTTCCTCCCAGATTCATGAATAGCTGGGTCCTCTGTAGCACCTAACTCTCGATTTGTCAAGGGAGTATTCACATCAACGCTATCAGTCTCCACTTCGGGCTTTGACTCAACAAACACTTCCTCAGTAAGCAGCAATTCTGATTTCTCATTCAATTCGACAAGCTCTGCAGCTGTTGGTACATCTGGCAAATCAGAAGATATCAAGATTGGCTTGTTTTCTACCAAATCTGGTTGTTTGCTGGTCATGAATATTGTTTCTTTCTTCATCTTCTCAACTGAATTATTGATGAGCTGCCCCAACATATTATCACCTGCAGTGCCCAATGCCTTTTCTGGGTTTTGCTTTGGATTTTCAACTTCGACCTCTGACGGCTTAGAGTTGTCTATGACAGGGTTGTGGACCTTTCTCAGGTTACGTTTTACTTTTTCAAGTTCATTGTGTGGATTTGCCTCCATTGCTTCAACTGGTAGATTTGGGACCTTCCGGAAATGACGCTTAGGTTTCTCAAATTCAACGGTTGCCTGTACCAAGGTATTGTCGACAGTTGCAGCAGGAACCCTTCGAACACTGCGCTTTGGCCTACAATTTTCGGAATCCACCATTTGGCCATTAGCATGCTTCCTCTGAGTTTTTGCCTGTGCAGCTTTGTTAGGTTGTGGAACTGGTTTCCAAAAATTGGTTGCTGACCAGCGCCCTAACCAGCTTGGGACTGAATTTGGTTCCACAGAATCATAATACAAACGCAAAGGCATCACAGTGGGTGATGATACAAGGATCTGGAGAAACAAAACCAGAAGACAAAGATGGAAAAAGTTGGAATATGCAATTTCTTATTGATAATCTGACTAATAGGAAAATGAAATAGCTTTTCAACATCATTACATGTGTTGATCATGATGAAAGGGCATATATGTGTATAGAAACCATGTTACTTAGCATAGTCTGCGACGCAGGGATAGAAATCATTTCTCTTAAACGCTGTATTCCACTGTTGTGATATGCACAACTAGCATGAATTTTTGATTCATGAAACTCAAAATATGACAGGCTAAGTTTCCTCTTGATTTGTGTTTTGCAATTTCCATGTTCCTTTATTGAAGGCTAAATTTTTGCACAAAAGTTCATCCACAATTTTTATGGGATATTTGACCAACCGATGTTTGGAGATTTCGAAAACTTCCTTAGGCTTTAGCATGAGCAGATTACCATTGCATGACATAAGCAAAGTACAATTTTATAATTCAGTAACTTACTTTGTGGATGAAAGCATTCCCTGATATCTTGGACATCCGGATAGACATGGTAACCCCATTAGAATCTGCTACTTTGCCACCCTGATGACAAAAATAAAAAGAAGGGAAATACCAATTGGTAAGAAAAGTGAAAGAAATCAATTAGTTTAACTTGTGGTCAATATACTAACAATGACAGGCCCCTATCCTGAAATGACTAGGCGGCCTGCTCGGCACCCCACGGTGGCCCTCCAGTCAATAATTGATCCAGCTGGAAAGTTCCCGTGGAGCTAAGCCGATTGCCCTTTTTACCAAAAAGCCTTAACTTAACCCATACAAAACTCTCCACTTTTATTGGGCTCCAACTTGTTTAGGTAACTTACTCTACTCAAGCGTAAAGGGAGCCGACTAGAATAAACAAACCATATATGCCAAAACCAAACTGCCTTTATGATAAGAAAAAAAGCGTGCAAAATACCCTACTATGTCATATAGACCTATCATAGGCTATAAGCAATTTTACAAAGAGATCAAGTATGAAAAATCGCATGGGCAGAATCTAAATGGAGATATTTGGCTACCTTCCTCTCTCTTTTTCATGCAAAATCCTATAAGCTTTTCACTTTATCGGCTTAAATTACTCTCTCCCCCTGCTAAAATGTGATGACTTCTCTTGATGAGTAATTGACAATTGGTGCAGTACTTTGAGAAATTACCAGAGGATTTACTTGGCTGCACTTCTTTTCAATTTCTTGCCCAATCTCTGAGGTCCTAACTTTTATTCCCCGAGCGACTGCCTGCAACTTGACGATTCCCAGCATGCAGCACAAGGTTGCAACAGCTTGTCTCCTAACCAGATGGCCGCGGATAAGTGCTTGTAGCCTAATTATGCCTTTAAGGGCCTTGAATGCCCGGCGAGCCTTCACATAATGAAGTTAGATCAGTGTGGAAGCTGCAAATGATAACTTTCATACAGCTTAGCATCAACAAAATTCCTACGATTTGAGGCACTTCTAGATTCATGTCATACATGCAGCCCTTGCATGAGATATTGAATGAACTGTTAAAGGATTACTATTTCGAATAAAAGAAGATTACCAAGTAACCCCTAAATGCAGCTTGTGCCAGTGTTGCGGCTTTCTCTTGTTTTGACTTTTCAGCATCTGAAAGTGGATCATGAGATCCACATCCATTGGAGTTTGTATTATGATTTCCTGGTAACAAAATTTCCCTATCAAGTGATAAGTTTGTGTTTTCATTGTTCTCCGGCTCTATATGACTGTAATTGGAGGTTGCATGTGAGATCACAGGAGGAATTAAAGACAGATTAGCGTCTGACAGTTTTGCAACAACCACCTCTTTCTCACTTCCAAATTTCTGCAGAAGTCATTCATTACCAGAATACATAGGGGTGACTTACATATCCTCGGTTGAATGTCAACTATCATGTAGGTAAGTCTTAGTGAAATAAGAGCCCAAAAAGTAGAACAAGAAAATAACAGACAATATTGACCACAATCAAATTTGAATTTTAGAGATCTTGTTGCCATTTGAACAAGAGTTTGTTCATAAGGAACTCATTCCAAAAATTATCTCAAGGGAAACAATAACTCCCCGTTACTACTATCCTAAAACCACGACCTCACAAAGAATTTTCCAATTGGTTTCAGACACTACATGAGTAGAACAATATGCCATGGATACAATCATGAACTCCCAATTTTGGCATTCATTAATATATTAATTTCCTATAATCATCAGACATTCCTTTGTTGCAAAGCACACCATTACCTCCCTCCCTTTTGCAGTATTAGATTTCGAAGATTTCTTTCCAAAAAGGACATTCTTGATCCATTTCGCTGGTGATTTTCCCATAGCTGAAGAAGAAAGAACAGTAACCAGTTAGTGTCAAAACCAAGTGCCTGCATCATTCAATAACTTGGCAGTTAAAGAACCATAAAACCATATCCCTAAAGAAAAGTGCTGCATAATTCAGATCAAGATGCAATGTCCACGCCTTTCACAGCCACTTGATCATTCAAATATGGAGAACAGCATAAATCATGACAAAAAGTCTCCAGCAAAGATGCACCAAGTTTGGAAGGTCACAACCCACACTGTAAAATTGACGCCAAATAACAAAAGCCATCTACAAGCCATTGCATCAAACGATCAAGAAATCACATGAAATACAATTCAAGCAAACAGGGGAAGAGAACCATAACATACTAGAAAATTCCCGAATTCTCGACCAAACCCGACAGTCTTAAAGTAAATTGTAGCAAACCCAAATTAACTAGTAAAAGCTCACTAGTTAAGTCCACAACATACTAGAAAAGTCCCGAAAAGTCCACACTTAATTGCCATTAAATAATTAACAATGGCACAGCAATGAAACAAATAACCCTAAACAGGATTCATTTGGAGAAAGAATAAGTAATAAAGATAGTCCCGAAAACCAAAGATCTGGTAGAATTGGTAAGAACAAATTACAAGAAAGAGAGTGCTGCAAAAGCAAGGATAAACTAATAGCAAAGTTTGAAGAAGCAAAATGAAGCTCCATTTTCAACAGATCTGTGACTTACCTGACAAATGTTGAACCTACAAGACTCAAATCTACCAATCCTACATCAAAAAGGATAACAAAAACTAAGACAACAATGTACCTATTATGAGAGTAATATAAAGCTAACAAATTTATATAAAAATAAGAGTATATCAAAATAGAGAGCGAGAAAGAGGAAGTACCATGAGTAACCAAAAGCTTGGAAACGAAGGAAATATGATCTAAAGCTTATTTCTTCTACTCTGTACTCTACCCGCTCTATGCTATATAACCGAAGGCCATGTTTGGTTATAACCTAAGGAATAAAATGGTTTATGCTGAGATGTAACTTAAATAGATGTAATATGAGAGAATTGTTGTTTGGAAGAGATAGAAAAGTTTATAATATAATACAGTAAAATATTATTTAAATGAAATATTATAAATATAATATAGTGTAAAATCTTTTATTGTTTTATACTTTATCCTAAACATTTCAAATATGCGTTTTTCTATTTTTACTTTTTAAAATAAAATATGATGTAATATTAAATTTTTCTTTTTTCATCTTATTCTGTTATAAAATCTCATTTCTTCCTATTATAAAATTCTGAACCAAACATAACCTAAAATCCTAAAGAAATAAAAACGAAGTGGCATTTTGAAAATTTTCATGGACAAATTAACAGCTATTATCTCCTGCGCTCGTGCTCGTTCTAATATTGTATATCTAATTGGAATATTCATGATGGCGTTCGATGCAAACTAGGTGCTGTAATGTTACAGTGGGAGTGGTAGCAGGGGATAGTAATCCATATAAAAGTAATAGGCGGTTGTGCGGGGAGAGAGCGTAGCGAGCGCAGGAAGAGCGCAGCTTCTTTGGTCTGACGCATAATTACATACCTCAAGTATTTTTCTCAACCGCCAACCGTGGCGCGTGGAAAGTAGGGTATTTTAGGTGGATGGTGACGTCCACCAAATATGAACTGGATATTAAGTATTTAATCAATTAATTGGCAATGAGAGGACAATGGATGTGATAAACGTATGATTACGAGGGAATAAGATTAACAAGAATCCAATCCATCGTAGGACCAAGTTCAGTTTGTAATTTCCGATTTCCTTTTTATTTTCCTTTTAGGCTTGTGTGGTTGAACTTTTATTAGTAAAGCTTATTTTAGAAGAGCTTTTTTAAAAGTCAGTTAATTATTTGACTGTCAATTAAAAAACAACTTTTTTAAAAGAGTTTCATACAGTATACTGTTTGGCAACATAAAAATAAAAGACACTTTTATTAATTTTAACTATATTTTATTTTATAATAAAATTATTTATGCTAAATAATGTTTAAAGTATATTAAACAATATGCAAAGTACCATATTATAGGAAATTTTAGATAACCATCTTGTAATAAACAATTTAAAGAGATGTCTCTTTTTCTTATAGGAAATAAAATTAATATGAAAAATAAATATTAAAACATGTAAAAAAAGTTAAATAATATTATAATTTCAAAATAAATATTCAAGCTGAAATAGTTAAATGCATAATAAACTATGCATTTTATTGTAATACAAGAAGATTTGCAATATGTTCCCTCGCATTATTCATCTCGTTATTTTGTGGCTTATCTAAATGATTTCTTTCAACGTCTTCATTTTCATTGATTTTTTTCATTTGTAAGAAGTAATTCATTATCTTCATCATAGGGAGAAAACTCTTCTTCCTTTTGAGCATTTAACTTTATAAAATTGTGAATGGACATTGAAGCAATTACAATTTTAACTTGCCTTGGAAAAGGAAAACTTGGCATTTGACATAAAATTTTCCACCTATTTTTTTAAACTCCAAATGTTCTTTCGATTGTGCATCTTAAAGAAGAATGTGCATGATTGAATATTTCTTTCTTTCCTCCTGGTTGGCTAGCGTGCCGAAAATCAGGAAGATGATACCTTTCACCTTTGTATGGTCC
>JANVCL010000006.1:27761114-27776797 GCA_026546855.1 Erythroxylum incrassatum
TCTAAAGCTTAAATGCTTACCTTCAATTTCTTTTCCCACCATTCGTCACTTGCATCAATAGTTTGATTAGTAGGATCTCATCCTAGTCCAGTTTCCTTACCTACTAAATTTGTTCAAAGCTGTCAATCCTTTTTTAATCCATCTCATTTATTCTTAAATTATTTGTATTCATAGTTCTTCTTAGTTTTATGAGCAAACTTTGAACCTATATTTTTTCATCCAATCTTGTTAAAGTGACCATTTGGTCGATTTCCAGCTAATGTCTCTTCCACAAAAATTTTAATTAAAATTTCAAGAGTTCTAGCATTCCACTTTGCTTTAATCATTTTTTTCAATTTATCCCCACCTTGAATATCTTAGCTTGGTATTGATATTTTCTATCAACAACAAAATCCCCACTGCATATAACAATTATTTAAGCAAGTATAAGAAAACCACACAATGAGAAGTTTTACGGATTCTAAATCAATATGTAAACCAATATACCAACATATACTCAGTTTCAGAAAATTTAGAACACAAAAAAATATTCAACTTACCTCAATAGCAACAAGTAACGCCTCTCCTTTTCTCTTTCTGCTTTCAATGTTGATACTGGACAATATGAAGTCACAATGTTATTACATAAAATTAATTGATATGAAGTCTGCATTAAACGCAGACGAGCGTCAACAACACAGACGAACGTCTACGTTGTTACGCAGACGTGTTGACGCAGACGAACTTCATCTCTGCGTTCGTTACACAGACGTCGGCGTCTGCGTACAGACCCAACAACAAATATGAAGAAGAGAACTAACCTATAAGTATCGTGGGTGAGTGATTAGAGAAGATAAGTCGTGAGTTGGTGAGGAACAGAAGAAACGAAAGAGACGTTAAAGAGAAGAAACGAAAGAGTCTTGAATTGTTTATTTACAGAAGTGACGCAAATTGTCTACCCGAAAAAGTTAAAATTTGGAGCTTTTCTGAAAAGCTCCAAAATTTAGCTTTTGAAAAAGCTGTATTTTGGTTTTTAAGAAAGTTATTTCTACTGTAAAAGCAATTTTAAAGTTTTCAGCCAAACACTTATTTTTTTCTTAAAATGACTTTTGCGGTAAAAAAAAGTACTTTTAGAGCTTTCAAAAGCTAAACCAAACAGGCACTAAGTCAAATCCCAACTACTACACTACACTAATAAAAAAAATCAAAAGTTTATTTTTATTTTTTGTTTTAAATAGAGTGAAAAAAATTTGTTTAAATTTTTTTGTTTTAGATTCTTTTTTCTGTTTTTTATAATTTGATTTATTATCAACTAAATATAAAGTATTTAATTATTTAATATATTAATTTTTAATAATAATTATGAATAATTTAATTATATATATTATATATTATATTAATTATTAATAAGAAATATGAATAATTTAATTTTATTTAATAATTTAATTTAATTTTACAAATAAATTAAATTTTATAATTATTAATTAATTTTAATTTTTCAAAATATATAAATTTCAAATAAGATTTGATTTAATAATTAAAATAATTATTAATTTATAAATAAAATTACAATTTTAAATTATTTATTTTAATAAAATAAAAAATCAATTAATAATTTGTTAATAAATATTATATAAAAGATTAAAATGAATTTATTTATTAAAAATAATTTATTTTTAATTTTATCTAATATATAATTATTATCTGTGATAAAAAATATTAATACATTGACATTAGCAACCAAATAAGTTTTTGGTTTTTATTTGAAAGAAACAAAAAACTGAAAAATAGAAAAGGTAAACTGAAAATTATAACAACAAAAAATAAAATAAAAGTAGAACCAAATGACTCCTTAATATTCCAATGCAAGTCTTACTAAAATGTGAGGTTTGGAAAAGTCCAGTAGTATGCAGTCTTAACACTATAAATGTACCCTAATCCATACATGCATTTTATTGCTTCACTTTGTAAAACCATAATTATGCCTGCTTATTAAGATGTAATGTTGCAAATAACTACTACAAAAACATAAGATAATTACTACAAAAACAAACCAAGTGACTTTCTAACTAAATGCTACAATCAACTTATAATTGACAGCTTTATACATGTCTTCCTTAAGAATACATCTTTAATATCATTACTTCCCCTGGGGAAAAGAGCTTATCCTTAAGGTCAAACTCACGACATCTGTGAATCTCCCAGCCCTTCCTCATCCTCTTCTTCAAATTTAACTAATTTTACTCATAAAATCTTCTTACATCTATACCTCGAGAGAATGCTTCATCACAATTAAAGTAAAGCCTATTTGCCTTTCGTTCCTTGATGCAATTAATAAATATTGTTATTTTGAGTTTTAACTCCCTTTTATTATGTGCAATTTTTAGTTCAATGAGAGATATTTCATATTTACTTATCTTTTATATTTAGGTATTCTTTAACATCCTTAGAGTTAAGAGGAATAAAAGAATTATAAACTGAGATACAACTAGAGAAATAGAAGCAAACTAACAACGATGTTTCTAACAACTAAGAGTGTGCATGTTCAGTAAAGCGTGCAACTTCCAAACTTTAAGTTCACAGTTAAATGGTTTATAGTTTTTATAATTTGTAAATTCTATTTTGAACGAATATGAAGTTGTAGGTCATGATTTTTTATGCCAAAGAATAAAAACAAGAGGATAGAATCAATAGAAAGTAGAGACATTTCAAAATGGAGCTTAACTGGTAAACAGTTGTTAACACCATTTGGTGACCTTATTTTGGGGACCAAAAATAATGTAATGCATATAAATATGTATACATTTTCTGGGTTTGGAATAATAAGCAACATGGCCTCTTCTTGCTTCATTTTCTTTATCATTCATGCTCTTCTTTTCTTCTAAAAATGTCAACGGCAAATTAGGGCTTCAGTGGCTAAGTTAATTTTCCTTGGTCGAAGGTAGCCAAGGCCTATGTATTACAAAATTATTAGATGATTGTTCTTCATTTGTAAATTATTGTAATTATTCAAGTATTAATTTATTCTTCTGTTTTAATTTATGTTTTATATTCATTACAATTGTTAACTAGGTGCATCTTGCTTGTTAATTATGATAAGTAATTGATATATTAGACATTGAATATTTCATTATTTCACTTTTCTAATCAAAGTAGCAACTACAAATTCATTATTTATTGCATTAGAAATTGTTAAATCCTAGGAATAATGATAATCTAAATTAAATGCAATCACAAGAACTTGTGTGACCTAGTTTCATTAGTTTTTCTAATTATAAATGTTGTTGATTGATTAAATTTTAGAATTTTTCTAACATTGTTAAATAACAAAGGTTAATTGGATTATATACTTTTGGTTAGCTAATCCTATGGAAAGATTGAAAATAAATTTCCCTAATAAATATTTGGATGAATAAATGGTGTGATTTTGAATCGATGACTATAAGATGAGTTTAGTTTCACTGATAATTCACTTTTGTTATTTATTAAATTTAATTTGCTAATTTTATTAAAAGAATTTGTGCTATCATAAAAGGTATCAATATCGTTTCGTATTGGTTGGCATGTAACAAAACAGTATTCATGCTTTTGGTACCAACCTTCGGTGTCGTAAGTTTTAAACAATGTAGGTATTATTTTGCAAATATGAAAAATTCTTAACCTAAAAACCCCTTTGCATGCCTCCACACACCCAAACCCTTCTGCTTCTTTTGATTTTTTTCATCTCTCATTGACTCTCACTCACCTCCATTCTCTCTCTCTCGTTCTCCTCTTTATCTTTGACGGTGTTGTTCCTTCTCCAGCAATTGTCATCTTTCTCCGCAATCTATGCCAGCATTATACCATTTTCAACCCTCCTCGGCTCCTCCACGTGAAGTCCCAAACATGCCACTTTGTTTAGATCTCCTCCACAAGGACCATCGTATCACTTTGTCGCTACCACTAAACGTTTGAACCTCCTCTATGCCACTGTCATAACAGATGCTCTCCCCATATCTAAACTCGACCCATCGCCTAACCCAGAAACCCAAAGTTGTGAATTAATTTTTGGGTGTGTTTTGACTTTTCAAAAAATTTTCCTACTTAATTGCATTTTTGATTGTGAAACAGTTGGAACTTGGAAGTTAAAATTTGGAAGTTGAAAGTAAATTTTGAATTGGATTTGCGATTTGCATGGGTTGGATACTGGAGTTGAATGATTCACAATTTTGTTTTAGTTTACTTATGGTTTGGTTCATTGATCGTTGATTAGTTTAACCGTTTAAGAGAAATTTATGTTAATTTTTTTGGTGAACAAAATGCATGGCATGTGATGTGAATTGATTCAATTGAAAGTTTGTAAGTTGAAACAACTTAGATTAAAACTTAAAACTGAGAATGCAAACTTGCAAAGAATTAAAAAAATTAAATGACACATTCTTAAAATTCGTAAAATGGTATTTCGTTTTTAGTATTTGGGTATTGGCTATAGGTAAATAATTAATTGAGCATAAAATTATGATATTGTAAATTAATAATAATTCGATTGTAGTTAATGATAGTATTTAGGTATTGGCTTTGGGTAAATAATTAATTGAGTATAAAATATGTTGAATTATTTGGTAATATATATGTGTGGGTTATCATAAATATTATAATAGATAATATGTGAAAGTAGTGATGTAAATGTGTCCAAAAGGAACCTTTTTTTTCCGAATTGTGAACATGTTGTAGGCTAAACTCCAATTACTTATACTTAGACTATTAATGTCAATTAAAAATCATATAGGCAGTTATATATTTAAGAACCAAATTTAGAGTGAAGTATATAATATTATAGTTTGTTGGAAATGAAAAGAAGATTCAAAGCTTTAAATAAGAAAAAAAAATTTCCAAAGAAGTTATATCCTTCAACTTAATCCTCATGTTATGAATATATCATTCAACTTGATCCTCGTGTTATAAATGGATGTTTATGAACAATTGTATAAGATATGTCATTCATTATTTGGTGATTATGTAAATCATACCCTTCAACTTGATCCTCATTATCTATTATTATGATTTTTGGAGACAGGATTGATGCGAACTTATAAAGTATACAATATAACTGTATAATATACCAATGAACTATTTTGCAAATTTTAAAAAAATCAAGGACTATTTCATAAATTTAAAAATTGATACAATATTATACCATAATCCAATCTAGTACCAAGTCCAGTATGGTATTCGCAACTTTATTCATAATATCTTATTTTGTTAATTAGTTTATTATATAATGACTAAAATATTATAATTCCTTATGGGAATGATCCCCATTCGTGTAGATTATATTTGTTCTTATTATAGGATTTTATAATTTAATTTATGTGTAATTAACAACATTACCGAATCTTGGAATCTTTATCTTAGTTAACTTCTTAAAAAAAAGGTGTATTTGTGCTTTTAGTACTCGATGCTTTCCTAAAATCTCCTTTGAGTGGCTAGTGTTGCCTTATGATTCCTCCCTAAAACAACATGGTTGCTCCTCTGTGGTTTTATTCCTATAATTTTTTCTTCCAACCATAACCTTGTCATATTACCGATAATGAAGATACTAATATGTTATCATCCAGCCACAACATTTTCATATTACCAATAGTGAAAAGACTAATATGTTATCTTATAATGAGCTCTATGGCACTGGGCAACAAAGATTGAAACTCCTTTGATAATCGTCCACTGTTCCTATTTGCTTTAAGTTGGCCAATTCACCTAATTAAAGGTTGAAGACAGTGTTTTAAAACCTAGACTGAACATCGAATTGGAGACCTTACTGGTCACCGGTTTGATTGATTCGACCGGTTCAACCACCGATCGAACCAGTGTGACATCATAATTATGCAATAATTATATTTAATTATATATAATATTAATAATATTAATAATACAAAAAATACCAAATAAAAATAAAAAATTTATTGAACCAGTGGTCGGACCGATTGAACCGACCGATTCTCACTGGTTCAATTGAGAATCGATTTTTAAGAGTAAACTGGACCGAATAGTCGACCAGTCACCGGTCAAACTAGCCGATCCGATTCGGTTTTTAAAACTATGGTTGAAGCTAATAGGAGGAGTGAATCTCAAGTGGTATTGCTTTATGTCATTAAGAGTTAAAGCTACTGATTTCATTGTATTGGTCAATAACTCACTAGAAGTTTACATATTTTTCTGTATATATAAACTAGGTTTAGGCAGGTACATTGATTATGTTAATTTTAGTTATTATACTTTAATATAATTTATCGCTCAAATCAACCTAACTTAAACATGACTATAATAAATCATAAAACCTTCAAAGTTTAAAATTTACCAAAAATGTATTTCCAATAAGGTTATTTGACATTCATCTTTGTGTTTTCTTTCCAAACACATGACCACGACCTTCGACACACTTGTGTTCCAAGCTGTAAAACTCATTATATTTTTCTAGAGTACAAGCATATGCTTTAATATGCCTATATCCTAAGCCCTTTTCTCCTTGAGAAATCCTTTGTCATACTAACAGACTCATGTTATAACTATGTTTCAACCTATATCTTCACCTTTACATTATAAAAGAGAATACGTCTTGACATATGGTTGCATGTCAAGTCGTGTTCACCTGAAGACTTCTGAGAAACACTTCTATTCTTCTTAAAATACTTTAAAATTGTACACCCATGTACTGAGTCATGCAAAATAATAAAGTATCAAATATCTCAAATGTTGAAACCTTTAACACAATATCCATATATTTAGATAATAATAGGTAAAGAAAAATTTAATTTATCTCTATATATCCTCACTCCTAGAATTCAATTTATTACTTTTTTTATATCTAATTTAAAGTTGTCTTGAACTATAATATATTTAGCACTTCAAAATATGAATTATTGTTCTCTTCTCTATAAACAATATGTAATTTGTATACTCCCACTAAAGAGTATAACTATACTTTTACTAACCTTCTTGTGTACATATAATACATCCATATTCATCTTTTTAAAAAATTCTTTAAGTTCATAATAAAAGCAAATTTTTAACATCGACTATATGCAAATGTATTAAACAAAGCACTGGTGCTATTTTGATGTATTTCTTTGATATTGGACTATTTTAAATTCTACTTTACTATAGCTACTTATCTTAAAAACTGTTCACCCTATAAGTAATATTAAATTAAATATTATGTTTAATATGATTTGTAAGATCATACTCAACCTTTTAGATATGTTTTAAGCTTTTATTATCTAATTTAGTTTTATACTTATACATCATATGAGTTTCAACTAAGAAACACATTTATAAAAACTCTTAAGAGTCTTATCATTTTTTGTCTTATATGGAATATTCCTAATTTTTTTGGTAAATCAGTAAAAAATTAATTAATAAAGTCAAATATGTACAAAAAGGTCTAACCCAGAATTCCCGGAATAAATAAATAGGTGCAAAGCAACAAGTCACTCTCCTAACCAATGTCTACTCTTAACATTGTTGACTCAAAAGGATGCAAACTAACTCAAACCAAAGAGGAAAGTAAATAACCTCCTAATTGGTTTGAATAGAACTATGTAAAGTAAGTTTTTGCATTAAAACGTAGCAATAGTGAATGCAATATTACAAAACGGAATATCTCATGTTGTAAGCAAATTATCCTTACATATAATATATATCCTTATGGAATTTAGTTATGGAGACATTTGCTAGAAAATCTTATTTCCTATATATATATATAAAATTAAAATTATCAGATCAGTCTCATCAAAATATTTTGGCATTCTCAATGCTAAGTATCTACTTAGAACTAAAGAACTTGGACGTTTAAAATATTTAGAGTATTCTTTCATTTAATGCATATGATTATATTATATAAAGTTATCAGTAAATTTAATGAAATTTAAGTAAGCATACCTTTTGAAATTTTTAGCTATCTAACTTTGTATTCTTATTACTTATGTTAAGTATAAGTATCCAACACATACAAATAATTTGTATAAACTTGATATTTAACAACCTTTTTCTTATCATATCGTGCATATTATAATAATCTTGAATACAAATTTAGTATCAAATTCTCAAATCATAAGTTTGAATTATATATGATCTCTATCACACTTATATTAGCAAGAGAATTCATGTAATTGTTTTACAATGACAACTATTTTCATGTTGTAACAATTGACTTTACTTATTTAAGCTTTTAATATGCTAAACTTAGTGAAACAATTCTCTTAAGGTATTATACCTTTAAGTTTTACTTTATGCAACTATTTATAATGTGCTATCATAATGTTGTCATCTATTTTACACGATTTTAAAGTTCATAACATATTAGTCAATTGTAAAATTGTCACTACATTTTTTTTAATTTATGTCACATTGACCCAGAAAGTGATATTCACATGGTCCATTCTTGAAAACCCAAATGCAAGGCATCAGTTGCGCCCACAGTATTCAATCTCAGCCCTCAACGGAGCATTAAGTTTAAGACCCATTTAAGCCCGACCCAATCCGACACAACCCATCTCTCAACCGTTACTAAAAGGAGATGCTGCAGTTTCTTTTTCTCCCCCCAATTTCGAAATTTGAATTTCGAAAAACCGATGATTTCAGCAATGGGACCTCCACACCGACCGTAGTAGACCGTTGCTCTCCCACATCACCCATTTGCTCGAGTACAGTTCTAAGTGATACTTTCTCCGCAGAATCCCCACGTTGAAATGAGCCACGCGTCAGCCATCCAGAGCGAATAGAGGTGGTGGAGATTGTGAAAAGCATCTGAGTTTCTTAAGGTGATTGGCCCGCTTAAACGATACACGTGTCAACAGGAGAAGTAGTTATTGTATAAAAACCCACCACGCTCTTTCACTTAAGCAATTAGCACCCTAACTCCTAGGTTTGTTTTGTTGAAGTAAAAGCATTCTTAATCTCAACGATTATTGTCTGTTTGTTCGAGTGTTTGGTCGGATGGAAGAGACAGTGAAAGAGCGGAGACCTACTCCTCTTCCCGGTACCAATTTTAATGTCTTTTTCTTTCAATTTACGTTCTGTTTTTTGTCTGGTTTTGATTGAAGCTTTCTCCATCGGTGGAGTCCAGGCAAATCCAAGCTGAGATATCCGCTGAGGTCGGCGGCGAAATCCAAGGAGGAGAAACCGACGTCGGCTGAATTGTCGACCTCCAAGCGGTAACTTCCTTTTCTGACAAAACTGATGAGTATATTTTGATATTTCGTTATTATTAGTCAAAAAGAGCAAAGGAACTTAGAAAGTATGTGATGAGTGTTCAAACTGTTAGTAGGTCACTTTCTAGACAGGCATATCACTGATTTGTTGTGGTGTGGATTCACCCCTGAAAATGTCATGGAATATATGGTCTGAGTCAATTCTTTACCAACTGGACCGTTGGAGGCAAAAATTCTTGTTCTTCAACTTTTGGCTGCGTCTGATTGAATAGAAATCATTTTCTTGAAGCCCAATTATTGACACCACTTCAATCTCAAGCAAATTAGCAATGCTATACCTTTTTTGCAATTTAAGAAGTATGAAGCTGGCTTGGAAAATATATTTATTTTTGTATTTCCATGACAGCTTTTGTACAGTCTTGTGTGTATGAACTATTTATGGGAATTGAAATTTTTGTGAATGAAATTTGTGAAGAGGAAGGGTTGCAGGAGCTGTGAGTAAAAGTGTGAGTGTTCTTGATCTCTCTGGGAAGGAAAAATCTGCTAAGCCTCCCAGAAGGCTCTCTGTTCCTTCTAAGTCTGTCCCCAGTCCGGTTACCAGACCAACTCTGAACATTACGCCAATACCAGAGGCTAGAATAAAGAGGACCAACAAAAATGAAACACCAGTTTCGAGTGTTTCCAGAACAGCTAGTCGAAATAGGCTCTCTTCAAGTGCGTATTGGCTGTCACAAATTAAACTCTCTGAGTCAGCTGCTAAGCACTCGCTTTCGCTTGGATTTTTCAAACTCGCCTTAGAAGCTGGATGTAAGGTACGCTTCATAGGCTCTGAGACTAGTTTGTCTTTTCTTTTTTTACTTATAAAGCTATGTTAAAAGAGTTGGAAAAAAAATGATATCTGATGCTAGCATGCTTCATAGCTATATTTAAAATTTGACTTTTAGCATTCTTTGCATTTACAATTCTCTTCAAACAGCCACTTGAACAGTTGAGGAATGAGCTCAAGTCATATGTCCGACGCCATGAACTCGGCGAAGCAGGGGGAGTTATGGAATTATTTGAGAGCTACAATATCGCAGATAGTCAAGAACAGAACCAGGTCTCTCAGACCTGTTCTCAGGTCCATGAGGAGGTAACTCGTTCATCTGATGATGAAGTTCACAGCTCTTCTTCCATAGCAGGTAGCAGGAAACTGAGTCCCAGATCCTTGAATGCTAACGCTGCAAATGAGACTGGCCAGAAGCATGCAATTGGAACAAGAACAAGGACATCTTTGAACAAGACTCCTAATGTAAAATCCATTTCAGATAACGTGGTGAACAAGTCACAGAAGAAGCTCCAGAAACCAACTTATCAAGAAACAGGAAAGCGAAAGGATAAGATTAAGAAGCCGGGAAAGAAATATGCAGCTGAAAATGGTAAGCCCTTTCATGAAAGCAACGCTGGTTTCAGTTAATGTGAGGGGTAGAACTAATAATTTGGCTTTATTTATAGATTCCGTCAGCCCTGCAGCTGCCGGGACTACAGTTGAAGAAAACAAAGAAAATGTGGTACAGTTCTGAACTTGAAATCAACTACATGTGTGAGACATCAGTCAGGATTTGAGTAATAAGAACTACTCTTTTTGTTTTCTAGATTGCTCTGCCAATGGAAGAGATCAGCCAAACCGAAGGCTGAAGTTTGTTGTGTGCTGCATAAAAACGCTGTGAACTTAATCTCTTATTATTCTTTGTTGATGGGTGGTGGTCTTCAGTGTTTTCTTAAAGTGGAGGCTTTTCCTTGTATAGGTGAATTTGTTGTTTGTCTGCTGTGGAGACAAGGATGTTTTTTATTCATTACCTTGGTATTTTGTATCTTACATGGGGCTTGCTTTGTCATATATGGTTTAATTACACATGTTGCAATACTAAATTTTATTGAAGCGTCACTTTGAAAAAGCTTGGTCTTGTGTTTATGTTTAGATTAGATGAAGGAAAAGTTGATATTGGTGACAAACACAATTACACTTTCCATTGAACAAATATTTTAAAAATCATATTTATTCCGTGAATTTAATAGTCAAAATTTCAATTTAGTTTTTAAAACATTAGTATTTTCTTCAATTATTTTTCATATAATATTAGCTAAAAATTTAAAATCTTAAATTTTTTGTCTACTTTTAGAATTAGTCTTAAGAGAACATCTTTTGTCTGATTTTTCAAACATGACATAATTTACTTCCCCATTTCCGAAACACTTCCCAATTTCCCTCCCTGGAAGGTTTTACAACAATATAATGCAAAATGGTACAGAAGTTTTGTATATCACACATCCGAACAAAGTAGCCCTAGCACAACAATTTCCCTAACTCTATGATTGTATTCTCGCTTGCTTTCACTAAAAAACCGAGCAGCTTCTGAATTTGTGGGAGAATTGGGGTTAGGGTCGCAGAGCAACGACTGCAGTAATTGCATACATACGGTCAGAAAATCGTGTAGTGAAACCGTACATAAAATGTACACGAAATACTCTCAGCATTCGTGCCCACTATCCTAACAGTCACTAGAAATGTTGTCTTGTATTCTCCTCCCTGGGGAAAATTATGACCTAAAATGATCTCAATTGAAGTGAAGGCACAAGCCCACAGAAAACTGTTGTACCCCTTAGTACAAAGGTTGCATAGTATTATCCACAATAGTGTATCTTGTACAATTCTAAAAGGAAGCTAAACCTTGTTCCTCTCACGTTTATTCAGATTGCTGCACAAGCCATCAGTAATATGACCTAACAGCAATCAATCCAATGCAGACTTGAAGCTGAAATTTTTGGTGATACAATAGTGAAGCTATTCTTAATCTTCAACTTTCCTGACTATATCCGAGATAATTATGTTTACTAATTCTGCGACAGTTTTAATTCTAGAGGTTAAATAACTGTCAGATGCTTTTCGTTCGAGTAACCTATAGTACTTCTGCACTTCGATTAATCACTGTTCGTTAAAACTAGGTCATATGAATAGCTAGTTCTGTCGTGTGACTATTCCAGCCCAAATTCTGGGGCTTAAATGCCAAACAGTCATATGAATAGCTAATTCTGTCGTCTGACTACTCCAACCAAAATTCTGAGGGTTAAATGCCGTCCTTTACTTTTTTCCTTTCTTTTCTTCACTTCTGAACAAGGGATCCTAGTCCTTAACAATGAAGTGGTTGAAGGCCTTCTCTAATAGGTCAAAAGTTCGTGAAGATAAATGGTATTTTACAGATAGGGATAAACAAAGCATTCAGCTCCCTTATTCGATCAAGAAAAAACGAAATGGTCAGGATGTCAAAAACATTCATATGAGACAAAAAAAAAAAAGGAACAGAACAAATTTGCCAAAAGCTTACTCAGTATGGCAGTTCAATCCAATCAAAAGCATTTAAGCTCACTAGGAATCCCGGGAAAACTTTAATTTCAGATGCAGCATTAACCACACATTAATTCGTGGGAACAAAATCCTGTATAAGAGCAAAGATTATTTTTGCTGGGAATTCCCATATTCAAGATCTCTCCATCCCCCCACTTTTTTCTTCTCTAAATTGGTTTGCCCCCTGACAGTATGCATGTCTAAATGTGTAAAAGCATGGTACTTGTTCTAGCATACAGGATTTGAGAAATGATAAATATCATTCCGCTAAATATGGTTCGGTTGCTAACTTAACAGAATACGCAATATAATGTCTATATCAAATAGTATAACATTTTAGCATGCCTGTATAGACGTGAGTATAGCTGCTACATCATATATAGGGCTCCACTGATTTTGTAGAATATCCAAACAAATGCTTCCATCTGCATAGACTACAGATTTCCAACACAAAAACTTAGCTGGAAATAACAGTTGAAGCAATAATCAACAGAAAGTCCACACTAGATAACACTTTTCAGTCCAACTTACTATTTGGATGAAACATTCGAGAAACAAACCGTACAGTTGGTGGTTTGTTAGGATAGTCCTCAGTAAACTGAAGAGTCAACTTGAACGTGCCTGAAAGGCTCCAAAGAATGAGAAATTTGTTTCAGTCATGAGAAGAAACCACAATAAAATATGTTGAAATTTGAACAAAAAAGATTCTGACATGCAAACGTATAAAAAAAACAATGGTGACATAAAATTAGAACCAATACTACAGCATTGTGGTACTTTGCAAAACACCTTTTTAGTTAAAAAAACCCAGGCACTTCAGGAAGCAATGATACAGAATCAGATAATATGTTATAACTGGGATACTTCAATTCAGCCTAAATTTGAGGGGAATTCTAGAAGGCTTCTTGTGCCCAAACATTATGTTGAGCTACAAGTTTGCAAACTATTATAGAGCCTCTCAGTCAGATGTCTAAACAGGCTTGAGCTTAAGTAAAATTCACTTTTAAAAGTTTTCAGAACCTTATATTTTGACCATTTATTCTGCATTATTTCAGATTACAAAAAGGAAATAGTTTTCTATGAAAGAAGAGTACCTATAATTCACTGTTTAGATGTATGGCTGCACGAAACGACCACAATCTAATGGGTTTAAAAAAAAAGCAAAAGCATAACGCTTTGACTTGAGTGGAGATAACGAGAAGCTTAAATCTTGGGACTAAGATACTCCAATCAACTGTACTTGGATATGTATTCGTCACACGATGTGGTTCCTGCCCATTGTTTTCATCAATTTTAAGTCGATAGAATATTTTTACAGGCAAATGAGAAGGTAACAGGCTTCAAAGTTTGCAGGGAATAAGATCCTCCTCTCAAATTGATCAAGACTTAAAGTTGCTGATTCATGCTCAACAACATTAGATAACGAGCCTGATAATCTGATTCTAAAAGCATCTAGAAATTTGTGGATCAAAATTCATATATACAATTATATAAGAAGATAGAGAGAAACCAATTGTCTGCGATGTGAGGTAGAGCATAATTAGAACCCAATTAAGAAATGGTACAACCAAAACTCTGTGCTGCAAAATTCACTCTTAGTATAAGTAAAAGGTGAGAGAATATCCGTGATATATTTGATCTAAAATTTCTTTACTGATGAAAAGGAATAGTACATTCCAGAAAGCAAATACAAAACAAGCATGTGCATATCCTAAGAGTGGAAGTCATGGTATAAGTATTACTTACCCCCATCCCATGGAGTATCGTCAGGGCTGCAATTCAGGTCGTCAAAGAATTCAGAAATGGTTTATCGATTGCTGGTAAACATGCACAAAATAAAGGAAAAAGAAACGGGAGAAAGAGGGAACATCGCATTTACAGCTCAACTCACCCAAAAATCACAGCATTCCAGAGCAATATATTACTGTCTTGTGGTGCACCACTAATTCCTGCAGGTGGGTCGTGTTGCAATCTCTTAAAATCCCTCATCAATCTCTTCCTAGCAGGAGTTGACATGGTTCAGCACCTACAGACCACATGTTTTCAAGTTCTTAAGGTTAACTAAAGCTAGAAAAAACAATTATTTCCAACAATGGGCGAAAACAAGATTAGGTGACGACCATGTCAAGGTAAATCTCAACTTTCGAGCCTAAAAGCAGTATATTCCAAGAAAAGTAAACTTCGGAGAACACTCATTAAATCAACTTAAAGATTGTCACGACATTGTCATTGGAAGCCTACATGACATGAAGACCTTAATCTAAGGGTTATTGTTTTTCCAATTTAAATTCATCAGACACTGACAAATAACTGATATGGCACATCCATTTCGTCGATATGCACAGTTATAATAATTAATCCAGCAATAAAGTACCCACTAAAATGTCCACGAATGCAAATTAAAAAAAGTTTTCATTCGCACCTCACAAATGCATAAATCGCAAGTAATAACCTCAGAATCAGAGTCGGACAAACCGATGGATTCCCTACCAAACAGCTTGTCCGTAGACAATCAAGTAATGGCTCAGTATACAAAAGAAAGGAGTCTACAGCAGCATTTGCTACACCAAAAAAAAAAGATGGTGCAAAATTTGAAAACAGATGTAAACAAGAGCTAAAAACGATGTCATAAACATAAAAGAGAAGTTGAATTAAACCGCGAATCACTTACCTAAAGGAATACGCTGAAAAGGAGAAAGAAGGGAGGGATTGGGTTTTGAGGAAGAGCTGCGATTGAATTAGAGAAATGGAATCGAATTGTTGAATCAAGAAACCAAAAAAACTACATAGAGGAAAAATTTTAAAAAAAGGGTGCGATCGAAAGTGACTTAGCGAGGCTTGAAGGCATGAGGGAAAAGAAAAGAAGACACCATCGTAATATGGATACAGAAAAGGAAATGGACTTGAAAACAGAAGACTTTTTTTGGTTTGCTTATAGGGAAACTGACAAATACAGCTTACAAAATAGATCGGAGGAAACAGGCTTATCCTCTAAAATGATATAATGGCACCCGATAGGTGTAGTATCAAAATAAGTGACACCGACTGCAAACGAACGAACGTTTTACTTTCATTCTACGCATTGTGATATCATCATTATACCCTTCGCACTGCCACTTTATACCACCTGC
>JANVCL010000006.1:27821894-27844542 GCA_026546855.1 Erythroxylum incrassatum
GATCAGCATCGAAATTATCTAACTCATTTCTTTGTCTTTTTGTCAAACAGAATACTGACGTAATATGATTTGGGTTACAAATACCCCTTTTAGAGAAGTAATCATAATAGGTTACCTGCATCTTATCCCATGTTCATTATATTTCATCTTTTATTCGAGTATATATTCCCATTTTATTTCAAATCTTAACATAACAAAGCTGACAAAGAGAAAATTTTGAATAATTTCAGAAAAGGACCCCGAAATCTTTTCAATAACTTGAAAGATTTTTAATTTTCAACCAAATAATTCAAATATTCAAAGGTTGGAAATTTTTATTACATTTTCCAAATTTGACAGAAATCGCAATATCATTGAACTAAATAGCCATTTTTCGGAGTCAATGAGTTGAATGGAGGATAATATAGGACAATTTTCTATTCGAGTATCAAATACTACAAGAAAAAGGATGTTTACTAATGAAAATTACTAACAGAAAATGTTAATAAACCGTCGGTAAAAAAGTTTAGCAACAATATTCACCGACGAAATCGTAAAACTGGCTGTACTAGCAACTAGATGTCATTGTAGTTGAAGTAGACTATGTTACATGGGAAAGAAAATAGCCAGTGATGCAAGCTCTCATCAGTTAAACGATCAAATGCCCACCTTTTAAATGACTTAATCTACTACTAAGTCAATGTTGGTTGTGTCATTTCACTACTAAAACCTCAAAATTAAATGGCTCATATCGTGATTTTAAGTTTAAAATAACAGCTTCATTCTTTATTAATTGTTATAACTTGGATATGACGTGCTCTTATATTGTCGAGTAACTTAATTATTTGACCCGGTTAAGAACGTAAAGCGCTCTTGTATTGTCGAGTAAGTTAATTATTTGACCTGGTTAAGAGTGTAAAGCCTTAACATGGTCTCTGTTTCTCTGGGTTCTAACCAATCGTCAACGCCTGAATGAGGAATAGGAAGAGAGAAGAAAAAGCGTACAAGTGTAACAGTTAAACAAATTAACAAGGAAAAATATAATTTCATGACATGTTCCAATCAAGTTTTAATTTAACAATTTTATGCTAATATGGAAGGAATCCATACCAAAATTATGAAGTAAAGATGCCAAGCTTCTATTGCTTCTCGTTTTTAAATAAAAATTGTTTATTTTTAATTAAAAAACATTTTATTAAATCTAAATAAGAAGAACTTTATATTTTAAACAAGGGAATAATTCAAATTAGATTTGAGTAGTTTATGATCTAAGCTCAACTCAAGAATCAATCAATTTTGAATCATGTAAACTAAATATGAACCTAATTGAACTATACAAGACAAAAAATGATTTATAGCCACTTATGAGAACAAAGCAAAGCTTTGTGTTGTATTTGTGTGGCTCAATTGAAAATATCCCAATGTTAAGTAGTGGTATAAAAGCCTAAGATTCTTTTAGAAAATGTAAGGTCAAAATATCTATACAAATCAACGTGTAACTTTCTTTAATATTTATGATTTGGTTATAATAGGAATCTCATATGCACTCAAGAGAAATTAGATATTTGAAAATAAATATAGATATGCTACCAACTCAACTACTCTGCTATTGAATATTGATAAGCTTCATTGACCCAAATCCTCTTCCTATAATCATATTATGCAATATTCCGTTCCCATACTAAGGGTTAGAGCCTTAGATTTATGTAATTAAGAAAATAGCAATGAGATATTAGAAAATTGCATTTTATGCTCATGCATAATGTTAGCGTATACATATGTGAATATTGATTTTTGCATATTAAAATGAATTGTTCATGTACTCATTTGACATTTCCAGGTATAAATGATTGATTAATTCGATTATAATGTGACTTACAATTTAAGTGTCTTAAAAATTGATTTGGATAGTATAATTATTGTCTCAAAATTTTTAGTAAAAATTTGGGAATTTTATGAAATTTAAGGGTATTTTTGGACTAGGAAAAAAATGCCAAGTGGCAGAACAATTAATGAATAGTAGTAGAAACAAGAGTCAAATGGTAGTGGAAATTTTTATGAATGACAATAAGATTTAATGACAAGAGTCATTGAAAATTGGGAGAAAATTGGGTTAAAAATTGGAGACAAATGGATTAGTAAATTAAAAGACCAAAAGTGGGACCATAGGAAAGTGACATGTATCACTACCACTCACCACTTACTATTCTTTTATCAAATTAAAGACCATTTCATGGTCTTTCACTTAACCATTCACGACATATGCTTCATTTTTTCATCTTCTTCATTTCCTTCATTCATTCTCTCCTTCTCACAACACTCTCTTCTCCAAAGCCACAAAGTTTAGCCTTGCTTTCTTCCATCACTAGCCGCTTAAATACTTTACTATCTTCTTCTTGTTACTAAAAGACCCAACCCATTTCTCCATGAAAGTTGATGATCGTGGGATGCATAAGAGAGGCTAAGGTTAAGTTTGATTTGAAGACATTGAAGCTAAACAAGTAAGTATAAGCATCACTCTTCTTGATTTGATGCATGAAACATGATTTGATGATAGTTAGAAGTTAAATGTTCACAAATTGAGGATGGGTAGATGCAAAAACGTGAGTGAGTATTATAGGTAGATTAATGTCTTGCTTTTACATGTATGATGATTAATGATCCATAAGTTGTTATAGAGATGTTTTTGAGGTAGAATGATCATTATAATGGTGTTTAGATGAGTGTGGTAAATTGATGAATGAATGGACTTGGTTGATGTCCTGTTTTGTAGTTATGATTAATAGTCTTTTATGACTTGTTTTGTGAATGTTTTGAGTTGTAAATTGAGGTAATAATGAAGAGAAAATGAAGTAGAAAAGATGATCTATATACAAGATGTAAAATGTAGGAAGTTATAAAAATCTGGAAAAATTGGAAAAGAGTGGCTGGAATATGTTAGCTGTAACAATTCACTGGATATGCTTTTGTAATTTAGCCATAAATTGTTCTGTAGATATACAATTGGGATTATTTTTGATTTGGATTAAATTAGAGACATTGAATTAAAAATATGTCTTTAAGAGTTTCTAATTTTGAGTTGAAGTTGAGTACTGACTGCAGAAATTTGATGATGAATGAGTGTACATGTGTATGCTCTATTATTAGTGTTTATGATCAATGATGGGATATAATTTGTTTATGGATGATATTGAGTTGAAATGGAGTTATTATACTGGAGAAATGATGAATAATTGAAGTGATAGATCAAGTATATGATGTTGAATGTAATAAGTAAAGAGTTAGAAATCTGGAAAATATGATATAATTGGATATACTTTGGTACAGGAGGCATAACTTTTTCTGTAGAACTTGGATTGAGGTCATTTAAGTATTCTTAGAAAGAGGACTTTGAGATCTACAACTTCTACGAAGACCCGAGAAGATATTTTGATGTCTAGAGGGTCAAAAATTCAAGTTTCTATAAGTGACCCGTAAAGATCTGCTTAACAGATATGGATGTCCGCCTAACGGACATTCACGGGTCAATTGGTCTTAATTAAGCCTTAAATGGGACCTGGAATGAACCTAAAATGATGCTTGGATTATGTGACTAATATGTGATATGTATGAAGTGATAATTGGGGTTATAACTTAGTGAATGAATGGATGATATCAAAGTACCAAAGGTATGAGTATAATGTGAATGAAGATGTTCATATGATTATAGTTATGATCCAAAGGAGTTGAGTATTATATATTAAGTAAATGTGAATGAGAATTGGGTATTATGAGAGTATATAATGTTAGAAAAGGAACGACGAGAAATTAGAAAAGGAATGACGAGAAATTGAGTTATGATGTTAGAATAACCAAGTGTTCTTAAGGTGTAAGCCTAAGGATAGGCTAGACACATACAAAAGATAAGGATTGAATGGTGAACTTAGAATGACCATGTACAAATGAAGTGTAAACCTAAGTTCAATTAGACATATATGAATTATGAAATGAGAATGAGCATAAGATGTGAATTTACATAATATACCCAAGATTGTCATTGAGCATGCATTATACACAACACATATACATATATGTGTGATTGAGTGTCTATATGTTTGTGCAATTAATAATGTGTGTAAATATGTGTTGTATGATGTCGATACATAGGATAGAACACCCGCATCCAGATGTTTTCGGATCATGGAAGCTAATGCTAATCTAGAGCGTACTGTAAGTTGACATAGATGGTCTTACTTACTGATTGTTCTGTTTGTATTATGTATTAAATGATTTTGCAATGTTAATGTGATTGTTTTGATTTCTGAACATTGAATGTATGAGGAGTTTGATAGATGTTAGAACATTGAAGTGCTCCTTATATGTGAATTTGATGAAATATGTGATACATGACTTGATTATTAAACATCGGACCTAGTCCCAAAGAAAAATGTGAATATGCATATGAATGAAAAGGTGATTCTCAACTTAAATGTTGAATGTCGGACTAAGGTCTGATGATATGTGAAAGTGACTAATTGATCATGTGATTGATTGAGAATATGAAAATGTGATCCATTTCATTACATGAATGGATGAAACATAAAGGCTGTTGTGACCGGAATAGTCACCGAAAAAGAGCTTAAAGCTCAGACTGTGATCAGAGCCTCAAGCTCAGTGTGAATGTACCCGGTATCCACTAAGGGATATGGAACATTATCTGATATAGCTCAGTATCCAGTAAGGGATATAAGCTAGATAAAAAGGTACTCGGTCACAACAATAATAATTGAAAGTGAGTATCATGTGCATTGCATATAAAATCGATATATATGTTTTAATAGTTTGAATGCTTTCCGAATGTGATTTATGCTTAAGTGAACGTGCAATGTATGTGACTCAATATGATGAATTGATGAACTATATGTGTTATATGATTGAGTTAGCCATCGAGGATGGTCACTCACTAAGTTTGCAAAAACTTACCCAAAATTTGCAATATTTTTTTCAGGCTCAGAAGAGTTACCCCGTTAGGCAAACGGGAATATACACACTGCATTTAAGTAAGAGATAGAGGTAGTGATCAGTTCACGTCTGCATTTGTATTTTCTTATTTTTGTATCGAATTGAGTCTTACGCAATTATTGTACAATGTGTATTTGAATAATTTTGTATGTAATAACTTTCCAAAGTGGAAAGGTTTGTAAATAAGATTGATCTTGAGTATAATAATAATAAATGTCACCTTGATGTTACGAAAGAAAAGAATGGACCCAATTTGATTATTGATTTCCATATATGCGTGCATTTATTGTTTAAAAAAAATTTGTAATGAGATTTTATTGACTAATCGTGTTAGCATGCCACCCTCGTGGGGTAAATTATTTGACATCACTAAGGATGGCAGGTACGTGTCTTACGAGAATGGGATGCTACATGTACACGTTCAAGATTAGTATTGGTCTTGTCCAAATTTCCTCTATCATAACTTTGATATTAAGTCTGGTGTCAGTAATAAATCAACCCAGTCACTGTTTTTGTAAGACCTTTATGAAAGAAAAGTGTCTGTTTCACTTTTATATTTAATGTCAATTGTGCTTATCTCCTTTAACTTCTCCGATTTTTGTTACATCTTTGAATTAGAATCAGCCCCATAGTCTTCTATAAAGTTGTTATCCATATTTTTATCTTTAAAATGGGTCTAAAATCTCATCAAATTGACACTGATGGAGAAATTTGCACTAAATCTTATGTTTATGCTTCAAATCCATCACTTATATGACAATGAACTAGACATATAAAAACAATGTAAAATTGATATAAAATATATTACAAAGGTCCTAAATACCAATTAAATAAACCCCAAATAATATGTTAAATATCAACCTATCAAATTCTACCACATAAAAGTAATTACTTAAGTAATTAAACCTTAATGACTAACCTAAAATAAAAAAATCAGTTTATAGGTGTAGGGTGATATTTAACATATATCATATGCCTTCAAATTTCTAGGTGTTCCTAGTGAAGGAGTTATATTCTCCTAAGAGTTTACTTAAATGCTTCACATAAACAATGACCTAAACAAATATACATTAGTTAACTTCAAAATTGACAACAAAAGATATACAAATCCAAGCTTCAATTAAATTGTAAACTTTCAAAACATAATATCTCATAAGAAAATATTATACAAATAAGACTACGTAAATTCTATTCTAGAACCTTTATCAAGTTTAGGTACTATGAATTGATAAGTCCTCATAAGATATAACTCATTTACACAACTGTTTGAAATTGGTAAGGTACTCTCTTCTATTAAAATTAAACTTACATAAACTTGAAATTTATGTAATCTCCATAACTAAAATAGATATGCACAAGAAAAAATCAAAATGACTTTGGTAAGGTTGTAATGGGTCTAAAAGGTTAAATAAGCTAAAGTTAACAAAATTATTCATAACTAATAGAGCAATAATAAGTAAATGTCTAGAAAATAAATCAATATCATTCCACTAACTCCTCATATTGTCACACCACCCTTTCCTTCCATATTTTCAATCACAAGAATCCATGCCAACCAATTTTTAACTCTTCTTTTTATAATTCTTCTCAAATTTATTTTTTTTCATTTTTCCTTTCAATGTTGACACAAGATTTCCCCTTTTTCTTTGTCACTTTTATATATTTTACCATACCCCTAAATTTATTTTCTTGTACCCCATTCCTAAAAATCATATTAAATCGTAAGTAAAAACTCTACTATTAATAAATTATAGAGTTAATGCTTGTTTTTTCTTTTGAGTTTTGAAGTTGATGAAAGCTAGTTATATCAATTCCTTTTCCATAAGCTGCCAAAAGGGACCAACTCAAAGTTCTCTACAAAAAGTTACTAAAGAAAAAGGATAAAATATATATTAGGCTCAAAGGGGCTCACTAATGAATTAATATATAAAAGGTAGGCAAATTAGGCCAAACCCAAATCCCAAGTGCCTTTACTTGCACAAATATTAATACAATCTTAAAAAAAATGAAATTTAAGTTCTGGAAATTGAAAATCAAATAAGTTATTTACATGACAAACAAAGAAAATAGAACTTGAAATCTCAAGTTCTCATAGGATCGTTCAAGACAAGTCAAAATATTTTCACTTAAAAAATTCAATTTACAAATATTCCTAAATCAAAATTTGCATGTTAATTACTTAATTGTATTATACATCTACATTTAACAATCAATCTCAAGTAAATAATGTATAAACTTATATCATCAACCCTAAAGCAACTAATGAAAACATATACACAACCTTGAAACAAACATTAAAGCTCAAAAACTTAAACCTAAAAGCATAAAAATTGTGAAAATTTATGAAAATTGAAAATTTTAATGAATATAAAAAAGTCACCCCATACTTAGGACAATATTGTCCTCAATATTTTGCATAAAGAACAAAGAATGAAAAAGAAATTAAAAAAGCTCTTTAGTGATCTGTACTATTGCAATGGATCTTTTCATTCATAATATATTTAATCCATACTCATCATTTGCATAACTCAAAATAAAGCAGTGGAGTCTCATAACTAAACAAACCAAAATTGTGTTTAAATTTTCAATATTTTTAAGTAAAAACTACAAAAAGATAAAAAAAACATAAAATATAGTAAAACAAAATAAAAATAAAAACAAAACAATGTAAAGATGCAAGTCTTATCTATATGTATGCATGAATGGTAAGACTAAGGTCACTAAGATGGTGGAAATAGTGGAAATTGCTTAAGATAAGTTAACGTCTGATCTATTTTGGTGCCTGTCATCATCATCTACCTTTTAGTTATATCAATAGACGATGCCAACTACTAGATAGATATCTTTGAAAGCTTCTCAGTTGTCCTTATATTCCTCATTAACCCTCATCATCTTCATAATTATTCCTCCTTACCTCTTATTGTAGGTTCTTAGGGTATCCTTTATCTAGTTGATTTGGATTGATTCACATCTTATTGTTTCCAGGTATATCTAAACAACCTTATATGGTCATCATTGATATAGCTAGCATATCTGATCTTCCCAGCCCTAAAATTGGAGATGTCCACCCATTACTTTACCCTTAGCTGATAAATAAACACAAAAAATGAAGTTCTTATCTATTGATGTGTGTAAAACCACACTGATGATATACTATAGTATAAGGGATGAAAAATAAATTGGTGGAGTGTTTCTAAAACCAGTAAAGAGGAAATTCAGAAGGTAAAGATTGGTGGTTCAAATTCGTTAGATTGGGGCTAAACGTTACGACTCAATATATAAGCCATTAGCTAATTTTGGATTGGTAGGTGCTTACATGATATTCCTTAGAGTACGTAATCTCTAATCCAAACCTGTGTGAAACTTCCCTCCATTCCTACTCATAATGTCCTAATGATCATCAAATGTGAAAGCTCAACCACCTTCCCTCTAATGGCAACCTGATGCTCCTCCAAAATAAAAACCTTAGTATTATGAGCATAAGAGGTAAGGGCCACAATCTTAAGTTTATTCTTATATTATATGTTGGTATATAACTCTTTCACTACCTATGCGTTGTAGTTTTCATGAAGAGTCAATAAATAATCCCAATTCAAACACCTTAACTCATCTCATATCCTAAAGGCTTGATCAATATAAGAGATAATGGTGTTCTCTATGACCATATGGTTATTGCTCCTCTTATTATACCATTCTTTTTTTGTCTTTTTATATCTAGGAGAGTCCTTTAGAAACAAAAAGTTTATTGGTGTTGATGGTGATTTGGGAATTCCACTCCTTCTAGTTGTCGACTTATATCTCAAGGGCATATTTATTAGTATAAAATAAAAAAAGTTAAGAATATCTCAATGCATTACATTACTATAAAACTCCTTCCCGATGTTTTCATAACTTTATAAGCACAAAATGAAAAATGTAGAAACTTAAACCAAATTTCATAATTTCATGCCAAAATCATCCTAAATTCTTAAGATTAATAGTGTAGTAATTCCAAATTCTCCTAATAAATCTCCAAATACTAACTTAGTAAACCCCTATTATAAAAATTGGTAGAATAACTTACTTGAACATTGTAAAACGTAAAATCCATGCTAGAATGACTCCTATAACTATTGAAAATTAAAAATGTTGGGCCCCGTTTTCGAAGCCCAACCATCAATCCGAAGTCATAAAGCATGGACATATCACCCTGTAGGGTTATTTCAATTAATCCTCATTAGCCATCATAATTTCATCTTCATTCTCATAACATCCCAAAATTTTCCTCACAATTTGTTCAATGGCGTGCCCATATAAATCAATCACCATAATCAAACTCATTCCTCCTAATTTAGAACAGATTTTGGGAAACATAAAACTTGAATTTCAATTGAATTCTTTAAGGAAATCATAGCTCTAAGTCTCTAGTTTGTTTTGAATTAAGAACCATCTTAATCGGAGCCCTATAGATCAAGATATGCTTAAAAAGCTAAAGGGTGTTCATACCCCAATTATGATCTTACAACCGATCCCTCATTTTCTTTCCATCACACTTTTCCAAATCAACTCCAATATATTCCAATTTTTGTGGGGAGATAGATACATGTCTTATGAATCTATTGCTTCAAGAATCACCTCATTTAGAGGTAAGATGAGGAAGTTATGACCAAAATAATCCAAAATGTTTGTACCCTCATTAATATTGTACCTAACTTGGCGCGAATGCCATAACCTTTGCCACAAATATCGGATTGATTTTGGTTTTTGACCATTAGAAAGAAGATATCGAGATCGACAACTTTCATTAAGATCTCAAAGTGAGATTCGGCCTCTACAGTGGTCAAAATCGCGATTTACTACAGCTGACCCGAGGATGTCCGTTAAGCGGACATGCATTTCCGTTTAACGGACATACACTAACTAAAAAGCCATTTTCCACCCGAGAAGGTCCGTTAAACGGACATCCATACCTGTTTAACGGACATACACTAGGCTGAGGGTCCTTTTTCATCTGAGAAGGTCTGTTTAACGGACATTGGAGTTCCCTAAACTCCTCCAATGCCTCTCCAATGCTTCCTACATCTATTCTAACATTATATTCACTCATAATCTTCCCAAATTCAACCCTTCAATTGTGATATCACTCCCTAACAATTCAATTATCAATTTGAGTGCATTAAACTCCCAAACCTCAACTCAAGTAACTCATAACATACACAAATTCTCATCATTCTCCATAGTTGTCATGTTCATACCTTCTATGCAGCATTGTCTCTTCTAATGCTTATATATCTCAACTCCAATACCCAAAACTTACATACTTTATGGCATTGGAAAGCTAAGAGGATAAACTACAACTTTTGTGAAGATCACTTTGTCCAATTCAGACTATATTAATCCAGATTTTTCCTTGAATTTTGTTCACAATTTCTGCACCTATGCACTTACAAAACGCAAAATCCATTCAAATCAATTCAAGCTCTAAATACTTTTCATTAAACTCTTGAATCCCACCTCAAATAATTCATCCCATGAAAACCTTTCCAATTGCTAACATCTTATTCTAAAACAAATAATAATTCGCAATCTCAACAAAGAAGCATATGTATACACAAAATCCACATATTAGCAATTGTAAGAGGATACATAGCAATTGTAAAAGAAGACATATTCATATACAAAAGGAAATCCTCAATTTCGCATTATCATTACTAAGCAAAGTAAATATTCGAACAACTTTATTTACATATTAATATACACATCACAAACTTAAAACAAATACATATGAAAGCTCAATGGTTGGCATGCTTAATAATCTATACAATTGTTCGAACTAGCTTAGTACAAAAGCTAACTATCTCGAAGTTGTCCAATTGCCTTGCAAGGATTCACTGATCTTCCAAATCTGCACCTGAGGAGTGGGAAAAATAGTGGGTTGAGCTACAAAGCTCAATGGCTAATATATTTATAGCCATTGGCGATGAGCCACATAATCAAACATACATTTACATAAACATTCATATAAGCATACACTTTGTAATGAATTCAACATTTACAATTTCAATTCACATTTCATAATTTAAAATATCATCCAAGCATAATACACAATTTGCATCATAACTAAACATGTCAAAATGCAAATGCACATCCAAATGGCTCAAGGGTTCCGTGAAACAAAACAGCAAAACTGAAGTTTACACCGTAAACGAAACGAGTCCACTTTTTGGATCTTGTGGGCCACAAGCGGGCAGCCGGGAGAAGGCTTTACATCAATGTACACGTGACTACAAAACAGTTCCTCTCTCGCCCAAACATAATCAATTTTCATACTCAAATCAATCATTCATAATCTCATTTTCTCATGCTTTTTCTTATACAAAATGCCATGACTCAATTCAATGGCATAACATGATCATTGTCACAATTCAATCATATCAAAATGTCATACATCTTTCAATGCATGACATAACATAAAACACATCATAGCAATTCAAAACAAGCCATTTTAGCATATATTTCACACACAAAGCATTTTGCTTATATTACACAACAACTATAAATAAATTACCCACATTATAACTCTTGAAAATCCAAACTCTATTTGTGCTCTTTCTCTTGCTCTTGGGTAGGTTGTTCTTGATTTTTCTAAAACAACCAATTTCTCCTTTTCAATTTCCAATTCAATAAAAACCCTAAAACTTCAAAAATTACAACCAATGAAATCAACACAAATCAATCTCAAACTCAACCTACCCATAGTCCATCTAGGTTAGAAAAACCAAAACGTAGGTTAGAAACCCTAAAAATCAAATGGGTTTCCTTAAACCATCCTCTTTCTCCATTCATTCCCAACACAAAAACCCATTTCTTCAATAAACAAAAAGAAAAGATGAAGAAATTACCTTAAGAAGCTTGATTCTTCTCTTCATTCCCCGATTTTTCCTCCTTCTTCCCTAACTTTTTCGATTTTTCTTCTCCTTCTCTTCTCCTTTCATGTTTTCTCTCCCTTCTCTTTTGTTTTTCACGACACCTTCTCTCTTCTTCTTCTTATTTCACGTTTTTGCCTTCTTTAAGACCACAATTTAATTGTCTTTCCCTATTTTGCCCTTCATTTATCTTGTCCTTTCCATTATGCCCTCCTTTTGTCTTTAAAACTAACATGGATAAATTGAGGGAAGTTGATAATACTTCCTTCTAGAAAAATGCTCCTTATTGTCTTAATTTTCTAATGATACCAAAATCATTTAATGGAGTTAGTCGTCGCCGATTCTTGAAGTATGTGTTGAAAATTGGTGCGATTAGGTAATCTTATTTTTGGTTGGATGTTAAGAATATTATTTGCAGCATGTGGAGGTTACCGTCGCATTAATCATCCATGACTTGTATATATATATAATAGAAGAATATGTTCATGCACATTATTAATCTCTATTGATCCACTTAAAGTTTGTCGCATGCATTTTATTATTCAAGACTCCACATAGCAAGTTGGCAAGCATCGCTTGAGTTGTTTTCCTCAATTTATAAAAATATAGAATATACTCTAAATTAACAACAAGAAAGACTACTTTTCAGGGTATGATGTAAGTAAATGCTAAATGTGAAGATAAAATGGTGGTTGCTGCGCTAATAACTCCATAGGGAATGGAGAGCTATCGTTGGATACATACACGAGTGTTCTGTGATGTACAGGAACCTTTAATTTCAATGGATTCCATACCCAATACATTATTTCTATATTCCCTCTTATTTTATGAAAAAATTGATATATCTTAGTCTTACCAAATAATTAAGGAAATGGTTAATGCTTAATCTCAAAAATAATTTCTGTAATTTTGAATTGACATAATAACATTACAAGATAAAATTGAATTTAAAAAATCACCATAGTTCTTCCATTAAAATTTGGATGACCAATCTGCACTTTTTATATAAAAGATGGATAATTTGAAAACTTTAAAACTTGAAATTGCTATATAACACCTTAAAAAAATGCATCTAGACAAATTTAAAATTATTAAATTAATATCTTATCATCGCCATTAACATTCTATTAAAGTCTCTCTGAGGCATAAAATTTTAAGAGATTTGATAGTATGTACAGTCTTATTTCTATTAAGTAGAGATGTTGTTTTCGATTAAATTAATATCTCATATCTTCAAAATATATTGAAAATATTATATTAAAACTATACAAAAAATTTTAATATACATAGTTGATTGTAGTCGTACGAGAGTGTTTATATATAAACATCATTAAATAAACAAGTAATAATTTATAATAAAATAATTTGAAAAAATTTACCATAAAATCGACTTTTATAATTTAAAATATGACAAACTATTTTTGAATATAAATTATTAAAAAAAGGTCCAAAAATTTTAACTTTAATCTAAGAATCAGGAAAAAAAATCTTCATTTATTCATTGTCATATTACCTTTCTGCTTTCAGGTCCCATATGTCTGCAGGATCAATTGTTACTCTTTTGTTTTGCTAAAAGCAGCAGTAACAGTTCAACTATTGCAATTTCAGCAATCTCAGTAAATTTTTGCACTTGGACAAGCAGATAAACTTTCGTAACTCTTTTTATCCCATACATCTTTCTAGCTATATGGAAGAGTAATTAACATTACAGGCTTGCAAGTAATAATAAGTGATAATCCTATCGTAAAAGCAAAGCAAGCTTCCTCAATCGTATTCCTATTAATGATAAAGATTAATATTATTTAAAATTTTTAAATAATATTACTTTTAATAAATCGTGAATTCAAATTGTATAATTTGAACCTCATCAAACTTTTGGCCGGTCCAAGTTGACTCCTGAAGCCAAACTACAATAATTGGACTTCCCCAAGCCTTGGCATGATTTAGCTAGTGATAAAGAGCAAGTGTAGCTGTACCTGACCCTTCAAACTGTTTTTTATGTAGTAGGATACAATTCGTTTAGCACTTACCACCAGGTTAATGAGGTAGGTCATAGGTGTTGTGTTGGTCACACAGTCACAACCAGTCCTGCCATTAACATTTTCCTTATCCACAACCTATTCGTAATGATCATTTCAGGTTAGGCCACTATGTTCTGCAAGATTTATGACATTTCATCTAAATATCCCAAAAGGTCTCTCTATCCCTGTTAAAGGAAAAATAATTCATTTATGAAAATAGTTTATATTTTTCACTTTAAATTTTAAAACAACTTAAGATCGAAGCGATTTAATAATAAATAAATAATTTCATTCGTTGTTTTTAATTTTTTACTTTAAAATTTAAGATATGAAATTATATATCTATTTTAGAAGTGAATTCTGAAAAAAAAAAGAAAAGGACCCAGGTATAACCTTTTTATAAAAATAAAGAGGAAGCACTTCACTGGTTTATCTATTTGAGATATTTCCATTCATCGAATAGATAAACCATATTTATTGGGTGTGGTGACGAAAAATATATATATATATATTTCTAGTTTAATGGAAAGAAAGCAAGCGACATGCATTTACGAATAAATGTGTTATTGACTTCTAGAGTAAGCGCAGAATTGGTTATAACAGACTCCTTAAATGCTAGGACAAGACCAATCTTACTCTTATCTCTTAACTCTTCGTCTCATCTAACAAAATTTATGAAACAGATAGGAAAGAACCATAACCTCACCAACAAATCTGCCTGATTTGTCTTCTAGGTTTAATTAACATTGACAATAGGTAACCGGAGTTATTGTCCAAAGCCACCCAAATACCTCATCTTCAACAAGAAAGAAGAGAGTACGTAATTTCAAATAATTTTCATTTTTAAATGTAAATCCATTTTTTAAAAATATATTTGAGCCCAATGATTTAATGAAAATATACTCAAAAATTCAAAATTCATTTTACCATGGTAAAATACATAAAACTTCCTTATATATGTTTGCCCAACTAATGTAAACTTGTTAGAATGGAATGCACATGTATCATCCTCTTTGCATTTTCCTCGGAATCATGTTGTTTTCTGGTAAACCTATATTTAGTCAGTTTAATTTCGTGTACTGATCAAACCCCTCTTCATTAACTTGTCATATATTAATGGATTTCCATGTTTTAAGGCGGATTTTAACTTACAATTAATGAAGATTGATGTGGATATGCGTTTCCAAACTCATTTAGACGATTTATTTGCCCATTATAGCCCTTGAATAGAGTTGTTTAGGACCATGGGGTATTGCATTTTGGCACTTAAGATAAGGTTAATTGGTTTAGATCCTACTTCAACTTCTTTGTGAAAACAGAAAGGAAAAAAAGCCATACTTAGCTTAATTCAATCTCAAATTGGTCAAGCTACACCCGTGCAGATATTTGTGCACTTTACGTGCTACAATATCATTTTGTGTGTTAATTTTGGAAAAACGTGAACTTAGTAATTTTTACAACAATGGTTTTTGCATTATCGAAACTTTTGATATTAAGTGTGTTCAAAGATCAATCTTAAAGAATATATAATAATATATAAATTGCATACTTTGAATAAATTATTCAAAGTTAAAGGATATATTCAATTTAAATGATTGATACTAAACTCTAAAATATAAATTAACTTCGCACCTCTAACATTAAGAATGGTAACGATCTGTTGTAAATGATTCGGTAATGTAGCCGACCGTATGCGTACTGGCAACAATAAGAAGTCAGTCACCAACTGTCAGCGATGTGATCTGATCCCATTCCTCAACCATAGTCATTAATTCCTAGTATTGCTCGACCATCGATCATAGCTGTTTCGCAAAGACCAAGTTCTTGAAAATTTTGCGCATAGACTGACTTTTGGTCGCTAATTGATCATTTCAGAAATGTCATAAAGAAAGCGGTGACTGGCAACATATCAAACAAGGCTTATTTTCTCCTTCCTAGCTATATAAGTTAGGTGGTATTCAAGGTGAAGTGTTTATAAGATCTTAGCATTGGGTATGAACCTTTTGTAGAGAGCAGCTCCAAAAAGTAATACACGAGAACACTCAATTCTTTTTCTGTTTACTGTTTTCTATTACCTAGGACCTTGGCTTGGTCTTTTTGTTTATTCTCGTATGTATCTTGCCATTTTTGTGCCACCGTAATTGATTGGCTCACAAAGGTATATACTATATAACCTCAACAAGGAAGCAGATTCAGACCATCATCAGAAGATCAAATTACTTGGAGGAGGGAAAAATGGTAGCTCCGTTGTCAGCTTGGCCATGGGAGAACTTGGGAACTTACAAGGTAGAGGAAACTCTTAGTAAAAGCCTATGTTTTCTTAATCTTATCACAGCTTGAAATTCATTAAGTTGGTTGCTTGAAATTGATATGGTTTGTTTCTGTATGCAGTATCTGCTCTATGCTCCTATTATTTCGAAAATCACGTATTCAAGAATTCAAGAGGGAAGCTTCAAGGTTGATTGGTGTCTAAATATTCTTGTTTTGTTTTCTCTGAGAGAGTTTGTTTATTTTCTCTGGAGTAACTTCTCCAGCATGCTTTTCCTGAACCGAAAATACCGGATTAACCAGGAGGGTTATGATTTCAAGCAGATAGACAAGGAATGGGATTGGTAAGTTTTCCATGAACGAAAAAAGATTCAATCTTCTGTTTCTTCTCATCAAAATCTATATTCATATGGGAATTGGATTACTTAGAGACGAGTTGCATCTATGTCTGTGTTTTTGCAGGGACAATTTCATTCTTCTCCAAGCACTCATTGCTTCAATGGCATGTGTTATATTCCCATCAGTTCTTGAAGATGCTCCTATCTGGAACACAGGTGGTCTTTTCACCATCTTGATCCTTCATGTGGCCATTTCTGAGCCTCTATTCTATTGGCTACACAGATGTTTTCACACAAGTTACCTCTTCAAGCATTACCATTCACTCCACCACTTGTCACCAGTAGTACACCCATTCACGGGTAAGAAAACAACCTTAAAGAGTTTCTGTCCATGAATCGGGCACTTCAAAGTTCGTTTCTTTACGTTGTTTTTTTATCAAATTTGGTGCAGGTGCAAATGCAACACTTTTGGAGCATCTGTTACTAACAGTAATCACAAGTATTCCAATAATTGGGACTTTTGTGATGGGATATGGATCAAAAGTCACACTCTATGGCTATCTTCTGGCATTTGATTTTCTCAGATGCTTGGGCCATAGTAATGTTGAAGTTGTCCCTTATCAACTGTTTGAGAGATTTCCTTTCCTTAGATACCTTCTCTACAACTCATCGTAAGTACAAAACTAATTATCTTCTTCAAACGCTTGGTTAAAAGTCACAGTTGTCAGTTGTCACCATTACACAGCCACAAAAAGTGCATTCAATTTCACCATAAAATAAAACCTATATTCAAGGACTCAATGGAGCTCGAAGTACACATGTTGGTTCCATAAACAGTTCCATAGAAAAAGGCCAATCCTACATCTTTTTTTCTTGAACTTTTTACGCTAAGCAACTTCCGAAAATAATAATTTAGTGCTGTGAATGAAATTTCAGAAATGTGTACGAGCAACTTCATTACCTTATGCAGTGATAATCGTATCTTGACCTCTTAATAATGGCCATGATCTCCATATATTTTTGCCATGCAATCTATAAAGGCCATTTGACTTTTAGCCAAAACTTTCTCGATCCCCCGTCGCTGCTTTTGTCTGTTTAACATCAGATGAGAGTAAGTAGCGAGGTAATTGCATACCTCTTGCAGTTTTATTTCTTACGTGGATTAGGCATGTTATTTACATTTTCTTTTGCAGGTATCACAGTCTGCATCACACAGATATGAAAACTAATTTCTGCCTTTTTATGCCTCTCTTTGATGCGTTATGGAAAACCCTAAATTCGGAGTCTTGGGATCTGCACAAGAAAATTAATACAAACAACGGTAACTCCTGAAACATAGTCTTGAATTATCACGGTCTAACTTATACTGCATTAAATGGAGTTTCCAATCTACCTTGTTACTAGTGCAAAATTCAGACTCAGATCATTCAATTGGTAAGGGAAATTCCAGATAAAGAAGTAAGCTCGGAATGCGTTGTAAAATGTGAAAGCGGATGATTCTAAATGATAAGTCCTCACCAGGAATTATTATACTGAATAGCCATAACACATATATGCATTGGATTGATTGGTTAACTAATTAAATAGGAAAATGACATCCAATTAATCAATGAAGTTTCTAGTTTCACCTTCGAGATCCTAACACAATTAGAACTTGACAAATTGGATAGCTTAAACTTTGTTTTTACTGTTCTATCACATCAATTAATTTTCTGTAAATTGTTACAAGGAAGATTGACTCGGGATCTACTTTTAATGCAGATGAAAAGGTAGCTGATTTCGTATTCTTAGCTCATGTGGTGGATATAACATCTTCAATGCACGCACCCTTCGTTAACCGATCATTTGCAGCATTGCCCTACTCGATGAGGGTTTTTCTGCTACCTTTCTGGCCTCTGGCTTTTATCGTTATGCTCGTAATGTGGGCTGCTGCTAAGACTCTCTTAGTTTCTTTCTACAATCTCAGAGGCAGGTTGCACCAAACATGGGTTGTACCTCGGTTTGGCTTTCAGGTTGGCTGAAATTTGGTTCAATTTGTTTAATTAACATTGTTAAATCTTGTTCAGGGACATAGTATATATGTGACGGTATCTTGTTTTGCTAGTACTTCTTGCCATTTGCTGCGAAGGGCATTAATAATCACATAGACGACGCCATTCTCAGAGCTGACAAACTTGGGGTGAAAGTTATCAGCCTTGCTGCTTTGAACAAGGTTTGCACATTGGGTTCACGTCCCGAGTTATTACCAAGTTCTAACTCTCTCTTTTTCATTTCGATTTTGTGTTTGATCTAAAGTTTGAATAGGTGAGGAAAAGGGATAAGGGTCAATAAATTATGAGGCTCACGGGCATGAGGTTCCATTTTTGCTTTCTGTACTTTGACTTGAAGAGCTTATCTAAACAGGGAAACTTTAGTCGGTTCTGTGGATTCCTGATCAAGGTTGTTGAAAGAAATTAATTATGTATGAGAAGTCAAAACAGTACCTATAATGGAATCTGGGACCTCTATCTTTTTGTGCCAAACTGTGCTGTTCATATGCTGTTTAAGAATAAGTGGTCTCTATCAGGACCAAGCTGTTTTCTTGTTAAAGTAGTCAGATCGCAGATTTGTCGCAATCCTTTCTTGACTTGTAGCTTTCGCGTAAAAGAACAGTTTATTAATGTAGGTATGGAAGTAGTGAACTAGTCAGCTTACGCTAGTAAATTGAGACGATTGCATTTGCCATCAAACCCCATAATCGGTCCATTATTAACGGACATGTCAGTGTAGTTCGATTCTTATTTTTCCCCAAAAAAAAAAAAATTTGTTACAGAATGAAGCTCTTAATGGCGGTGGAACACTGTTTGTCAACAAGCATCCAGACCTTAAAGTTCGAGTCGTTCATGGGAACACCTTAACTGCTGCAGTTATACTCAATGGGATCCCCAAGGATGTAAAGGAAGTGTTCTTAACTGGAGCCACTTCCAAGCTTGGAAGAGCAATTGCTCTCTATCTCTGCCAAAAGAAAGTCAGAGTCCTTGTAAGTGTCCTTTAACCTGCATATTTGCAAGCTGGTTTTTCATGTTCGTAGAACTTATTTTGATGGGTTGATTAATCAATACAGATGCTGACTCTATCAACAGAAAGATTCCAAAAAATCCAAAAGGAAGCCCCACTGGATTGCCAAAGCTTTCTAGTCCAGGTGACCAAGTACCAAGCAGCTCAACACTGCAAGGTACATTCAATTTGACAAGCCTAGTAACACTTTCTTTCCATTTAAAATATCTAATCTGGAACCTGATACCCAATTTCAATTGAAATTAAGACATTCAACAGATATATTCCAGTTTCTGAGATTTATTGTGTTGTCATGTTGATGGGTAAAAATTTGTAGACTTGGATCGTTGGCAAGGGTATCACACCAAGAGAGCAAAGTTGGGCTCCGCCTGGAACTCATTTCCACCAATTCGTGGTCCCACCCATCTTGTCATTTAGGAGAGACTGCACTTATGGTGATCTGGCAGCCATGAAACTGCCAGATGATGTTCGAGGCCTTGGAAGTTGCGAGGTAGGTTGTTCCTCTCGGTTCACCTTGTTTTTCAGACTTTCTTTATTTACTGATCAGTATAAAAATCTTGGCTGCGATAAATCAATAGCACAATCAAATCATAAGAAAGGGTTCAAGAAAGACAAAATACGGTGACAAATTCACTGAAACAGACAGATAAAGACTTTAAAAAGGGGGAACAAAGATCATAGGACCGTCCTTCATTTCCGTATGCTTTGGTGTTCCAATTTCAACAACAGTCCAAATTCAGAACGAAAGTGCACACCAGTTAATGACAAAACACCGTTTGACGACAACTTTAACTAGTTCGGAACTCTTACACGTCTGAATTTGTTGCTGTTGATGTTGTAACAGTACACCATGGAAAGAGGAGTAGTTCACGCATGTCATGCAGGAGGCGTGGTTCACATGTTAGAAGGGTGGACTCACCACGAAGTTGGTGCAGTAGACGTGGAAAAGATCGATCTTGTCTGGAATGCTGCTCTAAAACATGGGTTCAAACCTGTGTCAAGTACCTCCAAGTATAACTTTTTTTTTAATTTTTGAGAAAATTTATCCACTTTAATATTTTACATATATGGTTTGTTAGAAATTGAGTTGAAATAAAGCACAATGCTTTGCGAATTCAACCCAATGTGCTTTATTTCTTTCCAACTGCAAACATTTCTTGTTTATTGGTTTCTTATAAGCTTAATATGTAATTCATAATTAAGTTCCAAGGTTCATTTGTCCTGAACAGTCCCCTTCTCCAATCATGATGAAGTTGATATCCTTTGCATTTGAGAAGTTGCTCCCGTCTCCTCCTTTAGGACTCCTCGAAATTTTAATTTAGGAAAATTCTCTTCACCACTTTTAGTTAATGTTTATGTGAATTCATCTAATTAAATATACCTAAAGATTGGGAGTGATGTAGTTACGGGAACAAGATGTTACAAAGGGTAATGGTACCGATCTCTAAGTCTTCCTATTTAACGAAATCTTGAAGACGTGCAATGATGGAAATGTGATCATATTACATCCATTAGAATAATTCGATGTAAATTTTGAATTGATCAATTAATTTGAACTTAATTTAATATAATAATATTCAAGTATTCTCATTAATGTTATTTATATATGAATAACATAAAATAATATATTATTAATTCAAATTTTATGTAAAAATTTAAAAGTTAAAATTTTCAAATAAAAATTAACAAAATTAGATATTAACGGGTCTCTTCAAAACTTTAAATTGTTTTGGCAAAATAAAAATTATTGCTGCAATATTTTAATTATAATCTAAATTATTATTTTTTTGAAGAGCTATTATAATCTAAATTATTAACTATCACATTTTATTACAGTTGTATTAAAATTATTGTTCCAAGTTAGAAGTCATTTGAGCACGAGTGAAGCAGTTCCAAATTTGTGCCCAATAAGCAATCTGCTTCCTATGACAAGACAATCTTCACAGTCCAATGTTGAAGAATGATCGATATTTTATATTTACAGTATCAGCTTCTCAAATGGAGTTGCAACTTTGTCGGTTCCATTTAACAGAACTCCTGCATTGTAACAACCGGAAGAAAACATCAAATTGAAGCAATTCCCAAGCTATAACTTGGCCAAGAAGTGTCAATGTAGACAAACAGCATGAGACTAGACTTAGCTTATGTTAGATTAATTTAATAATCATAAAGTGTGATTCATATTATTTTATTTGATTCTAATATGAAGTAGACCTAAAATAATAGTTATTAGGCTTGTAAAGGAAATTAGAATCATTAGGGTTAATTAATTAAAAAAATGCTTCCCTCTCCCTTCATCATGAAAAGTTAACAGAAATCAAAATACATACATTTTTTCGCCATTGAAAAATATGATAAAAGGGAAGAGGGTGAGAGTGGATAAAGCTTTTGCAAAAAGAAGGTATTTGCGAACAAGAAGGGATTACATGTATGGATCAAGGTTAGTATTTCTTTATTTTTTGTTTATATCGTAAATCTTAGAGTTTGATTAGGTTTGAAATATTGCTTAGATTGCTAAAGTTTAAATTTACATGTGGTATGAGAGTAGATTATAACACTTTGATTTACATTAGAGTTAACCCTATAGTTCATGGTGGTGATTAATATAGATTTACGGTTATAGATACTGTTAGAAATATATATAAACAAATCATATACCATAGGATCAATTGTGTATGCTTGGGAAAAACAAAACATACATACTTGATGAATTGTTATATGCCACCGATTAAAGAACGCAAAGATCTCCTTTTCAAAAATTTGAAAGCACCAGCGTCGAGAGCAAAAGCAAATTACACAGAGTAAGTTATCTCTTTTATCTCAAACGTTGTCATAGTCGTGCCTTTATATATCATTTATGAATAACCACCATTAGTGGTTATTCTCGCAAGATGACGTTTAGACCTATCATGGGTGTAAAACGTCAACATCTCCCACTCACACATGATGGGTTTAGGACAAAACTCTGCAGTATTCATACTTGTTCAATAACCGGTGTGACCAGCATACGACGAGAGCACATCGTCATATATCTGTTAGGAGTGTATAACATCTCGATTTAACAAATTGATCCTAGGAC
>JANVCL010000006.1:27902901-27913505 GCA_026546855.1 Erythroxylum incrassatum
ATGAAAATTTGATATATGCATAAAGGAATTTGGTGGGGGTAGCCATTACTTGATTGATCTGTACACCTATAGGTGGTGGAATAACAAGAATTAATGGTGTGTATTTTGAATCGCTTTTGTGTAGAGATCCTATCCTTATGTATTAATTATTCTGCCTATAAGTGTATTATGATATATTTGATAAGATGTCCATTATAAATATTGTTTATAGTTTTTAGTATCGATGTACTCTTACATTTGTGCTAATTATATGCATTATATGTTTTGTGGTCACTTTTTATATAAATAACAATAATGTTATTATTGAAACCTTGGCTAGTTTCAATTTCATGAAGGGGAAACATAATGTTAAATTTTCTTTATGGATGGAGGATATTAACGTGACTATGATCCAAAAAAGGCCATTTATTCTCTCACATGTTAGTGTAGGAGCTAAAAAAGGTAACATACAACTTAGAAAAGGGCATAATGTGTTATTATCACATCTAAAGTTATTTTCTATCTTTTCTAAAAGTTTAGTTACATTGATAATAATTAAATTTCAAGTTTAAATAAAGCTTTTAAAGTCATGATTAAGTGAATTTTTATTTGAGTTGAATTAAAGGAGATAAATGTTGTTTTGTTATCTCATATGTTTGCTTATTATTTATCTATTATATGATTATTCACTTTTTGATATATTTATGTTATAAATTCTCAAACGAAGGTTATTGATAATGATTTTAAGCATTATTATATGACAATGAGCAAGTGCATCAAGAGTTTGCATTATGCAATAGTAAGTTTATCACAAGTGTTCAGAAAAATGTGAGCATGACATACGAGCATATCCTATGTAATTGTGGATTGTTTGAACCAAATAAGAATGTAGTCATTACCATGACCTTTCAAGTTAGTATTTTTTACTCTTTTGCTTGAAAGTTAAGGGATTTATTTGATTTTGTATTTAGTTATTTTATCCACATGTATTAACATTATATGAAAATTTGATATATGCATAAAGGAATTTGGTGGGGGTAGCCATTACTTGATTGATCTGTACACCTATAGGTGGTAGAATAACAAGAATTAATGGTATGTATTTTAAATCGCTTTTATATAGAGATCCTATCCTTATGTACTAATTATTTTGCCTACACATGTATTATGATATATTTGATAAGATGTCCATTATAGATATTGTTTATAGTTTTTAGTATCGATGTACTCTTACATTTGTGCTAATTATATGCATTATATAATGTTATTATTAAAACCTTGACTAGTTTCAATTTCACGAGGGGGAAATGTAATGTTAAATTTTCTTTGTGGATGGAGGATATTAACGTGACTATGATCCAGAAAAGGCCATTTATTCTCTGACTTGTTAGTGTAGAAGCTAAAAAAGGTAACATATACAACTTAGAAAAGGGCTGAATATGTTATTATCACATCAAAAGGCCCATACCTGATCATCTACCGAGTGAACTATCATAAACTACTGTAGCGAATGACTTTATCAACGATGTTTATCAAAAGTTACAAAATTTCATCTAATATTAAGAATTGAATTATACTAAAAAACAATATTCTACTAGATACGCTTAGATTTGGAGAGTAATAAAATATATCATTAAGATGGTTTATTTATAGAGTGAACTCAAAGTCATAAATACAGTGATTTATGACGCTTGCATTATTAACTAAGTTTTGAATACACTTTCCTCAGAGTTTGGTACCACCTAAAATCACGTGATGAAGCTTGACATTAGTTCCTTGATAACTTATTTTGGGTAAACAAGAAAATTTTAAAAGCACTTATTAAATTCTCGTAAAAAAAAGCACTTATTAAACATCTTTAAAAGCCACTAAATCAAAAACTAAATTCAAACCCAGAAAACCCAAGATAAAGCTCCTAAAAATCCTCCAAGGTCATACTAGTATTATGATGGGCCTTGTGGATATCATAAAAAATATGATAATGCTTTTTTGTAAGAAGATTGCAAGAGACACAAAACCGAGGAAGTCCAGTGGCAATATGTAGAGCTGCAAAGAATGACATCTATAGAATGGCCAATATAATATTCTGAGGGTGCACAACAAGCTTTTTAATCTCGACACAAAAGATACTCCCAAAACAGAAGAGCTAGCATCTGTTCTGGGAACTTAAACACTTTATTTTACAGTATCGGATTCCACAACCATTAGTCAATTGTGATGTAGCACCGGGCAGCTTAAACACGGGAATAGAAGGAGAGGCTTCTTTGGCATGCGTGCCTAAAAGTTTAGATAATCTGGTCCCCCACCCAATGAGAATGTTTGCTGCCTCAGTGGAATTAGGTTTAATTCTATAAACCCTCATTTTTTAGGAAAAAAGACCATGCTAAATGTTGATCAAGCCTTCCTAGTCATCCGCGTCTGAAACCAAATCAGCTTCAAGTGACTTTAGTACCCACCCCGGTGGACAGATAGGACACTAAAATTTACCTTTGGCCCAAAAGTAGAGATTACACCCTTTCTTATCTCACGGAGTATTCTGGTAAGAAAATCTATGCCTCTCTCTCTCTCTCTCTCCTCCTGGAAATAAACAACTAAAGTTATAATGACCAATTCGAATAGAAAAGATGCATCTTTTTGCCTGTTTTATGGTTATTGTTGCGTCCTAAACATGTCTACTTTGACCCAAATTTCCAATTTAAGACAACCAAACCACACATTTGTAGGAAGCATAGCTTGGAGGTCATATTTACAAGTGGACAATAAGCATAAAAAAAGATGGAGATCAAGGGTGCAGCAAATCTTAAAAAAGATAACAATTGTTGGTTGATTACAGGTGTGATAGGGGCATTTCAGTTAAACGTAAAAACAAAAGGTTTCGACTTTACCTTTTTAGACTGTTGATAAGAGGATGGAGAGAAGGGAGGAATAATGCTAAGAAACAAAGGTGATGCTTACTTTATTCAAAATGTGTGTCCTTTTGGCAAAAAGGAGAAGACCGGAGTTGCGAGATGGAATCATTTACCTTGCGCTTGCGCTTACTATATCACCTTTCGCGTTGCAATTGTTGTAGTTTTACTGTTTCAAATTTTGAGCCAAGACAATGGTCTCCAGCCTAGCCTGTGACTGTGAGTATGAAATTACAAGTCCAAAGGTCGAGTATGAATTTGTACCATCAAAGGTGATAGAACTTAAAACTGTCGCTTAGACCAACTTCTGAGCCGCTAAATTTAGCTTGCTAAACAAAAAAAGTGACATTATATTAGCTTAACGTTTAATAAATTAAAAATGGAAAAGAAAAAGAGGGAAGTGAGAGGACTGGAGCCCAACCTTGGCCAGAGAGTATGGAATCTGATTTCCCACTTACACAGCAACCATCCTTCTTTCTCTCTCTCTCCTTCTCCGTCCCCAAGCAAAACATTCCCTCCAAAATTAAACCGGCCGCACGTACATACGTATATACATACATACATTCACACTACTACTACTACTACAAGTAATATATTCAAAACCCCAAGCACATCAAAAGCAAACCCAAATTCTTCGGTACACTCCGCTATCATCCCTTTCTTTGCCTTTGCTCACGTTTTCTTTTACCCTTTACTCCCCTTAATCACCCTCTCACTGTTTGTGTTACCAAAATGAGAACATGACCACTCCTCAACCCCCCAAAATAGTTCGCAAGCTCCTCCTCGACGTAGCTGACGCTCGCAACCTCCTTCCAAAGGATGGCCAAGGAAGCTCCAGCCCCTACGTCAACGCAGACTTCGACGGCCAACGCAAGCGCACCTCCACCAGGTTCCGAGACCTCAATCCCGTTTGGAATGAGACGCTTGAGTTCGTTGTCTCCGACCCTGATAATATGGAATTTGAGGAGCTCGAAATCGAGGTGCTTAATGACAAGAGGTACGGCAATGGCAGTGGCCGTAAAAACCATTTCCTCGGCAGGGTTAAACTGTACGGTTCTCAGTTTTCTAAAAGAGGAGAAGAGGGGCTTGTTTATTATCCTCTAGAGAAGAAAAGTGTGTTTAGCTGGATTCGAGGTGAAATAGGGTTGAGAATTTGCTACTACGATGAGTTAGCCGAAGACGATCAGCAGCAGCAGCAGCAACAACAACCACCAACACCGGAGCCGGATAAAACCGCCGGAATGGCGGTAGTGGAAGAAGGTCGAGTTCTTGAGATTCCTCAGCCGAGGGAGATTGGCGTTAGTGACTATCATCACAATCATTATCATGATCACAACGGCATTCACTCACCTCCGATTGTCACTATCGAGGAATCTCCGCCTCCAGCTGTCCATTTTCACCCGTCAGAACCACCGCCAGGACCGGAGCATGCATCAGGGCCATCTCCGGAGGTTCATTTCCCGCCGAAGGTGCAGAAGATGCAGACGGCGAGAGTAGTTTCTGGCGGTGGAAATGACAGAATTAGGGTTTTCAGAAAGCCAAACGGAGACTATTCTCCGAGAGTAATTTCTGGAAGATTCAAGGGTGAAACAGAAAGGATACATCCCTATGATCTAGTAGAGCCTATGCAGTATTTATTCATTAGAATCGTGAAGGCCCGTGGTTTGTCGGCGAACGAGAGTCCGTTCGTGAAAATCAGGACGTCGAATCATTACGTGAGGTCCAAACCGGCGTCATACCGGCCATGTGAGCCGACCGACTCGCCAGAGTGGCACCAGGTGTTTGCACTCGGCCATAATAGACCTGACTCAGCGAGTTCGACGTTGGAAATATCGGTATGGGACTTGCCCTTGGACAAATTCCTCGGTGGCGTTTGCTTTGATCTCTCTGATGTTCCGGTTCGAGATCCGCCCGACAGTCCATTGGCTCCACAGTGGTATCGCCTTGAGAGCGGCGCTGCAGACCAGAACTCCGGTGGGGTTTCCGGCGACATTCAGCTGTCTGTTTGGATTGGGACTCAAGCGGACGACGCGTTCCCAGAGGCGTGGAGTTCTGACGCGCCTTACGTGGCACACACGCGCTCGAAGGTGTACCAATCTCCGAAGCTGTGGTATTTGAGAGTGACAGTAATCGAAGCCCAAGATCTTCACATCCCCTCAACACTGCCTCCATTGACAGCGCCGGAGATTCGAGTACAAGGACAACTTGGATTCCAATCAGTGAGAACAAGACGAGGTTCCATGAACGATCATAGCGCGACGTTTCACTGGAACGAGGATCTCATCTTCGTGGCCGGCGAGCCACTGGAGGACTCACTAATCTTGCTTGTGGAGGACCGTACAAACAAGGACGCAATGCTCCTGGGGCACATCGTAATTCCGGTGAGCTCAATTGAGCAACGTTTCGATGAGCGCCACGTGGCACCGAAATGGTTTGCGTTGGAAGGAGGTGGAACCAGCAATGAAGGCAACGAAGGAGTAGTGGGTCAGAGTGGGCCCTACTGCGGAAGAATCAATCTACGACTATGCTTAGAGGGAGGGTATCACGTGCTAGACGAAGCGGCGCACGTGTGCAGCGATTTCAGGCCCACGGCAAAACAGCTGTGGAAGCCAGCTATGGGGATTTTGGAGCTTGGCATTCTTGGGGCGCGTGGTTTGCTACCGATGAAGTCTAAAGGCGGAGGCAAAGGGTCAACAGATGGTTACTGTGTGGCCAAATACGGCAAAAAGTGGGTCCGCACCAGAACCATCACAGACAGCCTCGATCCACGTTGGAACGAGCAATACACGTGGCAGGTCTACGACCCCTGCACCGTCTTGACCATTGGAGTCTTTGACAATTGGCGGATGTTTGCTGACGTGTCAGAGGACAGACCTGATTGTCGTATTGGCAAGATCCGAATACGCTTGTCGACGTTGGAGAGCAACAAGGTGTACACCAATTCATACCCTCTGCTGGTTTTGTTAAGAAACGGATTGAAGAAAATGGGTGAGATTGAAGTCGCGGTCCGGTTCGCCTGCCCCAGTTTGTTGCCTGACACTTGTGCTATTTATGGTCAGCCAATCCTTCCTAGAATGCACTACCTCCGACCGCTTGGAGTGGCCCAGCAAGAGGCACTTCGTGGAGCAGCAACAAAAATGGTCGCATTGTGGCTTGCACGCTCTGAGCCACCGCTGGGAACCGAGGTTGTTCGCTACATGTTAGATGCGGATTCTCATACATGGAGCATGAGAAAGAGTAAAGCCAATTGGTTTCGGATTGTAGCCGTACTTGCATGGGCAGTGGGGCTGGCCAAGTGGTTGGACAATATAAGAAGATGGAGAAACCCGGTTACTACTGTATTGGTTCATGTTTTGTACTTGGTTCTTGTTTGGTACCCGGATTTGATTGTCCCAACGGGCTTCTTATACGTGTTCCTTATTGGTGTATGGTATTATCGGTTCAGACCCAAGATACCTGCCGGTATGGATATCCGGTTATCTCAGGCTGAATCGGTTGACCCGGACGAGCTAGACGAGGAATTCGATACATTTCCAAGTTCAAAACCACCGGATGTCATCAGGGCCCGTTATGACCGGTTACGGATGTTGGCTGCTCGGGTCCAAACGGTTTTGGGTGATTTTGCGACCCAAGGAGAAAGACTTCAAGCTTTGGTTAGTTGGAGGGACCCACGAGCCACTAAGTTATTCATAGCGGTTTGTTTGGCTATCACCTTAACACTTTACGCGGTACCACCCAAAATGGTTGCTGTGGCCTTAGGATTCTACTATCTGAGGCATCCAATGTTCAGGGATCCTATGCCACCGGCCAGCTTGAACTTCTTCCGGAGGCTTCCCAGCTTGTCGGATCGGTTAATGTAGATTTTGGGAAGAGTTGATATTGGGTAATACCTTTTCTTTTATATAGTTATAAATTTTTGGCACCAAATGTCAGTTGCTAGTTGACAAAAGAGTATTTTGTGTTGGGAAAAAGCTGTGACTAATAAACATACTAGGGAGGACAGAGGAGCGAAAAGTGGGGGAGAAGATAAAAAGAGACTAAGTTGGCCATCTTAGTCTTAGGCCTCCTTTTGTTATTGGCATTGATCGAGTAAAGCTGAAAACTTGGAATAAGAGAAAGGGGTGGGGGCGCGAAGGAGAGAGTAGAACGAAACTGAGGATTGGCTGTAATGGATTGGTATCGTTAAAACTATTATTGGACATTGGTTTATTTTCTAACTAAATTTAAAAACCTCAGTAACATTATTTATTTTTTGTTCATCTCCAGTTCCCTTATTTGTACGTTGGTGTGGAAGTTCTTTTCTTTTATTTTTTTAGGCGGTCATCAAGGATTTACAGAATAAGGTAAACCGATGAATACTGATAAGACGTGAAATAGAAAGAGGTGAAGTTGTAAGGTTGGCAATTGGCAGCTTTGTGACGAGATTTTCTAAAGCTGGTTTGACTATGAAGTATGAAGACGTTGTGAATGTGGGTTTGTTTCTAATGTGCTGACACTAGAGGCCACAAGCAAATGATCCTGCAACTTCAGAAAGCGTGCCAAAATGGGGTCAGGACTATCACGAGTCACGACCATTGGTCATGCTCAATCTTCGTACGACTTCTGCCGTCAAGTGGAAGATTTTTGATTCATCTTGCCCCAGGTTCTCTGCAAATGAGCGTGATGGGCTTCACACCTTTATCTTGTTTGATCGGGCTCAAAATTCAAACTCATTTCGACGCGTTGCATGGATTTTATTCAATACCAACGAATTTTTATTTTGGTTTCACGTCAAGATGCCCTCGCATGTATTCTTTGAAACATATTGAGTTTGGGGCCTAGGCGTTGATTTCATCACTTAAGTTTCCAAGGAAAGCAGTGAACTGAGTTTTACATTCCTGCTTTTATTTGACCTTTTGGTTACGGGTTTCATTGATTTTAGTCTTGCACATTGTCGGTTTAATTTTCAATTCTTAGAACATTTATTTCTAAAACTACAATTTTTGAAAGAAATTGTTCGTTTCGAGTATCCTTAACATGAATTATTAAAAGAGAGAAGGATGTTGGGTAATGTTTTGAATTATATTTTATATTTTAAACTAGAACGGATTTCTTAGCCCTTGATTTACAAATATTCTCTAGCCAAACAATTATCAAAACAAATTAGTTCAAGAGGATAAAGGCAAATTATATATATATATATATATTTAATCATTATGAGAAGTAATTAATTAGAGTAAGCATCGTCAATATCACGATGAACTAATAAGGAAACCATTTGTTCACTTGCAATTTAACGATTTGTCAACAAAGAATCTTTTTTTAATTCCAATATCGTGTAAAAACATGAAGTGAAGTCTTCCCTTTACGAACACGCCTTAGCAAAACTTGTATCCCATAACTTGAAGCAAGATTAGACAAAGGCCAGGTCGTTGGATCATAAGAATAGTTGGTGGGTATTCATAAATATCGCCACAACCAATGCAGCCCCACCCTTTTGTTGAGTCATGGGTGGAATGGAATTGTTACGCCAAAATAGGGCCAGGACAAGACTACAAATGTCCCAAGACTAGAGAAGCCTGAGCCGCCCCCTGCATTTTGTATAAAAACCACAAGCAGGTATCTATACTGGCAAAAGTTTCAACCTTATTAGGAGACTTCCAGGTTTGTAATCTTTCATTTCTCTGTTTCCTCATCTTCCCTGTTGTTTGTTCTTCAAGAAACCTGTAATTGTAAGTCTCTAACCAGCATAACCTTCATCAGCATTCATTTGTCTTGGCATATCTTTTAGTTATCTTCTTTGTATGTGTTTGTTGTTTCCTTCCACAGTTATTGGCTAGATCATGTAAATAAAATCTAGTTCCTTTTGGTTCGAGAGGAAAAGCAGTCAAAAATCAGAAATCAGCTTTGATTCCTTGTGATTTACAATTCATTATTAAAACTAACAGACTTGATTTAACGATAACAAAATATGTGCGGCACTTACAGGTTAAATATGGGAGAGACAGACGACAGACAGAAGGATGATCATGAGGTCGAAAAGAAGGACAAAGAGAAGGAGGAGAAGCACGACGACGCGGAGAATAAGAAGGGTGGAAATGGAGAAGAAAAAACCAAAGACAAGAAGAAGAAGAAAGACAAGGAATCTAAAGATAAGGAGGATAAGGAAGATGGTGGAAAAGAGAAGAAGAAAAAGAACCCTGAAGATAAGACAGACCCTGCTAAACTAAGGGCTAAGCTTGAAAAGATTGACTCCAAGATTCAGGCCATGAAGCAGAAGAAAGAAGAAATCCTCAAGCTCCTCCAAGAAGCTGAGAGCAATGCCACACAGACACAACCTAGTGGTTGATCCACTTATTTTCCAGGAAGCAAGAAATGATAGTTTCCAACTAGGATCACTAGTATACTACACATTTATTAGTACAATAAAAGCATTGCATACCTACTCTATATAGCTGCACCACATCTGTGGCATCCGATCCGATTGAGCAATTAAGATGTAAGAGTTCCATACTTAATGTAAATAAAAGATCGATGGTCATTTTGGAATCAAATGACTTCGCGTTTTAAAGAAAGCAATTGATTTAACATACCAGCTATATATGACAACCACATTGCTGCTAATTCGATGACTTAATGTAGGGAATGAAGCCTGGTCCGGGACCAATGCATCAAGACGTATACCTTGAAGCAGAAAAACCTACACTGATCACGAACCAAACTTTATTCCAAACATCACAATCATCCTGTTTTTACCAAATTCTTCATCTCATCATTGAATTGTAATTCAGGTGGTACTGTTACCCTCTCTACATCCCCATCACTCTAAAGGCTATACAAATGAAGGACCTTATTCACCAGCATATATAGATTAACTATCTAAGGTATCACTAGAAGGGAATCATTTTTAGCCTAGGTTCTATGCATTCCAACATCAGTTTCTTCCTCGTCTTAATTGCCTGATTTGTGGGGAAAGTGACATTAATTGTATTAAGCCAGAGGATTAACTTCTCTATGAAAGTACAAAGACTCATAGTCTCTGCATGTTTGATATTCATTGAACACGACACCGATGAAATGGTGTAGCACTAGTTTCACCTTGATTAGATAATTAAGAGGATGAAAATATTAGAGGTTAAATGTTTAAGGTATTGAAGTTGGAATATTATCCATCAAAAGGTTCAAGTTACAAAGTACCGACGTGATAAGAAGATCGTCACAGGTAAGACAAAGTAAGAATGCCACTTATTTTTCTTGTTTCATCTTAAAATGTAAAAAGAGTCCGCTTCAGTGACGAAGCCAGAAATTTAAGATAGGAAGATTCAAATATTTAATTTTTTAAAATTTTGAGGGGCTCTGTACACCCCTAACCTTTAAATAACTCCATCTTATATATATAAATTAAAAATAAAACATATTTAATAATCTTAGGAGGGCTAGTGTACCACTGGGCCCCATGTGCCTATTGGGTTTGACTAATTCAAAGTTGTTAGTATGTTTTTATTTATTAGGAGTCAAGTAGATAGAGTGTTGGAAAAAAATAGAAACACATAGTGCTAAACGAAATTGAAAAACAAAAACCATACGAGAGAGAAAATATGACAGCAAAGAATGAAAAATAGGAAGCATATTTTATTCATAGAAGCTGCAGAATTTATACAGGAAAGGATAACAAACTTCCCTAACCTACAGCCACTTCAAATTCAAAAAGTGGATAAAACTAAATCAGAAAAATCTGGA
>JANVCL010000006.1:27963838-27991422 GCA_026546855.1 Erythroxylum incrassatum
TCTCTAAATGATTATATTATTTTAGTCAATGAATTTTTTCTATTAATAGTTTAATACTTTGATCAAAAACTTTGACATATATTAATTACTATTTGAAGTAGAAGGATTGAATGTTATGCATTAGTTGTTACTTATAATAGCAATGTTCAAGATTAACATTTAATAACATAGAATTAAAGTAGTTGTTTTCCTTTTCTTCTTTTTCTTTACTCAAGAATAAATATAGTAAATTCTAATGAATTTATTATTATTAATATCCTCTTAAATTATATCCAAATATATAATAGGTTTTTTTGAGTGTTTCAACCCTTCATGTTTAGGTTTAAACCTAGAATTGTAAGTTAGAAACCTGAACCTGAACCATGAACCTGATTTTTCAGGTTCGAAGAACCTGATTTTCAGGTTCGAAACTCGGGTTCGATTAACCTTATTTATAGGTTCGGTTCATGCGGTTCAGGTCTAGTTTATAGGGTCGTGAGTTTTCTTGAACACCCCTAACTTTTAAAATAAGAGTTTTAATAACCTTTTTCTATATATGTGTACTTAACTCTTCAATAAATAACACCCAAAATTTTCTTTATAAACTTAAGTTTTAATTAGAAGGTGTGATGATCTTAGGTTTTTAAGCTCTATAAGTGATTTATAGTTCTCTACCCTCCATAACTGATACTTTATTAAAATAGTTAAAGTGACAATAAAGGTAATAAGAGTCGAAATTTACTTTAGACTATGTTTCCTTATTAGATAGGAAGTAACAACAAGCTAGATACGTTATCCTAGTTATTATCCTAGAAATATTTACTTAAGTTTATAAAAGAACAAAGAATTCTTATCAAAGTAGAATTCAGTTCCATTTTGGATATTTTAGTTAAGAATCACTTTACTTTTAGAATAAGAGTTTTAATAACCTTTTTCTATATATGTGTACTTAACTCTTCAATAATAACCGCCAAAATTTTCTTTATAAACTTAAGTTTTAATTAGAAGGTGTGATGATCTTAGATTTTTAAGCTCTATAAGTGATTTATAGTTCTCTACCCTCCATTACTTATCCTCTTTATTACAATTTTAACATTGTTAACCTAAATTCCTAATAACCAAAATCTGAAAATTTTGGCTATACTAAACCTATAATTTTAGCCATATTAAACCTAAAAGTCTATCCATATTAAACCGAAAATTCCAGCAACGTAAACAAATATTATTCGTTAGATTTTATGCATTTTATGGGTTCTAACTACTAGTTTGATATATATTTTACTCATCCTACATCAGACCCCTTTCGAAAAAAAATTTAAGCTGTCAATTTTCAATCCTTCAAAAAAATTTAAAAGCATTAAACAATATTTGGGTAAAAAAATAATTCAATATTATTTCAAAGGTTTCCAAAGTTCGTTTGAAAATAAAGAAGTTTTCTTTTAAAGTTCAAAACAAATTCTTGATTATGAAAAGATTTATACATTATGTCCTTTATATAAATGATCATGTAATAATTAACATTTAATTCATTAAAATGACTAAGATAAGGTTACAAGAAAGATTACAATGATTGTTACATATGAAAAATGCTCCAATCTTTCTTGTTCTCAGTCCACTTTACTTGGAATTTCTAGGAAGTTCTTGTACGTGCCACACTTTGACTATTTTCTTTATTTTTGAATTTGCATAATTCATTCAAATTAACTGCTTTACTCATTTTACATTTCTATTGAATTAGATATTTAATATATTTCTTGAATCTTTAACAAATTACCTTACTAGTATCACCAAATATAAAAATATTAGAAGTAACATGTTTTATTAATCAATTAGACATAATAAACTCAATCCTTATGATTAATTTCAATCAAAATAATGTCTCCTAATATAAGACTTCATAGATCCAAATTTAAGTATTTTGTCCTCACAACTCGCTTAGATTCTCACGACGTCAATGATGTCTTTACAACATCTTAAACACAATTTTCATGCATACTATTGTTACATGTCACATACTAAGCAAAAACACACTCACCATTATGATTTAATCTCCTAAATCCCATCAATAAACAAAAAAGTTGTCAAATATTAATGTAACCCTTAGATTTTGGACAAAATTTTATCAATTCTAAGGATGACAACGGCCTTCTGATACCTCATAGGCATCTTGATCTTAGCCTAAAGCCTGATCAGACTCAAGTTGTATGACCTAAAGTCCAATCAAACTCGAATCATGTTGATAGCCGTAACATGATGTTTTTTTTGGGTGTGTAAATGACTGGAACGATATTATTTTGCCTTAAGTAATTTTAAACTACAAACTAATACAATGTCATTTTAGATAGTTAAACAAAAACAATGTCATTTTTTAAGGGAGAAATTTCGTTGGGCCCTTTAGACGGATTTCTTAACTCAAACCTAATTCTAAATTCGATCAACATATACCTAACCTGTTGAATTTGGGCAAACTCTAATCAATTATAATAAATCAAATCATGTATATTATAATAAATTATATAAATCAACAATTAACATGATAAAACAATCAATCGCACAATTCTTCTCATACTAATGTACCTTAAATCTCTTTTTTAAAAATGTTATATAGATCCATTGGAATTATCTTTCTTTTCTTTTGATATGTCTCACACGCCTTCCCCATCACCATTCTCTTGCTTTTTATGTTTTATTTTGCATAAAACAATATTTCCACAGCCAAATTTTGAATATATTAGTCAATATTCTGAATTTGCCTCACATTGTTTGACTAATTAATATGGTAAATTGACCGGCCAATATCCATAAATTAGTTAACATATATGTATCAATCAATGTCTCTATAACTTTTTCGATGAACTTTCAAAACAAAATCTTAAATGTTTACTCGTAATCAACTATTCAAAGTACAGCAAACTCGTTAATATATTAAAATGATACTAAAATTTTCACATTTTACGTACGTAAATCCACAAATAACTTCGTATGTATCTAAGAATAACTTGCATAAGCACCAACAACTCTTTCTTCTTCTTTTTTCCTTTTTTCAATCCTTTCTTCCTTTTTATTTTTCCTGTTCTCACTCAATAAATTGATCTAAATTATTTTTACGTAAAGATGGGATAGCGTTCAGTGGGACATGTTGAGGCCATTTCTTCACTAGTTGTGGAGATTCACTGATTTGTACTTGTAGCGAGTGGCCCAGTAAAGGTAATGCAAGAAGTTTAGTCCACTTAATATGCACATCAACCAGTAGAATCTCTCCAGGTGATAGTGATTCAAGTTGCTACCAGATAGCCAAGGAACGAGTCGATATGCACCAGTGATATTGTTAACTAAGGACACTATCACGGAGCTGAGATAATATCCCATGGCCAGAGACGCCCATGAAAAGGATGTGGCCAAAGATCTCATGCTTAATGGAGCCTCTGTGAAGAAGAATTCCATCATGCCAGCTAACGTGAAAAGATCAGCTGATCCCAGAAACAAGTACTGTAAAGCTATCCAAAGAAATGTGATTGGTAGAGGTTTAGCTGAATTTACTAGTCCGGCTTGTTCTGCCACTCTCTTTCGCTTGATTTCCACCAAAGCTGCCACTGCCATTGCCACTATAGATAGGATCAGTCCTGTTCAGTCCTGTTCCTATTCTCTGCAGATGACTGATTCCATTTTCGGATTTTCTCAGCTTTCTAGCAAAAGGAATGATGATATGGTTGTAGACTGGTGCTAGGATCATGATGAAGATGACCGGGAAGACAGGTAGAGAAGCTGGTGGCACTTTAAAAGAGCCAAGGTTTGTGTTCATGGTCGATGCTTGTTGAACAGAAAAGGTAGAGAGTTGTGCAAGGCAACAATTTAGCATTATGGTAGACATGAAGATAGGCAGCATCTTAAGTACTACCTTAACCTCTTCTACCTCCTTCATCGTGCATTGCAGCTTTGGATGAACTGCGTTTTGTATCACTGCTCTGTCAAGGAAGTTGAGATTTCCCACTGGATGTTCACTTGCTGCCATTATTCTAGTATCACCGTCCTCACACTTGCTGCTAGTTTCGGTCGTATGAGATGTGCTTGTGTCCCCGATCATGACCATATTGTCAGAATTCCTGGTTTTGAAGGTTTTGTATATGGATGCAGAAAGAACCTGTGGATCGAAATTGAGAAGTATTATTTGGGGAAACTCTTGCCTTTAAATTTCACATGATTATATAGGCATGCAATTGACATATTTTACCTTCAACACGGTTGTGAGTGGGCTTCCTGCAGGATTTTTGGTTCTGTAATTTGGGGAGCCAAGTAAGAAGATAGGAATTGAAAGAAGTATTGTTGCAGTGGAAATCCCAAAACCCCATTGCCAGCCTTTGTTATCTTCTATCCATACCACGAACGTTACTGCAACTAGAGCACCGCAAGAGAGACAGAACACGTAATAATTGAAGAATGCTGATCTCTGCTTTCTTCCTCTTGGTGTAGTCTCGTCAAACTGCTCTGCACCATGTGGAGGAAGTGAACCTTTTATGCCGCCAACACCCAGTGCCACCAGATACAGGCCTCCAAACAACATTGCTGCTTCTCTGCTACTAACTCCCTCGCATGAAATCCTGGCCTTTTCCCCCAATACGCATGGTGGTGGCTTAAGTGACGGCACCAGTGCTTGGACTGTAAGAACCAACAAGCCCTATTCATTGGTGAAGAAGATTAGTCAGTGAAAGTTGGATTAACTTTTCGCATTTGTAATCACTATCACTCCTTAAGATGGTTGTAGAAATATCTTTGCCAGTGTACCTTGCATACGATTGGACAATTTAGTGCAATTGCTTCATCTTTTTTCGACTTTCCTTTTCGCTAGGTCGTTTTGTTATTTCCTTGTCGAAAGGGAACTCTTAAGTTCTCAGAAATTCTGATAGGTTTTGAGAGTAGCTGAGGGCCTATCTGAGTGGGGACATTGTTTGTTTGCTATAGAACCTTAGGCACATGTTTGTGGACAAATCATTTTATGGCTTTGTCTTTCTTCCCACTCTTGAGTTTGTTGCCTACCCTGATATTATTTTCTAAAGGGTTGTGACAGGCCGAAATGGGCAACACATAATTGATATTTATTGTGCTTAAGGTGGCTGTTCTTTCGGTACAACTAAAATAAAATAAAATGACAAGTGATCAAATACTTGTTAGTGATCATACCAGAAATTCGATTGCAGCACTTATCAAATAGATAGAATAGGTAGTAAAATAAGCGTCCGCTAGAAAGCCACCAAGTACTGCAAGAAGAAAAGCCGTGCCCATGAAGTTGGTGACAATGTTGGCAGAAGTGGATGGAGAAAAGTGCATAAACTTGGAGAGGTACAGAACAAGGTTACTTGCATTGGCGAGGTATGCTAGATTCTCCAACACCTCCACAGCTAAGGTTTCAAACATCACAAGAGTTCAAGTCATATATTTTTGAACTGTCACAACACAAGCTTCTGAATCATAGCTTGCTTACTAACAATTTGTACAAAAATCAGTATCAGAAGAAAATTTGTTTTCAAGTAAGGTGCCTACCCAAGACAAAGGAGGCAGCAAGTGTTCCGCCATGGCGACCTCTTTGCGCAGGTCTATTCCTCCAGTCTACGTAGCCTTCCCATGTGCTTAACTTACATTCTTTGTCCTAAAATGATGATCCAAAGAATTCGGCTACTGTTTCAATCAAGTAATGAAGCAAAGGCAATATTAGAAAAAGGGGGGTGAAATCTTACCATCTTATTTAAATTCCTCTTTTTTCAGGTGCCTTGTGTGTGTCTTCTGTCTTGTAAACCTTAGTTGCAAAGAGTTCTTACTTAGTTAGAAGGGAATGCCTGTATCCGAGCTATTTATAAAGGATAGTAGTTGTACAGTAGTCCAAGCCAAAGGGAAGGGTCTAGACTTGATAAAAACGACTAGTCATCATCTTCTTTTGCCGTGTAAACAATGACGCTTTCTACTACGTGAAAAGAAAGCGACCTCTGCTGCAAAGTTACTATGAAGCACGGTTAGTAAGATTTAATCAATGAGTGAGGAGTCCAAAAACTCCAATCTCATTAACTCATTGTATTGGGCGTAAAAACTTATGCATTCATTGTTCTGAAACTCAATTACTGGGTTGAAGAGTATTTCTACAATGGATATGTAGATAGCCAGAACTATATATTATCACGAAGATAAAATTTAACTACATCCGCAACTGAGATGAGATGCAAACTTAATTAGCCACCAACTCTGATGGTAAAGTTAGAGCATGGCTTTTCAGGTATGTCCCACGCACCCGATCACCGCCCTAGCAGCGCTATGACCACTTTGTGTCCTGAACCTAATCGAAAAACACCAATGTTTGTCTAATTCCTACGCCTGTTTATTATCCTACGCTCATTTCTTCTTATTCTTAAAAGCATTCATTTTTCAAGTATACCTGTCACAAGAACTTATTACTAAACTTGGATCTGGCGTCATGAATTTCACTTTGGCATCTCTCTTCAAGTTGGAGTTTGACTTGTTTCTTCTTACAACTGGACTCATCCTAGTGTCATTGCCTAATTCGTTTTCATTTGCACCAGGTAAAGTCAGCTTCATTGCTGGGCAACCTGTACTTCCTTCATCTCCTTATCATTACAATGTGTGGATGCAAATCTCCAGATATCGTTGGGTGCGTGGTGAGAGATCTCCAAACTGGGTGGTCAGGAGCCTTTGGTCCTCCCAGTTCCATGTGCATCACATCATTATCAAACAACAGTAACTTCTAATCGTGTACTTCTATTTACTTTGCCATCTGTTTTCCCAACGTTGAAAAGTTACAACTTTTTGTCTTATTAGAGATCTGAAGGCAAATCTTGAAAAGGATTGTAGGTTATAAATTCAGTTTTTAGATCAAGTTACAATCTTCTTCTTTATGCAAGTTGGTTTTGAGCCTGTTATCTGTAACATCACACGCTTCAAGTTAACATCTTATAAGAATACAATTAGTATGTTGGCCTTTGAACCAACCAATAGGCTTGTGATTCACTGATACTTAACAGGTGTAAGGCCTTCTGAATTGTTGGTTGACAAGAAAAAACACAACTTTATAAAAAGATCAACTAAATAACACAGTCGTATGTGATGACCATGTATTCACAGGATTCCAGAGACTTACATGGTTTCTATACAATCGTGTAAATCAAGGACACAGGTGTGTTGCACCCTATATGATCGAGTCTTTGCCAAAAGAGCTTCATCTACTCGTTCATCATTCCTACAAACTATAAAGGCTTCAACAATCACCGAAAGTCTCAAAATAAGGTTGAAAATTGGACAATCTCCTCCTTTAGCCCAATTATGGGTAAGACATATTATGCTTTGACAATTACTTAAAAGACATCTCAATAAGCTCTCTGCAAAGCTCATGCTTGCTTTCAGAAACTACTTTAGTCAATATATTAGCATCATTCAAGTCTATATAAATCTTCTTCAACATCAATTGTTGCTCCTCAATTACATACCTCAACCAATTATATCTGACATCTATGTATTTTGTGCGAGAATGATACATGGTGTTTTTGCTCAAGTCAATAACACTTTGACTATTACAAAATACTACATAGTTTTTTTGTTTCACATTTAACTCTTAAAGAAATCTTTTTAGCCAAAGCATTTCCTTATAAGCTTCCATTGCAACTATATATTCTGCTTCTATTGTAGATAAAGTCACACACTTTTGTAGCTCAGATTACTATAATATAACCCCCCTATAAACTTGAACAAAAAAATTGAAGTATATTTTCTTCAATCAAAATCTCTAGCCATATATGCTTCTATATAACCTTCTAGAATTAGCTCCCTATTACCAAAACACAAACTCCACTTTGAAGTACCTCACAAGCATCTCAAAATTCATTTTACTGCTTCTCATTGAACCTTTCCTAGATTAGATAAGAATCTACTCACTAACTCAATAATCTGTGCAATATTAACCTTGTACATACCATTGCATACATCAAAGACTCTACTGTAGATGAGTATGGAATAGGAAACATACAATCTTTCTCCTTTTCTATTGAGGGACATACACACTTGCTCAACTTGAAGTAAGGTAACAATGTCAAGCTAACTGGCTTAACATGCTTCATATTGAACCTTTTTAGCACCCGTTTAATATACCTTTCCTGTGACAACCGTAATTTTCTACTCTTCATGTTCCAATTTATCTCCATGCCTAGAACCTATTTTGCATATCCCAAATATTTCATATTAAAAGATTTAGACAAATCCTCCTTCAAATTTTAGATTCTTATAACATCTTGACTCGCAATTAGTATATCATTAACATTTTAGAAGAAGAATGACGAAGTTATTACTTGTGAACTTTTTGAAATATACACACGCATTGGCATAAGTTCACTTGTAACCATAATCGATTATAAAAGAATACTTTTGATATCACTGCCTTGGAGCTTGTTTCAACTTATATAAGCTTTTCTTCAACTTATAGACCAAATTCTTCTTTCCTTTATCTTTGAAAACTTATGTATATCTCCTCTTCCAAATCTCCATGTAAGAAAGATTTTTTAATATTTAGTCATTCAAGTTCAAGATCTAAACAGGTAGTCAATCCAAAATTATTCGAATTAAGGTCATCTTAACCATTAGTGAGAAGATTTCATCAAAATCTATACCCTTATTTTACCTTTCACCACTAGTCTTGCCTTGTGCTTCACTAGCTTGCTACCAACTTTCTTTATCTTAAGCACCCATTTATTCTTCAATGCCTTTTTTTTCCTTTTAGAAGCTTCATAAGCTTATATGTATCGTTCTTCTTAAATGAATTCATCTCTTCTTTCATACCTGTAAGCCAAAGATCTTTATCTTCACAAGATACAACTTCTTGCACATTCTTGGGCTCCCCTTTTGCAGTAACCACTAGATATCCTACACTCAGGTATCTAGTAGAAGGCATTTTCTCCCTTGTCAACCTTTAAATATGTATTTCATCAATTTTTAGATCTAATTGCTTCCCCTGCTCATTATTCTTAACAATTTCATATTCAGAATTGTCTGGATATGGTTCATTTAGCTTGTCATTATCAAGTTGTATCTAATCACCATCAATGTGTGTTTGGTCACAAACTTCATCTCCTTTATTTGTAGACTACTTAGTATTAGGAGACATTGGATAGGAGCTAATAATGTCATAAGATACTATATACTAACTTATCTTCTCTCAAAAGATCGGCACCGTTTTTATGCTCCTGGAATACCACATCCTTACTCTTGACCAACTTTTGCCTCTTTGGGTCATAGATTTTAACAAACTGATCATCACCATAGCCAATAAAGATGCAAGGTGTTGACTTTGAGTCAAGCTTCTATCTCTGATGCTTGGGTATGTTTCTAAATAGCTTATAACCAAAAACTCTTAGATGATGATATGTGAGATCTCTACCAATTTATTATTTTTCAAAAATCTCAAAATTCAATGGAACTAATGGAATTTGGTCGATCAAATAGACTACAGTTCGGACTATTTTGCTCCAAAATGTCTTTGGTAGCTTGAACATTCTAAGCTAATGAACCTTCTACACAATTGTATGTTCATCTTCTCAGCAACACCATTATGTTGTGGAATACTAGGTTTAGTCTTCTCATATATATATATAGTCACGTGATGTACAATATTCTTCAAATATCTTGGAAGTATATTGCCCTCTATTGTCTGTTTGTCGGCACTTTAGCTTCCTTCTCTACCATGACATGAATTCAAATACTTAGCTTTTGGCTTTTAACATATATGTCTAAGTCTTCATTAAAGCATCATCAATTAATGTTACAAAATATTTGTTATCTTCTAGCGACTCCTCCTTAATAAGTCCACAAACATCTAAATGTACTAACTTTAATAACTATGTCTTCCCTATACATCTTCCCTTGAATGAGACGATATTCTACTTTCTTACGAAACAATGATCACAAGGATTAAGAGGTAAAAAAAAATTTACTGGGATAAGGATTTACCGACTAGTAACTTTATTCCCCTCTCACTCAGGTGCCCTAATCGTTAATGCCATAGATTTGGAAAAGTTTTCTCTTTGACTCTGTATACTTTTCCACCACCACACACCTTCAAGTATATCTTGTATAATATGTAACACAACTCTCCTCGAAAAACAGTCATAGCTCCTTTAAATAATTTCCACTTTCTATCCTTGAAATTGTGCTTAAATCCTTCTCAATCTAACACTTTTGTCAATAATAGATTTAGTGTTAAATCCGGAGTGTGAGGTATATCTCTCAAGTTTAGCAAACATTTTAACATTTGTTTGAACTCAGATATCACCCATACTAACAATCTTAGCATAACTTTGATTACCCATCTTTATGCTCCCAAAGTCTCGACTTTTCTAGTTTGAGAAGTACTCCACTTTTGGATCACAATGATATGATGCTCCCGTTTTAATCAACTACTCGAAAACTGAATCACTAATATGAAAATATTCACTTGTTGCACAAACTAGGGACACCTCATTATTTATGCTCGAAGAAGTTGTGGGTGTACTCTTATGATCTCCATCATTTTAATTGTCCTTTTTTTATCCATCTTCCATTTATAGTAGAACCTCTTTATATGTCCTATCTTATCACAATTGTGGCATGTCTTCATGTCTTTGTCACTTCTGGACTTCGATAGATTCTTAGACTTGCCACGTCATTTAGGACCTTTGCTCTTGCTTCTTTCGGCCATGAAAATCTGCATGTCGTCAACTTCCATCTCTTTTCCTCTAATTTCTTTTACAAACATACTCTTTTTAATAACATCCAAAGAGAGCACACCTTCAGGAGTTGAATTGTTAATCGTTACCACTAACGTCTCCTAGCTATCTGGTAGCGAACTCAATAGGAACAAGGCTTGAAGCTCATTATAAAAAATGATCTTCATTGTTATAAGCTTATTGATTATATCATGGGAATCACTTAGATGCTCTAACACATATTTCCTAGCTTTCAAATTCAAGTTCACAAGCCTTTTAATCAAAGAGGTCTTGTTATGAGCAATCTTCCTTTTATAGAGTCCTTCTAGCTTTTTTCACAGCTTAAAAGGATATGATTCTTAAGACACATGATTGCTGATATCAATCTATTTTTAATCGTGCTTAGATTTTCTGCTTTATCTTTTCCTATTATTTATCTGACATCTTCTTAAGTTTTAAAGGAACATCATCCTTCACACCTTTGTTCGCTTTAATAGGATCAAAGAGATCCTTGAAATACAGAAAATCTTATATCATGAGCCTCTAAATAGAGTAGTTTGTTAACGTCAACTTGACTATAGAGTTGTTTTCATCTTCCATCACGATGACCCTAATATCACTTATTAGGTGATAAGAAAAAAGCAACAGAAACACAACTTTCTAAAATGATAAACATAATAACAACATCAAAGTACTCTAATCAAGTTTAATTTGTTATGGTCATTATGAGAATAAAAAAAACTCAATAAAGAAGCAAACATCGAGATTTACATGAAAAATCTTCCAATGTAGAGGAAAAAAACTACAAGATAAACTGACAAGAAAATTTATTAATCACAAATAAAAATTTACAAAGTTTGATCTCTCGCTCCATAACAATGAGTTGTCTCACAAAGTTTTAGGATTGAAACTAAAGTTGATGTGGAAATTATCAAACTCTCAACCAATCCCAAAATCAATCAAATAAGGATGAGAATCTTAAACTACTTGCTTTCACTCTGTTTTCTTTTCCTTTTAGGTGTTTTTTGGTCTCTCGATAATGAAACTCTTGTCTTTTCCTCTTTATAGCCTGAATTAATTTTTTTGCATCATACATAACCATGTAAGTGACCTTGTCTCTTTTAATGTCACTTAAATTGCAAATGTCTCTTTCAATGTCACTTATAATGTACACAGTCGTGTCTCTCTTAGAAGAACTTCATCCACTCGTTCGTCATTCATATGAGCTATAAAGGTGTCAATTATCACAAAAAAAGTCTCAAAATAAGGGTGGACACTCAATTTTGTTGTAAATTTACATTTGGAGTAAACCCACATGGGAAAGAGACATAAGGATAAAGGGAGGTACATATAAAGTTAGGACTCATAACCTATTACCATAAGGTTTTGGTTAAGATATGATGTCTTAATTACATATGGGCTCATTTAGATCTATTTTAATTTCTCTCTAAGCCCCCTCAAAAACTCTTTATTTGTATTAGAGCCAAGTTGACGAAGTCTGATGAATAAAATTTATAGATTTGGCTCAGATGAATGGATGATTCATGGAGTGACTCAAATGTCTTTGTATGAGCTATGGGTTAAAGGGAAGCTAGTCTGCTATGGATGGATCCACTTATGAGGGAGAGATGTTGAAAATTCAAAAGTGGAGCAATTCCACATCAGAAAGAGACATAAAGATGAACTGAGTTATACACAAAGGTAAAACTCATAACACATTGCCTTAAGGTTTTAGGTTAAGACATGATGTCCTAATTGTATATGAGCTCTCTTGGATCCAATCTAATTTCTTCCTAAGCCCCATCAAAAACCCTTCACCTTTCACTTTGGTGAATTTTGTTTTCTTAAATTGGGAGAGCAAGAAACAAATTTATGGCTATTACAAGATTTTATTTTAAAGAAATAAAATTGGAAAAGCTTATTGAAATATCTACAACATTCATTTATCTATTATATTTAATCTTTGTTTAAAACCCCATCAAGTGATATTCTTTATATATTAGTAAGCCAACAAACAAGTTTAATTAAAAAATTATGGGTAAGAGTTGATCCTCTAGTTATATTATAAGTAATCTATTAATTATTCAATTCGAACTAACTTGATTATTGAATTGATGCTATTAGATCTGATATTTTGACTAAGAAGATGGTGAGTTTATTTGTCTCTATAGACTATGATGTATTAAGTCATAGTTTATGTTTCTCTTCGTTTGTAGAACAGTTTTCTTTAGGTTATGGGGTTTCCTTTTCGATACTAATCAACTATTAAATATCGAATTATTAGTAAGCAATAACTCAAATCTAGTAACGAACTATTAGCTAGGTACATTGGGAAATTAGGATGCGATTCAATCATGCGCGCAATAGAATAACTATAAAAAAAATTTCATTTAAGTTTTTGAAAAATAAGTTCAATAAATTATATAAAATTGTTAACACGTAAATCATAATAAAACATAAATCTTAATTTGTACTTTATTCTTAAACTTGATCATATTCTTGTCATGGGTAAGAGTTGATCCTCTAGTTATATTATAAGTAATGTATTAATTATTCAATTTGAACTAACTTGATTGTTGAATTAATGCTATTAGATCTGATATTTTGACTTAGAAGATGGTTGAGTTTATTTATCTCTATGGACTATGATGTCGTAAGTCATAGTTTCTCTTCGTTTGTAGAACAATTTTCTTTAGGTTATGGGGTTTCCTTTTTGGTACTAATCAACTATTAAATATCGAATTATTAGTAAGCAATGACCCAAATCTAGTAACAAACTATCAGCTAGGTATATTGGGAAATCAGGGTAGGATTCAATCATGCGCGCAATAAATAACTATAAAAATTTATGGTTTAATTTTTTTAAAAATAAGTTCACTAAAATTATATAAAATTGTTAACTCTAAATCATAATAAAACATGAATCTTAATTTGTACCTTATTCTTAAACTTGATCATATTCTTGTCATATCTCTCATACTGTTTTCGAAAGTTATTTATCTCAACCATCGTAGCTACACAAGTGTTTGACCTTTAACTATATCCACAGAGCAAGTAGAAAGAACTCTACAGCAATTGCAGAGAGAGTTAAGCAATGGGTGCTAGCTCCATTAGAGTTTAAGCCTATTTATAATAGGTTTTGGACATTTTAGTAATTTAATTAAAATTGAATTTTAATTATAATTACAAATAATTCTAATTAAATACCAGTTATGCCCTAATAATATGTAATATCTCGTACTGATCCTTATTTACTAAATATCTAATATTTAATTATAAAGTTTTTCAAACTTTACAATTAAGTCTAACTTGATTAAAATATCTTTGCTCTCTTTAACCTATTTTTAATATCTGACTCATTAAGTTCCCAAATATGTTAGCAATGAATTCAAATTATAACCCTAAATCATTTTTAGGAGTAGATATATTAAACTCCTCTAATTTATTGTTAATTCTCTAATTAAACAATTTATATCCATAGATCAAGATCGGCATCTACTAATACATCATGACCACCTAAATATTTAAGAATGTTAATATAGTTTTAATTAATCTTTTTGTGTATAATATTTTTCGTATAATTCAATTCTTTCTTCATACAATGTTCTGATAAGACATAGAGCATAAAATTAATGTCTACTCTATTATGAGTCTAATAATATTAGTTATCCACCATTAGCTATTTATTCAATTAATGACATTTGTAAATTATTTACAAAATGTCATTCTACCTTAGTCAAGGATTTCTTGAATCAATACTAATAAAAAATGAAACATTCTCCCTGATTGTTTTAAGGTAATGATTCCTATCTTAATCACTCAACTACCTCCATATAGTTCATGCTACATCTAATCACTACTGAGTAAACTAACCATGATTAGAATATGTCATAAGTAATATCAAAATATAATTATCCTATATAAGATAACTTAAGAGATCTCAAGTCAAATGATCACTTGTATAATCATCACAATGATAATTTCCACAGACATACAAGTAGTATTCCAAATAGATTTCTCATATGTGGTCAATTTAAACAAGCACCCATATGTTTGTTTAAATATCTCCATACTTTAGTCTATCATGAGATCGACTACTTCCTTCATAAAGAAAAATATAATGATTGCTATTGTTTTGATGTTCTATTAATTTCCCATCTTAATAGAATGACTGGGAAAATTAAAGGATAATAAATAAATGTAATATGAATCTCATAATTATAATCTCAACATAATTTCATTTGTAATGTATAATTATCTCATAAACTTTATCATATACATCTAAATATATACAAGATAAATAATGTCTTTAAATTATTTTATTACTAAACTACACTAACTAATTGGCTTTAAGGCGTAAATCGACATTCTCCCACTTGCACCAAGCCAATTGTTTAAATATCTTGTATCATATTACTATATGACGATTATGTTACTGCTAGGATAATGGCTTAATGAGAGAATTCTAATAGATTTTCTATTGTGAGAACTTGCTTAAATCTTAAAACTTTCATCTTAATTATCATCATAATTAAGAACAACTGCATAAATACATCTTTGGATCTTTGATGAGACCTTCCTTTTATATGCCAAATGGCTCTAATGTTCCATGGTAAATTACTGTCTTAAACAATGCAAGGAACTATATCAAGTTCACTAAATAATTTATTGATCCAATTAATCATTTCCACTAAATGAAAAATGTGTTATGGATTAATTAGCAACCGTTACTACATTGGAACCTTTCCAATCTTAAAATGATATTATTCTAAGTAAACTACACCTTAATTAGGAATTACTTCTAAATTTAATATCCATATAACATTGAACTCAAATATCAACTTATACATAAAATGATGGATATCTTTAATACTTCACAAGCATCAAATGTATCAAATACTAAATATTTTTAGTACATTATCTATGTACTTGGACCTAGAATGGGTAAATAACTTCCAATCTATCTCTATAAATCTAACTTGCAGAATTAAGTTGTTACCTTCTTAATATCCAACAAGAGTTGTTATTGGACAATTTTATTTTCAACAATTAAAAATTGGAATTGTTTTTCTCTGTGAGCAATATATCTCTGCAAACTCTCACTGAAGAGGACAATTATACTCCCACTAAACTTCTTGTAGCCATGATAAATTTGCAATCATCTCCAAAATAAACTATTTGAATCCATCATAAAAGTGAATCTTTCACTGTCTTGTAATCTTTCGACTATATATCAAATGCATCAACAAAGATACTAGTTTTAACTGGATATGGTGTCAATTGTTTACCAACTTTTGAGAATCTTTCCCCCTTTTTTTTCTTCGAAAGGGAAATAAACAATACAGTTCTATTAGCTATTTTTATTTAGGATATAGAAAATAGAAAATTAAAAATTAAAAGTTTGTAGAGAAACTGGGCTTCTGGTGCTAGTGAAGTTAATGGCTTTAGCAAGAATGGGCTCACATACGGACTTCTGATAGGATCATTCCTTGGAACTCACTTGCAATCACCTGGGTCATCTCGCCATTTTGATCATGTCATCTCTCCATTTTGATCATAACACCTACTAGCTAGCTCTAGCTTCAACAACTTGTTCACCTTTACTGAACTGCACTAAATGTCGTTATCCATTTCAGTCTATAATCGGCTATAAAACATTAGTTTTGTTCACCGCAAAGGAGAACCTAAAACGTAGGGCAAATGCTGACCATGGACCCCGTCCTGAGTAGAGCTTGTCAAGACAAGGATCATACGTTAGGCGAGAATAGATCATAGGCAGGTTATGGGGTCCAAGGCCACAGGGACCATTAGTTGTTTTCTTTGTCCGTTCCTGAACAGCCTAATTTGGCTGAATTATCATATCATTTTCTTTGATGAAGCTTCTCTAGACCTCGTAGCTAATACAAATAATATTATGGAGCTCATTGTATATTTCACTGTTTTGAAAGCTACTTGTTTACACAAACAATTCCTAATTCTAAGTTACAGTCATATACAATGCCAAACTTTAGTGCAAAGCTGATTGTAGAATTCCAAAGCCTAACAATATAATAATGAAGCATACGAAACTAGTAGTTCACCTCAAAGTCTTAGGCATACATCAGTAGAACTTTTGGGTGAAAGACATTGGAGAGAGTTCGACAAAAGTCATAACATGAGCATTTTAAGTGCTGCTTCATTGCTAACACGATATCAACTACATGTGGACTCTTAACTTGCATTTAAAGAATCTCAACGGTGTAGTTTCAGTTCCAATATAAGAAGTAAAGTTTCATCTTGAATCCCTTGGATGAGTAGAACTTTATAAATTTAATTTGATGAATGACTTATACGACTTCGCATTAGTTATTTGAGTAAAGGAGAATTAAGTCGTTAAAGAAGATGGAATGGGGGAAAAAGACAGTCGGTAAAAAGGAGAGTAGAAACAAAATAAAAGAAAAGATCTTTCAAACAAAAGAGTTGCCTATGGCTCTACCTTGATTAGGTGCCTTTTATAGGCATATAAAGGTTAAATTTCTAAAATTTTAATACAGTTTTATATTTGTTGGTAGTCTTCAGACTCCACTGGTATCTCGACAAGTTTTGCGTATTAACATTTTTTCAAGTCCCTAAATAGGATTATATCAAATTCATATCTTAACTATCTGAGCCCAATTATGGAAAGAAATCCTAGAAAATGAACACTCTATCATGTTTTCCTAGTAAAGCACAAGATATGGAATAAGAATAAGAGCTTTGGAAAATTCAAGGTTAAATTCCTTACAATTTAACCTTTTGTGTTAATTAAACCTGTTGCCAATTTATGTGGATTGCTTTATACCAGTCATAAGACACTAGGAAAAACGGTCTTTATAAAGTTATAAATCGAGTAAACAAATATAATGAAAGAAATAAATAAATAAAGCATTTAAGGCTAGGCCAACCATCAAATATAAGAATTGTGAATCACCGAACAAAAATCTTATTTAATACACCTCTAATGAGTTTATAGAGCAGACTTAATTTGTTTAGAATGACCCCTTATCTTTCTTCAAGCTTTTAGCCTTCAGACTTATATTGGAGCCTTAACAATTGAAAAGGACAAGATCAATTAAGATAAGGTTCATCCTTATATGGATATACAGTGCTAACAAAAGACTAATTAAGCTTATTAGTTAAGTTAAATCTAAATTCTACAAGGATAATTAGAGTCCAACTTAAATAATTAGAGTCCAACTTTACCTCGTAGAGGATTTTCTACAAAAGAGATACATAAAGATAAGTTCTTAAAACCATTATCATTAAGTTTAACTAGAGATTTCTTACATGTATAACATCTTTAATTCTCGCTAACTTGAGTGTCAGTGTTTCTTTATTAGGAATGCACTAGGTACTCTAATTAACTATCTTTGCAGGCATGTAGACTTGAGATTAGCTTGATAGGCCTACTCAAAATTTAGTCTACATTATATGGGTGTTCGTACGAACACCCATATAAGTGATCTATCTTCCATCCTAAGTATAAAATTAACATCCGTGAATCTCACTCGTTTTAGAGGATAAGTTGGGATTCTGTTTTCTGCGAGTTGTTTTTTAAAGAAATTTTACACGAAATTATCAAATTAATTTTATAATTAATCAACACAAATAATTAACCCTAGAATTGTAACATACCATATTCAATAATTAGATAGATAAATACCTGAAAATTGGGGAAACATTGAATCCATTATAGTTTTCCATGAAACGACGTGATCAAGACGCAGAGGATTTACTACTGCTATTCCGAACCTTAATCAGCAAAAGAACACGTACAGTTTTCAATGGGACAACTATATGTAAAGGTTGGCTAGCAGTAGGACCTCTTGTGCTTTATAATACATGGGCCAAGTCTACCCATCATAACAGGCCCATGAACACAGGCCCAATGACACGTTAAAGAGAGAATTACCACTGACATCTAGTTAATCGGGATTTGTACACAATATTTTATTATGCTAGTCCACAATTATGATAAAATTCTATCATTCTCCCACTTGGACAGCATAACTAATATCAATGATCAAAAGAAACAAATCCCCAGATTAATATAACAATATGTGGCCACAATAGGATGTCAAAGTAAAACCAACAATCTCTCAATCATAAGTCCAAAATGAGGTTACAAGTACCTCAACAGTATAGAAATCAGACCCGATAGGAGTACTGATAACATATATGCAAGATACTCATACCTCGATGACCTAAACAAAATGTGTCATAAGAAATGCACACAAAATGGTAATCCGTTTGTGCAATTCCAAACAAAATGGCCTAAGCATCCACTCAAGATGCCAACTGAGATTTAACAAAATATCTCAGAACAACAAAATGAGACTAGGTACAAAATGTCTCCAACAAAATGCCATATATATAAAAACATTTAAATATATGTATATCAAGAAAATACATGGCAACAACAATAATAGCAACAACTATAAGCAAAAGTCTTAATATTGAATAACAAAATAGTCAAATACAATGTTGCTATCAAAATAACATAAAAGACAGACTCCTACTAATCCAAGGCATCAAAAGATCTAAATAGACCCATACGGGTTACATGATTCATAAAAAACCTTAACAGTCAAGCCTTTTGTTAGAGGATATGCTACCATAAGATCGGTGGGTATATACTTTATACGAGTTTGAAACTTCTTAACCTTCTCTCTAACAAACATATACTTTGTATCAAAATGCTTCGAACGTTTGGAGTTTTTGCATGTTTGAGAGAAACCCACCACAGCAGAGTTATCACAATATATGGTTAGAGGTTTGGAAACACTCTCCACAAGATGAAGCTTAGAAATAAAATTCCTCAACCATATTGCCTGTCGAGTAGTTTCATAACAGGCCACATACTCTGCCTCCATTGTTGAAGTTGCTGTAAGTGTTTGTTTAACACTTTTCAAGATACAGCTCCTTCAGCAAGCATAAGATATATCCTGATGTGGATTTGTGATCATCAGGGTAGCCACCATAATCAGAATCAGAATAACCTGTCACCTCAAGGTGATCAGACATCCTGTAAGTGAGCATGTAATCTGTAATACCTTGTAGGTACCTCAGAACTCGTTTAACAGCTTGCCAATGACCCACACCAGGGTTGCTCAAGTATCTCCCAAGTACACCAACAACAAAGGCAATATCATGACGTGTACACACTTGAACATACATAAAACTGCCAACAGCATAAGCATATGAGACCTTTTCCATCTCTAACTTATCTTTATCATTTTGAGGACACTGGCTATTCAAGAGTTTGTCACCCTTTTGAATGGGTGCACTGCAAGGATTAAAAGTCTTCATGTTGAATCTGTTCGAGATCCTTTCAATATATCTTTTCTGACATAAACCAAGAACACCATGAGATCTATCACGATGAATTTCAATACCCAGAACAAAAGAAGCATCACCCAGATCTTTCATATCAAAATGAGCTGTCAACATTTGTTTAGTCTCAGAAAGAAAATCCACATCATTACTGGCTAAAAGAATGTCATCAACATATCAGATAAGAATAACGAATTTTCTCCCACTATTCTTCAAGTAAATGCATTGATCAACAACATTTTCCTTAAAGCCAAGAGAGCAAACAATTTGATTGAACTTCAAGTACCATTGTCTAGAGGCTTGCTTCAGCCCATAAATGGATTTTCTCAATTTGCATACCATGTGTTCCTTACCTTTTTCAACAAAAACAGCAAGCTGATTCATAAATGCATCTTCATACAAATTACCATTTAGGAAAGTAGTTTTCACATCCATTTGATGGAGCTCCAAATTAAAATGAGCAACTAAAGCCATCACAATACGTAATGAATCTTTAGTAGAGATCGAGGAAAAAATCTCTTTATAGTCTATACCTTCCCTCTGGTTATATCCCTTCGCAACAAGTCTAGCTTTGTACCTTTCTATCTCGTCTCTAGCATCACGTTTAGTCTTAAAGACCAATTTACACCCGACAGTCTTACAACCACTGGGTAATTCCACCAAATCCCAAATGCCATTCATAATCATAGAAGCCAGCTCATCTTCCATAATTGCCAACCACTGTGAACTACGAGAACAAGAAATGGCATCTTGAAAAGAAATAGGATCTGAGTCTTCAACTAAATTAAATTCATGCTCCTCCAATTAACTAAAAACAATAAGTGTAGGAACAATAACACGATCCTCTCTAAAATCAACAACACGAGACTCATGCCTTTCATTTTGCTCCATATCCCCTTCAAAATAGGCAGCCTGATCTGATTCAATGACTTTAGTAGTATGATTGGAACCATAGAATCTTGAGCCAGTACAATAACCAATAAAATAACCTGAAATAGTTCTAGGATCAAGCTTCTTCAGCTGAGGATTATAAATCCTCACCTCAGCCTTATAACCCTAAACACAGAAATGCTTCAAACTGGGCTTCTTTCCTGATATAAGCTCAAAAGGAGTCTTTGGTACAGATTTACTAGGCATATGATTGAGAACATAAACAGCAGTCCTCAAAACATCTCCCCACAAGAACTCTAGTAAAGTGGAGTGACTAAGCATGCATCTAACCATCTCCATGAGAGTATAATTTCGTCTCTCTGTAATCCCATTTTTTTTAGGAGTGCCAGGCATGGTATATTGTGCCTCAATTCCACAATCCTGCAAGTATCTAGCAAAAGGGCCAGGGTTTATTCTAGTTTCATCATACCGACCATAATACTCACCACCTCTATCAGATCTTACACATTTGATCTGCTTCCCAAGCTGCAATTCAACAACATTTTTCAGTGACCTAAAAGCATCCAAGGATTTAGATTTCTCACGCAACAATTCAATCCAACCATATCGAGAAAAATCATCAATAAAAGTGATGAAGTACCTATAGCCTCCCATAGCAACAGGAGTAATGGGTCCACAAATGTCTGTGTGAATTATCTGTAATGGTTCCTCCTTCCTAGTCATTTTCTCCTTTCTTACTTTAGCTGTAAACTTCCCCTTTAGGCAATCAACACAAGTGTCAAAATCAGAGAAGTCCAAATCATGCAAAATAGTTTCCTTTATCAACCTCTCCATTCTCTCCTTAGAGATATGTCCTAACCGTTTATGCCACAACATAGAAGATTTTTCAGCAACTTTCCCACGTTTCTTTCCAACAACAGCATTAACATCATCAAGTGGTCAGTTAAAACGAGAAGAATTAGCAACGAGCATAAACAATCCATCACGCATAATTGCAGAACCAACAACAGCAGAATCATAGTATAAAATAATTCCATTATTGATTATATGGAAATTGTATCCACAACTGTGTAAAACAGAAACTGAAATCAAATTCCTTCTTATAGAAGGCACATAAACAGTATCTTTCAAAAGCAAATCATGTCCACTACTCAAATTCAAGGAAAATACTCCTATATGCTCAACATTAACACTAAATCCATCTCCTAGTTGCACCGTTAACTCTCCTTTATTTGGCCTCCGCCTACTTTTGAACTCCTGCAATGAGTTCGTTATATGAATAGTTGCACCAGTGTCTAACCACCATGAATTAGGAGGAACATCAACCAGATTTAATTCAAAACAGACAAAGATTGAGGTATATCTTTCTTCTTTGCTAACCAGTTCTGAAACTTCACACAGTCACGTTGCCTATGCCCATGTTCATGACAAAAGTTGCAGCTTCCATTAAAAACAGGCTTAGAATTCACACCAGAACTCTCACCAGGCCCAGAAGATAATGCAGGTTTATCATTCCCCTTCTTCTTAAAATGAGGCTTACCCTGTTTGTTTTTATAAAATTTCTTCTTGTCACCACTCTTATGAGAAGTATGGTGAATACTATGGGACTTTCCTTTCTTCATAGTATGCTCCTCTTGAATGAGAATGGAAATCAGCTCATCAATACTCCATTCATCTTTCTGAGCATGATAAGTAGTCCTGAGAACATCAAACTCAGATGGAAGAGATTCAAACACCTGCCAGATCAGATAATCCTCTCCCAGCACAACTTTCATAGCCTTCAACTTGTTATACCAGTTCACAAGCTTCATAACATGCTCACGAACATCGCCCACACCATCATACTTGGGCTCCTTTGACTCAGATTGATCAAGCCATGAACTTAGCAGGGGACTGGCCCATAGCTAGACCATCACTTCAAACACGACGTCAATTTTAACATTTTTCTTTTAAAAATATACGGTGGGTTGGGTTAGCCTGACTCCCTTAGAGCTCGTCTGGTTCAACCCATTGACATTTCTACTTGAAACCACATAATAAAAAAAAAGGTTAGAACAAATTTGAGTCCTAATTTAGATTTAGCCTCCCCCATTGTTACTTAAAATTTTAATATTAATTTAATATAATTATATAATTATTTTAATTATCATTTACTAGTTAAGAGTAAGATTGCGTATTATTGGATCTTCTCATGTTTTGCGTATCAACGAGATTCATACTAGGTATTGTTGTTATTATTATAAGATTATATTTAATATTATTATTTATAACAAAGAAATTAATGATTCTTTTTTTAAAACCATTTTAAATAAATTACTTTTCTTCCCATTGCAATTTTATGTAATTAAATTTCAATAATATTGTAATTTCATTTCCTTTTCTTGTTAACATTTGAATAAGGTCTTGATTTTGAATCTAAACCTAACAAATGAAAACAAAATCTAAAAATTCTCTTTTAGGATATATTACCATTTTTTGTGGCAGCCTAATATTTAATATAACCATTGCTCTATATTTGTTAATTATTCTTAAATTGGCTAACACCCATTTTTAACATTTCCTTTTTTGTGTCAGTTAATTATATTCATCAAATTGATTTTTATTTAGATATATAATTAAAAATTAGTAAGTAACAGCACATTGTTTTCAGGTAATTACAAATGCTTTTTTTTCATTTATGATAATGAGACCTCAAAGATTATCATTCTATTTATATCTTAATATACAAATAAATATAATTGAGTGCTTATTGGAAGTCACCCTGAAGGTCTGATAGTTCGCAACCTTACCTTTACATAGTAGAGAGACCGTTTTTGATAAACCCAACATATTTAATATTTTATTTATCAATATTTATATTTTTATATTTTTAAAAAATTAGGGATATTGAATTACAAAAGTGTCAAAGTTTATTAAAAATTTAAAAATATGTGTTCAAATTTTTATAAATTTTAATTAACTTCCCAAATTTTTAGAAATTAGACAATTTAATTTCAAAAATATTTTATCCATATTTCAAATATATAGTCATTAATATATTTGTTAGAGGAAATTAAAAGATCATATATTCATATAAAAAATTCAAATTCTTTCTAAATGCCAATTTTTATATTCACATTAAGAAGATGTTAATGCGTGTGTCTACCGGAAACAACTTCTTTATTATGTAAGGGTAAAGTTGCGTACTATCATACTTTTCCAAATTCCGCTTTATTGCGGGACTTCAGATTAAGTGTGATGATGATGATTAAGAAGATGTTAATAAAAATAATATTTTTAAATTAAATTATTGAATTTTAAAATTTTTTGAATATTTTTAACTAAAATTTTTAAAACATTAGACATAAAATTGAAAAAAAATAAAAAATTGATACTTTTCTTTTTATTTGTTATCCCAAAGAGTGACAAGTCCCGTTGAACACTGACTAATACACAGCTTAACTCATAACAAAAGGCATCAGGTATGATTTCTGGATACCAACTTTCCACTTACTAGTTTACGCAAGTCAAATCGAGTTTTTTCTATAAAACCCTCTTGGTGATGTAGTATCATACAAGTAAATTAAGGTCAAGATCGCCATGAAAGCAACCCACAAGAGCTTCGTTATTGTTTTCACCTTCATTTTGATCTCGTGTTTTGCGGTTCAAATCCATGGAAAGAAGAAACGAGAAGCTGTACTTAACCATCTCTTCCATGCCAGCTTGAAGAAAGCTTCAGGCGTTGACACAAGTCATTTCCACGCAACAGAACTTGGACACATGGACACTTGGATGATTCCATATTCTGTCGGAAATAATTCAAATTTTAGAGTTGTTTAAATTTCTTTAGAATAGGTTTTAAATTATCTTATAATAAATTTTAAATTATATTTAATCTTATCATATAAGTTAAATTTGGTAGCTGAAAAATTTATTTAGTTATTTGTATTTTGTCTACATAAGACAACCAAGTTTAATAATAAATGTATGAGAGTTTTACTTATTGTTTAATCTTCATCTTATTTCATTTCATTCTTTTTTTTCTTTAATATTCCAACTTGGTATCAGAACTTTACCTTGAGAGACCTATGAGTGATTAAGTGAGAAAGCAAGAAAGTGAAAAAAAAATGATGGAGAAAGCCTATCTAGCAAAGGTTCCATCATCGAAGAAGAAAGGAAACATTCTCTAATGTACAAATTGCAAGAAGCTAGGTAGTGAAGAGGAATATTGTTGACACAAAAGAAAGCCTTAATGCTATAATTGCAAAAGATTTAGTCATCTACAAAAAAATTACAGATTTAAAAAAGAACATGCGAATTTGGTTGAAGTGGCTGAAGAAGAAGAAGCAAGAAGAGAATTTGTTTCGAATTAGTTGAGAGAAGTGCTCAACAATGGTAAGATAATGAGAAAGTGCATCATACAGTGAAAAAAAGTGCTTCACATAATTATTGTAGGTTGGTGAGAAGGGCATCAACAAGATGATGAGAAGTATATCAATTGATGAAGAGAAATGCTTCATGAAATATTCCGAAGATTAGAAGAGATGTACTCCGTTAAGAAAATCTGAATTAAGAGGGAATGTTGGAAATAATTCAAATTTTAGAGTTGTTTAAATTCCTTTAAAATAGATCTTAAATTATCTTAGAATAAATCTTAGATTATATTTAATCTTATCATATAAGTTAGATTTGGTAGCTGAAAATTTTATTTAGTTATTTATATTTTGTCTATATAAAGCAACCACGTTTAATAATAAATATACGAGAGTTTTACGTATTATTTAATCTTCAATCTTATCCCATTTCATTCTTCTTATTTTTTCTTTAAAATTCCAACAGTTCCATTCACAAGATGGATCGAAAGAGGAAGATAGAATCCAGATCTAGATGGCCTGGACAACCAATTGTAGGGTTTTCTCAGTATGGCGGCTACGTGACGGTGGACAAGTCCGCCGGAAGAGCACTGTACTACTACTTTGCTGAGGCTCAAAGTTCCAAAGAGTCGTTGCCCCTTCTACTCTGGCTCAATGGAGGTTGTGCTCTTACTTCTTTTCATGGTGTTTGCGTGTGAATGGATAATAAATTAGTATCTGTAACACTTTCTGATGTCATTTTAACAGGCCCTGGTTGTTCATCATTGGCTTATGGAGCTATGGAAGAACTTGGACCATTTCAAGTACACAGTGATGGAAAAACACTCTAAAAGAACAAATTGGCATGGAATTACGGTTCAGATTCTTCTTGTTTCCTTCCTTTTCTCTTTTTTCGATGAAAATGTACCAATCTGATCTAACTTTGTTGTGTTCTTTAGCTGCAAATGTGTTATTCCTGGAATCGCCTGCTGGGGTAGGATTTTCCTACTCCAACAGATCATCAGACTACGAGAAGAGTGGAGATAAGCAAACAGCTGTGGATAACTATGCGTTCCTGAGAAATTGGTTTGAGAGATTTCCTGAATATAAAGACAGAGAGTTCTACATTTCCGGAGAAAGCTATGCAGGGCATTATGTATCTCAACTTGCATGTACAGTTCTTTACCATAACAAGAAAGTACGGACACGGGAATATATATATTATGAAATTTAGAATTAAGAAAAAAATTCAGAATCCATAATATGACAAATATTGATTGATATGTTTCAAAACTTCCAGTTCATACATATTTTTGTACTTTATAAGTCTCTCTTAAAAAATATGAAGCATATATATGTACTTTTTGTGGGTGTTCGTGTCGGACACGTGCTCGTCTGACACAAACACATGTCCGATAAGCGGATACGGCTCCATTTTGCCGTGTCCGTGCTTCTTAGCTTGTAAGTCATCTTCTCTTCCACAAGATTCAATATTCCTGGAAACTTACAGTCAATCTGTATCTCATGTTTTAAATCTGGTTGAATATATGATTTTGCAGATTGGGAATGCAGTGATCAACGATGAAACAGACACTATAGGCGTGTATGATTACTATGGAGGCCACGCTTTAATCTCTCAGGAAGCTGCACAAATCCTCATAAAGTACTGCAAAAACTCGTCTAGTCTCGGTGTTGATAATCCTCCACCTGAATGCTCAGCCGCCATTAACGAATGTATCGGAGATACTTCACATATTGATATATACAACATCTATGATCCAATCTGTACTCAACCTTCCATCACTTCCAAGCCCAAGAAGGGTTCTGTAAGTTCCTGAAGTGAATAAAGAGATTTTGATCAGTCACTGACAATTTGTTTTTCCTGCAGCTGACAAGTTTTGATCCGTGCAGCGATTATTACGTCTATAATTACCTGAATCTACCTGAGGCTCAAGAATCCATTCCTGCCAACGTCACTAAACTCAAACATGATTGGGAACCTTGCAGCAACATCATTCGGAGTTGGTTAGATAGTCCTTCCACCATTATTCCTCTGATACAAGAGTTCATGGCCAACGGACTTCGTGTTTGGATATTTAGGTAAGACGATAGTCATTACCTGTTCACATTGGTTTTCCTCCATTTTTGGGATGTTATCATTTCTTCGGTTAGAGGGTGGTCATGGCTTGGAGTGTTGTGTTTTTTTTTTTAATACAGTGGTGATAATGATGGAGTAGTACCAGTTACATCGACAGAGTACTCTCTCCAGGCAATGAAACTTCACGTTAAAACTACTTGGCAT
>JANVCL010000006.1:27993816-28003940 GCA_026546855.1 Erythroxylum incrassatum
ATAATAATAATAACTTATTAAAAATTTATAATAATAATAAAATTAATAATAATAATAATAAATTATTAAAAATTAATAATAATAAAAACAAAAATAAATTAATAGTCATAATAATAACTTATTAAAAATTAATAACAATAATCATCATAATAATAACTTATTAAAAATTAATAATAATAAGAATAACATGATAAAAATTAATAATAATAAGAATAACTTATTAAAAATTAATAATAATAATGAGAACAACTTAATAATAATAATAATAATAATAATAACAACAATAATAATCAATGAAATTAATAAGAATAAGAATAACTTAATAATAATAATAATAATAATAATAATAATAATAATAATAATAATAATAATAATAACAACAACAACAACAAATAAACATATTTTTGTTTTCAGTTTTTTATTAAAAATCTCAACCAAACAGGTTTTTGTTTCCAGTTTTTATATTACAAATCTAAACCAAACAGGTTTTCGTTTTTTTAGAAAAAAAAACAAAAACTAAAAACAGAAAACAGAAACAAAAAACAACAACAGAAAAACAAAAGTGAAACTAAATGGCCCCTTAGTAAACAACGCACATGAGAGAAAGAAAAATCATGTCATATGCTGATAACTGTATGCATTCATTCAATTCAAGTTTTATAAGATATTTATCATTTCATGGATATTTAATCATGACAACTAAATTTTATCATGTGATGAAAATTCATTATAAAGTTTTAAGATCGTTTATAAATATTGTAAACTTATAACAACAATAATAATAACATTCCGTTGATACAAGAGTTTAGTAGTACGTAATTTTGGTCTTAACTAAGATATTATTTATTATTACAATAAATAACATCTTAATTAAAATTTTGGAATGAATATTTTAAACTTGGGAAATAATACCAAACATAAAAATAAAAAATTGTATCTCCTAATCTAAAATATATATTAAATAGATTTTTGAATAATATATAAATAAAATCATTAGTAAAACTCAAGTTAATGAGCGATGAGGACTTTCTACACCATCACTCGGCTAACGTTTTGCATGCGAAGATAGAGTTTAGATCTTCTATTCAGTTTTATAGTGTCTTATTCTGTCTTATGAATCTCAGTCATTGACTTATGTAGGTTCTATGTTTATTTATGCGGGATCTATACGAGAATTGTATAAATAAATAACTAAAATTTATGAGACAAAATAAGACAGTATAAAATTGGACAAAGAATCTTTGGATAAGTCTCTCCTATCAAGTTGTTTAAGATTTTATCGCGACGGCCTTGCAAAACCGCTGCCATTAATCACTAACTTACCCGCCTGTTTTGACTTTTGAGAGAGATTGCTTGTTACTCTCTCAAGTGAACGATTAAAGTTTATTCAGTAGTATTAATAATTGAATACTAGTTTCTACCTTTTTATTGTAAGTTACAGCTAAGAATTAAATTTACGAGAAGTTCAATCATTGACTTTTCTATAACTTAGAGTCTAATTATATGTTCTAAGTGAGTAGACTACTAGATCAAATACTTACCCTTTTCATTAACACAAGATAGAGGAAGGATAGCATCAAGATTACATTTTCTTCCTAATATTCTAAAATATCCTATTAAAATTTACATAACACAATATGAAACAAGAAATTGGAGCTTGACGCAAATATTTGGTAACTCAAGTGACGACAAAGGTGGGCCCCAGGTCACATGATAGAGGGCCTATGAGGGGTGGCCATGTTGGAAGGTAGTGGGATGGGGTGGTGGTGACCAGGTCAAGGGAAAGTTGTGAGTCAGCGGAGTGAGTAACCCTTGGACATGGAACGTCGAGATCGCCACCTCTTTATTGAAAGTGACGTTGATGCGTTGGTGGTGGACACATTTGTTTTGTCTTTTCCCTTGCCCTGTTTCTCTCTGCCTCGTTGTCATCTTTTAACTTGAAAAATCTTAACGTGACTATTTTACCCTCTTCTTCTTCTTTTTTCTTTTAGACAATTCATTTCTTTTGTATATTATTATTTCAAAATAAATACATTTTGGTCGGTTTCAATTTCAAGAATAGTCGTCTTTCTTTTTCATTCCAACTTCTGTCAATTTCCGCAAAAATTTAACGAATCCTTAATATTAAATAAAATAATTAATTCAAATAAATATATTAAATTTTATTTTTAGTAGTTGACGAAAATTTTAAGATATTACATAAATAATGTTTTGTCCAAATTGAAATTGTATTGATAGGTTAAAAAGTTGTGTCAACAGCACTTTATAATCCAAACTGAAGTTGTTTTGATAAGTTAACTTTGTAGATTATGATATAAAACTATGAATACACCTTGAGAGTCTGGAAGTAAGTCCCCATTTCTTGATAGAATCATCTTTTATGTCTTCTTGATTTCTTGTGATATTGTCTTCGCGTCATTTGAAAAAACATGAGAAAACGAAATCAAAGAGACATATTTGTCTTCAGGCCTGAGGGGGGAGGGAGGGGTATGTTTGTAAGAATCGCTCTGTAACAACAATTTCTTCCTTAAAAGCCACCCCCTCCCTGCACTTGTGCTGGACTTGCTGTCTGCCCTCCTCTCCATTAATTTCTAGTTATTACACAACTCGTCTTTTGTTTGTCTCCCTCTTTCTTCACCTCTGTTCTTTGTCACTCTCTCTGTGTTTGTGTGCAAGGATCAATAGCTTACGTTCTTCTGAGTGATGGGTGTGAGCTGTTGCAGGTGCTCCCACACTTCTCATATCACCGAGATCATCATCACCAGCTTCTTCCGTCACAAGTCTTAGGTCCAAGGTGACAAAAGTTGAATAAAAGAACATAAACTAGAGATTGTTTTGCTGTGCGAGTATCGGGCCGTTTGATTGAGCTGCCCTCTCACGGCTGCTTGAATAAGTAAATTACTTATAATCGGCCGTGGAACCTTTGAAAAGCATGGACGGGGTTGTTGGTCGTGAGAGTGCTAATTCTGGTTCGAACTTGTGTGCTTTGCTTCAAACCCATAAAGGTAGTTTTGGATCTTCTCAGCCCCCCGAGGCATTTTTCCTCTCTGGATCTTCTCCGTCCTTCCTTGGTACCTTCTCTTTCTCTCCCATAATTCCTTTCGACGTTGACCATCTGTAGTGCTATCTTTGTTTTGTTTCCTGTATTTTATTTCGACGACGAACAATACAAAACAGAGAGCAAGTATAAAGCATCCTTTTTTTTTGGGTCAAATTAATGAATTTTTAATATGATTGACGTAATTGCAGTTGTATTTGATGATCGTTCTACATATTACTCTCCAGCTTCTCCCCTGATTCTTACTCTATTGTGCATCTTGATTAGTTTTCTGTTCTGTTTATTCCATGTAATCTGTGATATGGAGATTTCCTAAAACTTATGTCCTTATTAAAGTTTGTAATGTTCATAATAAGAAGCTGCTAGTTGAAGCGTAAAAACTAGCTAATATTAATCGTGCTTGATCTTCTAAGTCTTAAGTATGGGGTGGGTGGAATTTAGGCCGAAGATCCATGGTCAGCTTTGAGGATGTTCACCAAGTGAATGGATTGACTAGGCCGTTTTTTGGGTCATTTGATAATGAAGGAAATGGAGATGATGAATTGGACGAGTATTTCCACCAACCCGAAAAGAAGAGGAGACTAACTGTTGACCAAGTTCAATTTCTGGAGAAAAGTTTTGAGGTCGAGAACAAGCTAGAACCCGAAAGGAAAATAGAGCTTGCGAAGGACCTTGGTCTGCAGCCTCGTCAAGTCGCCATATGGTTCCAGAATCGCAGAGCAAGGTGGAAGACAAAGCAGCTTGAGAAGGATTATGAGGCACTTCAAACGACCTATGATACTCTTAAGTCTGATTATGATAGTCTTCTCAAAGAGAAGGACAAGCTAAAGTCCGAGGTAAACGTTGAAATTGGTTTCTTTGGATATAGTATTGGAGTGGCTTTACGATGATTGATGTTTTTCAGTATTGGAGTGGCTTTATGATGTTTGATGTTTTGTCAGGTTGAATCACTGTCGGACAAGTTGCTTCTTAGGCAGAACAACGGAACTTCATCATCTGTCAAAGACACATTATCAGGGGAACCACAGGAAAAACAGGTTGGTGATAATGATTCAGCTTCTGAGGGTGCAGTGTCCAAAGTTTCAGTTTTGGCGTGTAAACAGGAAGAGATCAGCTCAGCCAAAAGTGATATATTTGATTCAGAAAGCCCGCATTACACTGACGGGGTTCACTCTTCATTCCTAGAGGCTGGTGATTCTTCTTATGTTTTTGAGCCAGAGCAGTCTGATTTGCCCCAAGATGAAGATGATAACTTAAGCAAGGGACTCTTGCCTCCATATGTATTTCCAAAGCTTGAAGTTGTGGAATACTCGGACCCTCCTGCACCTGCAGGTTTTGAAGATCATGCGTTTTGGTCGTGGTCCTACTAAGTTACACCATTTGTATATACGTCTCATGTCGTGTTCGAAGCTTATTGTAGGAGTCATTGCGAATAAGTAATAAAACACAGTCCATGCTATCTGAATGCAAGTGTGATGTTGGGTTTTGTTTGTAGACTGTAGTTGGGAATGATGAAAAGTTGCCACAGTTGTAGTCCCTTTCGTATTTCGGTTTCTTGAGATGGCGTTGGTGATGGTGAAACTTTCATGTAATTAAATAACACGTTCAGATTTCCTGAAATTAATTTGGTTGATGTTTCTATTCAATGAAGTTAATTCGGTATTATTGTAATTTTCTCACTCCCTCCTCCGGGTTTCCTTCATTACCATGTCGTTGATACACCAAGCTTAAGCCTTTTGCGATAGGTATGCTTGTTATTACACGTTTGCATTGACTTGTTAGAAACTCGCAGTTACGTGTACTCCAGAAACGAACTTGCAAATTCATCTGATTAGGAATCAAAAGCATATGTGTAGCTTTGGAGTAACAACTAAGACCTCACTAATATTTGTCAAAACAAGAAGTTAGGTACCAAAATGTACGAAACGCTGGCTGTCGCGCAGATTGTTACTTGGCTTGACAAAGTTGAGGTCAAATCTTTGTTTTCAGGTGGCAAGGTTCTGCGAAATAGTTTACGACGAAGGGCATCAGAAGAATATGGTAAACCAGTGAAGCTCGTTAGGAGCCAGTAGTTTGACGATTGTTTTGATGGATGCAGGAGAGCAATCGGGTGGTGACTAAAGAGTATTTGACGAAGAAAGAAAATATATGTGCATCTTTTTAATTTTGACAATGTATATGTGTAGGTCCACACTAAAAAAAAAGGGAAATTGACATGTCGATATGAAATTTTAGCGATGTTCAGGCTTATCCTTCCGGGGATCATCAATAGCTACTTCTTAGGACAAACTTCGTCCACAATTATAGCAAAGGGTTTGAAACTATTCTAAGAATAAGATGATAATCCCGTTGTCTTATCATAAAGTTGTGCTGATCCCACAAATTAAGTTAGGAATCATATGCTTAATTACCACAAACATGAAAAAGAAGCTGAGGTAACAAATTTGTTGAAATTGAATAACTTGCCCTTTAAGGCGAATCAGAGTCGGGACGTAAGAAAGTGCCAAGTGGCGACCTGATCCTGGAAGCTGGAGTTGCTTCTGAAAGTTTCTTACCCACCACCGGTGGCCAAGACAAGAGTTGATGGGGATTGAACAGATGCCACCCACGTGTATGGTTTAGATATACTCTCAAACAACAAGACCGATCGCTTTCACCGACAGCCTCCACCGAGCAAACCCCACAAGAGGGAATCTCCACCCCATGACGTGGACGTCTTCAGATCATCGTGGCATGCACCTGATTGGCTGATTGTTCAGGTCAAAAATGGATGGGGTCCCAGTCCCACCACAGTGATTGTGATTTCTATCTTGTCCTTATCGTTTTAGACGTTGGACAGGCGAACGAAGGGAGAAAGAGATGCAGGCAGAGTGGATGAGCTTGGGAGGGGGTGGTGGGGCCCAGCGATTTGAAGGTGAATGGCTGAGAATTTGCTATTACAGGCGGTGTCACACGTGTTCAACGGTATCGATGAAGAGTCTTATCACACGTGCCATTCAGGTGTTGTTGTCTCATCAAAGCTACGACTCCGACAAGCTTTAAAGTGGAGTAAACAAGGCCAGCCTGGTGTAAATTTATTCAATTTGACCTCATAAATGTTAATTTTAATAATAATTTGAAAGGCTTCTCCTCTAACTCTTCCTTTTAATTGAATGCAAAATATTAAGTTAACTTTGTTTTTTTGTTTTAAAGCTTATCCATATTTTAAACACCTTACGTATAATTAACGGGATATACGTTCTTGGCAAATAGGATGAATTAAAGATATCTCTTCTTTGGTTTTGATAAAACGTTTACAAAATTCTAAAACCTTAGATTTAATGAAGACGAGGTTTTGATCCTTATGCAATATTGTAATAATTAATACAATCTAGAGATGAATTAGCAACTATTTTTATTTAATATATGCGATTGAACATGATAAAATACGATTTACCCACCGGTTTAACTTTATTTTCACAATGATAATTGATTCATCTAATTCGCGACTTCTAGGTCTAGATACTAAAGCCCGAACCTTCTCTCATATTACTTTAATTCCTTGTTTACAAATTCATGCGAAGTAATTACAAATGTACAGTGGAGGTTACTGACTTTTTGCTCTTAAATATTCTTTTAGTTTGTTTGCCCATTTGCAAGCTCCACACACCTTGTCTTTCTTAAACTTGATTCTTGGAAGTTTAGGGACAAGTTGCTTAAAGTTGAGGTTAGAGATGCGATTCATTCTTGTGGTCCAAACCTCTTATGTCAAATATATGTATCTACACTTACAAACATTAGATACTTCATTCTTTGGTTGGAGAGGTCATTAAGATCAATTGTGCAAATGCTACCTTCTCTTAAAAATATAATGCTATTATCAACAATTTTAGAAATAATACATGATTTTCCTTCAAAATATATTTTGCAATCTTTATCACATTGTTGGCTTATGCTCAATAAATTATGCTTTAAAAAACTCATACTAAAAGTACATTATTAATTTTAACATGATCTCTCTTACCAACTTTTTCAATGCCAATTATCTTACCCTTGACATTGTCTTTAAAAGTAAAAAATTATTTGCTTTTATTTTCAAAAGTTATAAATTGAGATGCATTACTGGTTATGTGCCTCGAGCATCCACGATATATATACCGCAATGCATTTTCTCTTGAAAAACATAGTTTTGTTGGTAAGTGTACTCTTATAAGTATACCTAATCTCATGCCTAATATTGGAATTCCTTTAAACTCCTAATATGCGCTCTATTTTTTCGTTTCTTTTAGTAAATTTTTACAAGGATTCCTTAAGAGCATTGATCTCCTTATTTAATATTTCATTCTTAATTTTTAATGCATCTAGGTTTTTATTGTCTATAATGATCACATTCTTAGATACTCTGATACTATGTAATTCTCTCTTTATTTTTTATTTTCACTCATGTATACATCTAAATGCTTTTGGGACTCTTTGATTTTAGAAGATAACTTCCTCCTATTCATACTCAATTTTAAAGTTGTCAACTAGTTAATCATATGATAATTCAATATCACTGTCAATACCATAAGATTTAGAGTTAGAGAGTACCTCATGAGCTATTTCTCCTTCTGAATATTCAATTAGAGTCAGTTGTGGTACCTAAGTTGATGCTTTGAGAGCTTGTAATCCCTCTTCTCCTTCTTGTCATTTCTTTCATAATTTTCACGATTTTCAAGTGTGTGCCAAATTTTGTGAGTAGTTTCATATAAAGATGTACTATTTAATTCATTCCTACCTAATGCATATAGTAATATATAAATGCTTTACTATGTAAAGAAATAAGTTCCTTATGTTATAGATTCTATTCTTTCTTTAGTTTTAAGAAAACTTTTATAATTAATGACTTTCATGAGAGTGAAAGGACTATTTAAAACTATATTCTACAAATTAACCCTTTTGGCCATTAAGAAAAAATTCATCATAGTTTCTTAATAGAGATAGTCATTTTAATTAAAGAAAGATGCTCTATTAATGACTTGTCCCTCTTAGTTGTATGAGGATGAACCTAGGGATTCTTTTATGAAGTTTACTCTAAAATTTTGTTTGAAATGCTAAGTTAAGAGACTAGTCCCCAATAGCACCTAAGAGGATAGGGTGTTGGTAAATTTGAACAACTATTTCTTATATAATAAATGCAATTTAACAAGAATGAATATATGATACAAAATAGCCTAATATAAATCAATAACCTAATAAAAATAGTTTAAAGAGCATAGAGAAGAAGAAAGAAAAACCAATAAATAGTGGTTTGATAAATAATCCTTACTTACGTCCACTCTCTAATACTCTTCTTGGAACTTCTACCGAGTCTCTTCGTTTAACAAAATGAATAGGAACCTTCTTACAATAATTTTATTTCCCATGAGTAAAGAAATTTTTTTAACAATATTTCAAGAAAAATCTTACTGATCACTTTGATAACTTTAAAGGATCACTCACTTCAAAATGCAATAATGAATGCTCAAATTACTTTGAATAAATCTTATAACTGTGTATATAAGACACACAAATGTTTTCTTTTGCCTAAACTAATGAAAAACTATGTATTTATAAGGTTTAAGGGTCAAATTAACTGTTACAAATAAGAATTACTCATTGCTAATGGCTAGTTATGATTGAAAAGAATAAGTTAAAATGATGTTATATTATGCTTAATAAATCCTTAATATATGAAAGTGACTAAGTAGGCAATACAACAAAATATTACATATTCAGTTATAGCTTTGTTATGCCTTGTTTTTCCTTGCTCTTGATTTTAATCTTCACTTGAATCAGTTGAACTCTAGCTTTTCTCTATTGTCTTCTTGATATGTAACTAGATTTGTGCATGACTATTATTGTTTTTATAAAAAATAAGCTCGTTGATAGTACTTATATTTTATTATCATCAAAATGTAGATTGTAATTGTAACATCTCACCTCCGACAGGATGGGTAAACTTGTAAATTGGCTAGGGGTGAGAATGATTGGGACTAATTGGAAATTTTCCTGCATACCGATATTGGTGAACAACAAGATTTTTGCACATGAAAATCACTGTACATGCATACATGACATTCCCGGTAATTGGGCCTAAACGGCAATTTATTGTGATTAATGTGGAAATTGTATTTAAAAAATTTATTGGAGTGAATTTTTGTGTGTTTTACATTTTATGGGAATTATAGGCATTTTTCTGGAATTTTCCGGAGAAAATTTCCGGACCGAAAAAATGGCGAAGTGGCGAATCGGTTGTTTTTCGGTATCGAAAATTGTTATCCAATGGCACCATAATATTGGGTATATTATTTTGGGATTGAAATTAAGGCCATTGGAATTGACTGGGTTAATTTTTCATTAGGGTTTCTTAAGAAATCCTATACATATTTTGTCTTACCTCTATTTTGTCTTTTTCTTCTTTATGCCAAGTGTCCTTAATGGCTTTAAAGCTTTTGTCTTGTTCCTAGTCTTTAATTTCGGCTACTTCAATTGCAAGAAGGCAAAAACTCATTTATTCATGCTTAGTCCTTCATTCATCCGAAACTTCACCTCCCTTCCTCTCCATTTGATGTTCTTGAAGTTTCCAAGTGTTTAGCTCCTCCTTCCTTCCTTAAGTGTCTTCTTATATGCTTATGAACCTAAACCTTCTTCTTCCTACATGAGGAGAACCATGCATAGGATTGAGAAGTAAAATAGTAGGAGAAGTTGTTGTTAGTTGAAGCACTTAAAAGGAAAAGCTTGATTTGGTAAGTTTTTGGTGTTAAGCTTTCATTATGTATTTAATGAATAAAAATGGTTGTTAGATGCATTGATTGGTATGTATTGGTTATTATCTATGTTTATAATGCATGAATGACATGAAATTTATGGTTTGATTTGTTGGGCATGTTTGTGGAAGAATTGATGAGGTGATGATGATTAGTGTGTGAATTGTATATTTTGAAGTAGGTTTAGTCATGTTAAATGGTTAAGACTTAAAGGCAATTGAGTTATGATGGATGCTGAAAATTATGGATCTATGTTGAAGTGAAGGTCTTGATGACCTATTGGCTCAATTCTTGTGTTA
>JANVCL010000006.1:28027361-28048326 GCA_026546855.1 Erythroxylum incrassatum
AGGCCAACTTAATTGGTTTTATATATTCACTAACACACCCCCTCAAGTGAAAGCCCTTTGGGCTTGAAACTTGCACAGGCTCACTCTACCTTGCTCTGAATAATAAGTGGGTGGTAAGATTTAAACTCACGACTGTTTTGTCACAAAGGCTCTGATACCATGTTAAGTGACCGTTTCACCACAATAGCTTAAGATGTTGTGTGAGGCCAACTTAATTGATTTTATATATTCACTAACATTACGATATAAAGCCAAAAAAGCTTTGAGATGAGCTAGCTAATTTGGATCCACTTCCACAATGTCTGTGAAGCAACCGAATGGTATAAGTGAAGGAAAGTGCTTATATAGCTTTTAATGGGGCTTCAAGAAGCATGACGCAAGCTAAAAGTCAACTATTGCTCCATGGTCCTTTACCCTGAATATTATCAAAGCGTATTTTGTGATTTCAATGATGAAACCACTACAGGAAATTCAACTAGAAAATGTTAATATAATTGCTTTAGTTGTGCTAGTTTCAAAAATATAAAATGAAGAGGACAAAAAGGGGAAAATAAAAGAAGTATAACTCAAAGAAGGAGCATTGGAATCAAGATGTCCATGTTAAGGAGAGCTACTTCAAACTGATAGACTATTCAGATTGGCAGCGGTAAAATAAAGGGAAAAAGTCAAGCTCATCAGAAAGTAGCAGAAAACCATTACACATTGTTCCTAAGAAAAGCCAAAGAATCTCAAAGAAATCGACTTAGCTTGAAGATTTTGTATTAAGTGCTATTATTCTTCCCAGCAACAGTCAAGAGGAGCCTCAAGCTGAAAATGTACTTTTGGGATAAATTCCTAAGAGGTTAAATCAAATTGTACACCCTATTTCATAGATCATAAATTCATACTCATAAATTCATATTTTAGTAAGTTATGCTAAATTGAGGTGGTTTTATTTAAATTGGTCAAATTAAGTTGAATAAACCTTTTCAAACTCAAATATAATTTAAAATTTGATTTAGCTCAAATTTAATTCGTTAATCCGGAGTTAAATTGTGCTGAATGTACCATCCCTACTTATAACGTGATTGAGTACATCAATTTTTGCTCGTGGAGTATGAAAGTTAGGAAAAGAGGGGAAAAATGATTGTAAAAATAGAGATACTAATCAGTAAGTTTGCGATTCGACGGAAGGTGCGATGTTCCTTTCCTTGAAGTCCAAATATTGATGGTGAGAAGAAAGGTCCTTTCCAGAATGTCACATGTATTATCATATGTTGAAATGGGGCCTCGGACTTGATTCTACTTTTTGATGCATTGATCAATCTCGTTCTTTCTCAGCCAATTCTTAGCGCACGTTTTCCTTCGTGCTCTGTAACAATGAATTCGTCAAAACAACAAAAATCTAACACAGGAAACAGTTATTCCTTGCATCGAACTGATTGATTGTGGAAACCGCAAGTTTTAGGCAGCCCTGTGGCTGAATTTCATGCCCAATTCTGGTTTCAATTTCATTAACACTCTTTCCCAGACAATAGAATTGGACCAGACTGGCATTGCAAGTATTAACAGTCATGGAAGCATACAACATGCTTGTCCAAAATGAGTATGGGGTTCCTTCAAATGCATTTCATGTTGTTGGCCTGTTTGTTGGCTAAAATTTGACGTTGTCCTTCAAGTAACACACTATTACTTGCTGCAATATTAAACAAAGTGAAATAAGTATGAATATATATTATGAGACGCTTTTAATATAAGAATTTTAGCCTCTAGGAGAGGATTGAAGGAAAGGGGAGAGTACTTACAAGTAAAGAAAGAATAATGCAGCTGGCAAAGCCAGGAAACAAAGCATACCAAAAGTTCAACTTGTGAAACTTGCTTCCATCAATGAACACAAGTGGCAAACTTGCGGCTTCACAAAGCTTTGTATTTTTAGTCTCAGATTTAGGAAAAGAAGCCCATAATTTACAGAATTGAAAGATGAAGGACCTGGTGGGTGGTTTGAACGTGTGTAGATCATGAATGCTATGGATGTAGCGAGGGCAGTGCTCCTAGCAAGCCAACCAGGGCCGAGGATGGAGAAAACCATGACTCCAATGGCTGCGCAGCCAATCTGTGCCATGAACATGTTGTACTTCTGCAGTGTTGAAAGGAAATTTTGGCACACATGTGGTTAGTTACCATTCTAGAAGCAAAAGATCAAGCTTTTCAAGGGTGATTACATAGCGCTATTAAAGACATATCCAACATACAAGAAGCAGTGGCTATTCGTAGAGATGTATTGTGGTCGATCTCAATTCCACTATATTACAATAACCCAAACATTTAAAACAGAACATTGCTCTATCTATTGTGCAGAACATGAGACTAAAAATGGAGCAGTGATACACTAAATTATGCAACATTAACATACACCAAAGCATTGCTCCGATAGTCGATGCAATCACGAAGCCTAATAATTCATTTCTATGTGTCCACATTATATGTCTCACGAATTTGATATCTGGTTTAATTAGGAATCAGAGAGCAAAAAGAAAATGGGAAATCCTATCTCATTCATAACCACACAGCTGAGCCTGATTATAACATGCCACATCAAAACAACCAACTTCAGCTTAATTAATTTCTGATTTGTAAGAAAAGCAGGAAGATCAAAAGGGTACTCGAGCAGCAGGAGAAGAAGGTGCAGCGAAGAGGACAGCACAAACGGCCCCTAAGGGTGCAATAGTGGTTGAGAGTCCTTTCGGAGCCAGTACTTGATCCATCTTTCCCAATATCGCCATTGCCGCAAATGCTCCTGTTCAAATTTCCTTATTAAAATTGGTCCATAATCATATCAGAGTGAAATTTTCAGGGATGATCATTTAATTTGGCTAATCGGATATCTAGCTTAGGACAGAAGTCACATTCGTTTCAACATTCAAAAGCCTAATGATGTGTATCTCATTGCATTTTATCAATCACTAACCTGCAGAAGGCCACAGAATGTCGCTGAGAGATGGTGAAGAAGAAGCCTTCTCTGGTTTCCAGGCGTCCCACAAAGGAACAGAGGCGTTGGTAGAACTGGAAGCCACAACAATACCATGTTTATTCCTACTTTCAAACTTAATGGTCTTGTTGAATAAGGGAGAAGGCAACGAAGAACTCAAGCGTAAACACGTTGACGATACCAGTGCTGTTGGTGTGAAGCATTTATGATGACAATGATTATAGTAACCACAAGCCTTGACCTGCGTGCTCATTTTATCACCAAAATCACCAATTCCCCGACAGACTTAATTGAGAGCAGTTTGCACAATTTGTATGCATATTGTAGTCGACAGAGGGCCTCATGAGCGTTGAGACGGTCGGTTAGCTTTTGGGGGTGTCGAAAAGGCGTGGTTGGATAAGGAGGGGGCAATTCGGCATTTCAACGCCCTTGCCTCCACTTGTTTTCTTGCAGTTTGTAAATTTAACTACTTTTCCAGATTCCAATTTATTATCTTAATTCTTAAACTTTAAAACAACAAATTTATCCTAAACTTCCATATTAAATTCATTCTGAATGTTAATATTTTTTATTTAGGTAAAATTTAATCATTAATGATTTATTCTACGACTTAGAAATAAACCATTTTAAATAGTGGGGCAGTAGAGCGTCAAAAGAGTGAGGAGGTAGATTTCAGATCCGCCCTTTGAAGCAAGGCGGAGCTCATACGGAATAGCTTGTTTATCTTTTTTTTTTCTTTCAAGCTTGTTTTTCTTTTCAAAAACAGAAGAACCGACTCCTACGGCGAGTTATGTTTGATCACCCTCTGAGTGTAACGGTAAGGAACTGGGGAAGAAACAAAATAGCATAAGAAAGCTTTGATTTGTTGAGAAAGTTGGCAATTATTATTAAATTAGCAAAACTTAACTTTATATTAACCAATATCATAGCAAAGATGTCAATTATTATTTAATTAGCAAAACTTAACTTTATATTAACCAATATCATAGCAAAGTTTACTTTACAATATTAGGCCGCTAAAAGGACTGTATAGTGTCCTAGCTTGAACTGTTTAGTTCTCTTAGAGTTTACAAGTTCTTGCCACCACCCGACCTGTGTTCTTTCCCTGGTGACTGGAGTAGCCACAATACATTTTATATATACATAGATTTTGCTCAATCACTCTTTTTTCCATTCTAGGTTTGTCTTGGAAACTCTGCATGCAGCTTAGGGGAGGGGATGGGAAGCAGTGCTATATGCTCGACCAATGAGGACTGTCTTTCTCGTTGCAGGTTCTCCTAGCACGTCAAGGTCGTATCCGCCTTCTCGAGCCTCCTGATAGCCGTTGTCTACAAGAAACAACCGAGCAGCGACAACCCAAGTGCAAATCTTTTCCCAATCTTTGATGTGCCCCCTCTTCTCTCTCTTTGATAACACAACTCTTCACGTCTTCCAAGCTCTTTGTCTTATGAAATCTGTTGTTATAGAATCATAGGTTTGCCTCTGTTGTAGGATACTCAATAATTAGGCTTTAGTCTTCTCTCCTGTTTACCTGGGATTTGCAAAAACCCTAAGCCTTTAACACAGAAATAGTTCTAGTTTTCTTAGTTTACTATTTACTACTACTATTATTATTATTTATTTATTTTAGGATATTTTTATTTAATTATTTATGTATTTAGTTTATTTTTATCTATTTAATATTTTACCGTGCTAGTTTCTACCTTTGTCTTCTGTACCTTGCATTATTCTTATTTTGTCTCACTTGCATGTGGGTTTATTGAAAAATAGCCTCTTTACTATGTAAGGCTAAGGTTGCGTACTATCAGACCTCCCTAAATTCTGTCTCATTGCGAGATTTCGGACTGGGCGCGATGATGATGATGATGGTTGTTTCCCTGACAAATTTTTCTGTTAATGAACTCTATACTCTACTTATATTAAAAATTCTAATATGGTATCAAAGTATATTTGATTCGGATTATTAATTTTTTGGTAGTTTATCTAGATGTCCAGCCCCAGCGGCTCAGTTCGATTATCGTTATGTTTATTTCAAGTAACAATTGAATGTTCAATCCCAGTTAAACTTGAAGAAGAGTGTTAGAGTATCTCATATTGACTAAACATGAAAATATTAAAAGGCTTATAAGTAGTAAGGGCTAATCATTTTGGCAATAGTTGACCCAAAGTCAATTCTTATTAATGAGCTCTGTACCAATATTAAAATTCTAATAAATCTTTATTTTCAGTTGCTAAAACCTATTTTTCTTGTATTGACCTTTAATTATTATTAACACTATATAAATATATCAAGCTTTTGTATATTTTAATGAAATTAATATTGATTCAAAGAATCGTACAAAGCAATTTGAGCTTAATATTTAAGATGAGCTTTGTTTTCTTAATTATTATTATTATCGAACTTTTACTAAAATATTTATTAATAAATAATTAAATTTATAACGATATTAAGCTCTTAAATGAAAATAAAAATAAAAACAAAAGTAGTAGGACATAATCCTAGTTTTTACTCATACATAAGTACTTAATTTCCTTCTAATACAATGAAATTACCTTGTTCACATGGGATTCATTTTAAAAAGGAGTTGTATTGCTATTTCGAACAAGAATCAAACTAAAATCCATTCCTAGATGAGAGAAACAAAGCCTATGAAATTCAACTTCATTGTTAGAGTATCTCATATTGACTAAATATGAAAATGTTAAAGAGTTTATAAGTGATAAGGGCCAACTAACCAAATGACTAGGTTCTACACTCCATCTAGTCATTTTAGTAATAGTTGACTCAAACTTACTTTTTATTAATAGTTTCTACACTCTATCTATATTACAAAATTTAATATGGTATCAGAGCAAGTTTGGTCCAAATTCTTAATTTTTCAATTGTCCGTCTGAATGTCCAGTTCCAGTGGTTCAGTTCAATTACCTCTACGTTTATTTCAAGCGACAACTAGATGTTTTGCACTTGAGGAGGAGTGTTAGAGTATCTCATATATTGATTAAACATAAAAATATTAAAGAATTTATAAGTAATAAGGGTCAACTAATCAAATGACTAATACTAATCATTTTGATAATAATTGATTTAAGACTAATTTTTATTAATGGACTCGATATTCTACTTATATTAAAAATTCTAATATCCATCAGCATGTCCCACTACTTACATGAACTTCCACCCAAGTAATGCGATGAATCACCATCCTCGCATCCTCCTTGCTCTGAATGGAACATGCATTGCTTGCAGGGAGACGATTGCGGGCAATTACGGTACTGTACCATTAGGGTACGTTACGGAAGGTCTAAGCCTTGGCTGCATGGAAGCAAATCGGTTGCGTGAAGAGATGACTGCGAAATTATTATTGAACTAGTTTTTGATTTAGGCCACACTACTAAATTCAACAAGGATTGTCTTGTTGACACAAGACGAGAAGTACTTGGAAAAACTAGGGTTGGACGTAGAATTCTTTTCCTCGGGCGAACTATACAAAGGAAGTTTGTTCCTAAAGACAAATAGTAGGTAGTTGACCAAGTTGAGACCCCTTTGTCCGGAGTTTTCTGTTGGAAGCAAGCACAATGTTTGACATCTCGGGGATATGCCATGACAATGACCAGGTTGCTTGACCCTGGAGGTACACTTCGGTTCTAGAGTGATTACGCGGGAACATAACGCTGAACTTGAGAGGAGCAAAAGCCTACGCTGTGATGGCCAGAGAAACTGCCACTGTGGTTGTTGACGAAACTAAAACGTGTGGCCCAATCAAGCGACAGTGTGATACAAATCAGACCCTAAAATTACTTCACCTTCGGACAAAAATCGGAATCCAATAACATGCCTAACTCTGTTACGAAGGCCGATGAAAGTGGGACTGAGGGAGCTCTTGTGAGAATCTTTAAGTTCTGAAGGAAATTCACAGCAATAAGTTGCTGCTAGAGATGTGAAGAAAATAATGAAACGTAATTTGTAGTTACTTCCTAGCTTAAGATGCCTGGAAGCTGGAGCAGAAATTTCCCTTTTTATATTTTTCCTTTGGTATTATTTTCTTCTTCTCATCTTCAAAACTAAACAATCACCACGTAAAACAATGCCATAATCTTTACTTCTTCGCCTATTGCTACTTGGAGGAATTGTAGATCATAGAACTTTGAATTTGTCTTCAACCACGTACCTCCATGGACATACTTGAAGGAATAACAAAACAGACCATGCAAATTGAACAGTTGAAACAATCCGTATTTGCATGGATTGATTTACAAGCTCCACAGAGGAGCATCTGAGATAGAGCCAAGATGGCGCATATATAGTTTGATGTATATACCCGATTGGCCATGCAACTGAATGGTTTATTTTGCTCAACAATAATCTGACTGTGACTCGTAGAAATCAGTCGGGCATGGAGACATGACTTCTTGTTCCAGTAACTGCTGTACCTGATTCATTGTTGGCCTATCATCAGGATTTGCATCTGTACACCTTGCTGCTATTTCCAGAATTGCTTCCACCGTTTCCATGTCCGTGTCTTTGCATCTTTTGTCCACAACATTTTCCAGTTGATTCTCTCTTAACAGAGTATTCATCTGCAAAGTTGCTTGTATTTGTTACAGGTTTAACAGTAGACCAAACAATGTTCCACATTTCAACAAGGGAGGAAATTTTGGACCTACCCAACCAACGACGTTTAAGCCTCTCTTTACAAAAGTTGGATCGGTTGGTCTTTTGCCCGTCACGAGCTCTAGCAAGAGAACCCCAAAGCTATACACATCTGACTTTTCAGTAGCTCTTCCACTTTGGAGATATTCTGTTCACGGTAACAATAATTAAAAAGTTAGTAGGCAGGGATACAGGATTATTGAGATTATTTTTTGAGTAAGATCCCTTGTCCAATATTGAGATCATAGATTGCAATGCTTCAGAATATTATACAATAACATTTACACAAGCAAGTACTTGAGAATAACTGCAAAAGAAGTCCTAAAAGATTGAAAATATTGCAACATAGTACTTGATAATTTCAGGATGATCGAACTTTTAGCTATTTTTGCTGTTAGCTTATCAGTATCCCTCCAAGACGGGGCATACGTTCTGTCAAGCTGAATTTTTCTCATCCTCGGAATGTTTTATTTGTATGCAGAAGCACAATATTTGCGTAAAGCAAGGACAAAGGAGGTAACGTGCATGTTGCATGAAAAAGTTAAAGAAACATCACACCACTTACACGTAAATTTTACAACTCCAGAGATCAAAACAATCAGTAAATAATAGCATAATATACATACCTGGTGCTAAATAACCAAAAGTGCCAGCAACTACAGTTGTGACATGAGCATCCTCGTCCACTAAAAGTTTTGCAAGGCCAAAGTCAGAGACATGGGGCTCCAGATTTTCATCTAGAAGGATATTACTGGATTTTATGTCACGATGGATTATTTTTGGACAACAGTCATGGTGCAAGTATGCAAGCCCCCGGGCAGAACCTAAGGCTATCTTCAAACGAGCACCCCAATTAAGTAGTCGTTCTCGTTGGGCGTTGTCTGAAAGGGTAGGAAATGCAGAAGAATCAAGGGAAAAAAAATATCAGCCTCTGCGTTCCCATTTTCAACACATATCCTACACCACTAACTTAAAACAAGTGTAAGAAGTGTCTCATTTCATTCAAGTTCAAATACCATACATTTGATCTTCAATTTGAAAAAAAAAACACTTGCATAAACGTTCAGACCAGACACAAATACTGTGAATTTTGCAAGTTCCTATGCTCGAAGTAATCAGTGAACATTACTAGCCTTTCCAAGCTAATTGACAATCAACAGCTTTGGTAATCATCATAATAAAGCAGTACTATTAAAAGAAAATTGGGACATCAACCACTACAGCAATGAGCACATACGAGTTCCTGATTGTGAAGCTGTAAATTAACTGAATGCTTTAGGTCCAGGCAAATAGGTTACCATATTATGTATTAACAATAATTTCCTCCCTACTTTCTGCAACTCACTATTAAGTAATACAAAGAAGCATACCATGCAAAAGATCGTCTAGGCTTCCCATGGCCAGATAATCATAGATAAGTAGCTTTGATGAAGGGAACCTACAGTATCCTCTCAGGTTTACTAAATTTATGTGCTTGATACTACCTAAAATCTCCAACTCTCTTTCAAAAACTTGATCACATCCTTCACGACTCCTGTCAATCCTTTTAACTGCAAATGTTCCACAATCATTCATAACCATCCGGTACACAGTGCCAAATCCTCCTGATCCAACTTCATCCTCTTCATCAAGAGACTCCAGCTTTTCTATGATTTCACATGAAGCATACGGCAGGTCTCCATGAAAAGTAATAAGCTTTGTGCCTGAAGAAATATGTTTTAGTCGCATAGGAAGATGATAGATTCACATTAACATTATAAAAACAAAGAAACGGTAAACTTACTCGCTTCTTGATGAACTTGCTTTCTTACTTCCGTGTACTTTTTAGCTGCTCTTTCCTTCTTTGAGAGCAAGCAAATCCACAGGAGAGCAAGAAGTACAACGAGTGTAAGAGCCATCGTGGACATTACACCAATAAGAATTCCTTTCACATAATGAGAGGATCTCTTTGCTGGGACTGTAGACATGTCCAGACTTAGTATATAAGATGTTAATAGCTTAATATAATATGATTTATTTACCTGCTGCTTCATCACTTGTGGCGTGTGGTAGCACAGCAGGAAATCCCAATGAAGTTCGGCATGGCTTATGCACTTGTCTTCCACAAAGATCTAAGTTCCCGATGTAACTAACCACAAGAACCCAGCATCAGAACAAGTTCAGAACTTCACTGACTAGGAATGAGAGAAGAAAGGCAGTGACTGTCACAGGTATCCACAACAATATCATGTTCTCTTGCTATTATGTGAAGAAGCTAACATCATTTTTTAGCACAAATGAACATGTGCTGGATGAACACAGATAGGTTCCCTTGAATTACTGCACCTAATAATAGTTCACAATTTCATCTTAGGCCACAACTGTACATTCAAAAAGAAACAAACAATGCAAGTGCCACAATTTTAACATTTCATCTAAGCTTAACCACTTCAGAGGACGGAAGAATTAAGACATGTTATTATCAACTAGAAACAATGAAATGTTCTGAAAGCAAGAAAATAGTATTTGGTTGAAAGCAACAATACCGTAGAAAAATGATAGCACTTATTTTCAGTTCAAATTTAGAACTTAAATCTGATATGAAATTTTTAACAACCATTTTGGGTAGCTTTATATTTCTATTCAAGGTCTTTTGGTATCTTCATACTACACTACCATTTGTATCTTTTCTTTTTCCTAGTTTTCCTGTAAATTCTGGTCCATGGCTATCATTTCGTTCTGTTTTCAGGATAGTATTGAAATTTGAGGAATTTTGCTTCTCCTAATCTCTTTCTAAACCATCTGAAACCTTTTTATCACTCTTCCTCTGTCGCTCCCAAACCAACTTCTGTAAACCTCTACGACTCTCTATCACACTACATCGGCTAGACCTGCACAAATATGATTCCAAATAATTGGTGCAAAGGAAAACTACAGAATTCAGATTGGTGGAGTTGACATGACTCACGAATTGTTCCCAAAAGTGCTTAGAGCTCCAAAATCTGGAATTTCACCAGAGAAGAAATTGGTAGATAAATTCCTGTGGGAGGACAATAAATAAGGGATTAAATAGGATGCCGTCCAGTTATCTGATAAGTACAGAAAATCTGCTTTTCAGCATCCAAACTCAAAGAGCTACAGCTATTATTGAACTTACAGGAGGCGCAAATGCATTAACCGACCAATTGATAAAGGTATGGCACCCTTTAACATATTGCTTGACAAATCTCTGAATTCAAAAGTCAGTTTTGGTGACAGTTCAGAAGAATGAAAAAAGTACAGCGATAAACATTTATGATTCTTGAAATCAAATCAAGGACTTATCCGTCAAGAAAGATCCAATTTATGAGAAATGTTCACATTATCAACTTATAAGCAAACCATGCACACAAAGAAAAACTTATAAAGCTGTGAAAAAGATCACGAGGACTGCACAACAAGGTGACACATTTCTGTTAACTGCTGCCTGTTCTATGGAAAGAAAACCAGATCCCAAAGTTCCTATTGATATTCCACCATGTACAATAAATTGATGCAAGCAATGGGATTTCCATTTGGCTATCAATTCTTATATCTTCTCTTTCTTTCCTTTTTTTTTTTAATTCTGATCAAACTTCCGTGTACTCTACTAGACACCGGTAATGGGATAAACAGCCACAACAAGCAAGTTCATGGTAAAAAACTATATATGGATTACTATCAACTGACGGTCCAAGCACCAGAAAGACTAGGAAATCTTACAATATAGTGAGGCGAGAAAGATTTCCAATATCTGATGGTATGCCTCCTTGAAAATAGTTAGCCCTCAAGTACCTACAAACAGGACCAATTGCAGGGACGTAAAAGTGGAACCTTTTTACTAACACCGCAAATAAAAATCAAATCCAACCACGAAAGGGAATAAAAAAAGTTCCAATTACACATACAGTGCTCTTAGCTCAGTGCAATTGGTAATTTCACTAGGAATGATTCCGTGCAGGCTGTTTTGGTGAAGAGCCCTGTTTCACCCAATAGAATGAAGAGCAAAGTTAAGGTAAACACAGACGTTGCTACTTCACACGGATGTTTTAGCCCATCTTTGTTTAAACATAAATGGGAACAGAACTTACAGTCTTTGTAATCTACTTAGTTTACCAATGCTAGGCGATATGATTCCTCCTAGTTGCATGTAGGGAAGGTTTCTGAAGAGTTCAAAACACATATGAAGAATGGATGTAAACATTCAGAGAGCTTTAAAGGGGAAAAAAAACAAGTAAACAACATAGAGACGAGGAATGGATTATGGCTCACATAGAGTTTACTCTTTGGTCATGGGGATCACAAGAAACACCAGTCCACTTGCAAGGAGATTCGTCAGAAGCTTGCCAGTTTCCAAGCATGTTTCCACTGTCATTCAACGCGCTTTTTATTTCTAGCAATGTGAGGCCTGTGAAACATGAACAATTAAGCCCGTAAAACCAGAAAGATCCAACCTTTAACAGTTCTTTTGCTCACGCATGCATCTAGGTAGCGAAAGATGATATGTTTTCTCTTCTTCCCTCGTCATTCTCATCCTCCATATTCTTAGCAGCCAGACGATTGATGAAAAAGAAAGAACCAAAATGGAAACTTAAAAAAAGAAAATTTCTTTTGCCAAGTAGTAGAGGGTTCTTACCATCATCTGTGAGAGAAAGAGAGCATGTACTCAGAAGGGTCACTGCAGAAACTACTGAGAAAACCAAACGAAACACACCCATTTCACCTATTCTTCAAAATATGCTTCTGGGTATCGTTCTGTTTATCTAGCAAGGCGCTTTACAACTGTACTGCAGCTAAGGGAGAGATAAATGAAATCTCCAAAAGAGAGATATGATGAGAAGAGCGAGTAGAGCAGGTGAGTGAACTTTGAAGTGAATGATGTGCGTGTGACCATTAGAAAACTATAATAATTTTGAAGCACGAAAGAGAGGGAGAAGAACAGAAACAAGAAGAAGAACGAAAACAAAAAGAAAAGAACTATTTTTTAAATCCCCAATACTAATACGAACAGAGAGAGAGAGAGGGAAAGCCACACTTTCTTTGGAACCGGGTATCGAGAGTTGTGCAGAAAGTAGTAGCCGTTGTCCAATGAAATTCAAACAAACAGGGATTCAAAATCCTCAGTAGGTCAATCACCATAAAAGTAAACTCGTTATAGCCCTCAAACAATCAATTTTTTGGTGTTAATTTCGACGTGTCACTAAGTAGTGGAGAGTACAACGACATTGTTGGACATGAGAAAGTTGGGTAAGGGTCTTCTGATTTCCAGCTTTCACTTGGAACTGCCGCAGGCTGCATAATATAAATGTCTGACTTATGTAAGAGAGTACTTCGAGATTCGAAGACCTGTGTCGCTGTCTATGTGTGCATACGCAAGGGCGCGTGCATTCACTCACTTCTCCACCTTAACAAGGTGACTGAGAAACTAGGACCACCCTGAAACTCGCCAGAAAAATACAAAGAAAATCGAAAAGAGCCAAAGGTATTAATACAATTATCAGCAAATGTGCAGTCATCATTGCATGTGACCCCTCTCGTTGCCAGAGAGAGGGAAGGCGTTCGAAAGGCTCCCTTAGGAAATGGCAACTGTGAACTGTTTCAGAGCCTAAAAATCTTTTGCAATCTCTGCTCAATTCAAATGCAGTGGTTGGTAGTGAATTCTAGATCACATTACTGGAGAAGCTGGACATTTTTTGTCTACTGAAGTTCATGATTTAGTATGTCTATAAATTCTGTCATCTTCATGATGTTTAATCATGAGGGTGTCAATCTGTTATGGACCATAGGCCACTCCAATTTTCATAAGATGCTTAATTACAATTATTATCAAGCTTGACTATACTACAATCTCCATCAAACTCACGATTTTGGGTCAAACGTTCAAGGATGACTCTCCTGGACTGTATTTAACAAACTTCGACATTTACAACTCAGGACAAGGCCTGATGACTACTTTCATACCCAAACATAATTACTTTCTTTATAAAATGGAAGTGTACAATGCAAGCAAAGCGGTTCATAACTTATGGAGTATGCTCTGAAAAGTGCAAACATATGATGATATGGTGGGTTTGACGTGCTCAGTCTTTTACTTAAATTGTCAACATTTTGTTCTGTGCTAATTACGTTATTTATGATGCTAATATAGTATCACGAATATTCATGAAATAGGAAGTTATTTTCTTGGACTCACAGCATGGATTATGTATCTCATCATACCATCGTGTCAACTCACGACATAATACTCAATCAGAACCTAATGCATCTCATTATGTTGTTCATCACCTAATAAATATCAGCTTACCAGAATCTATTAGAAAGTGATCCTTTTATCATGAAAGGGTGGTGATCCAACTGCGAGCTAATTCCCAAGAGTCGTCTACTAAAGTCTTATTTGATAACTTGCAAAAAAGAGGTGGGGATATGAATGCAATCTGTATATCCTAATTTTTACTTATTTGATTTTAGATAAATTAGGTAACGACAAAACTGAAATGAATACTAAACAATTCTAAATTTTGTTCTCAAGGGTGTGTAGGAATAAGATGGAATAAAATATCAAAAATAAGAAATAAATAGTGAGTGACATGTTATTAAAATATTATCAAGATTTTTTTCGAATATTGATTCTAATCAAAATATTGTTAACAAAATCACGTACTGTATTATGGTTCTTTTGTATTTAATTTCTTTAGCAATTATTTTATTTTGTTTCATTAATACTGCATCAAGTAAAACAATATTTTTTATAGTTCTTTAATTTTATTATTATCATAAAAATCATTCATAATTATTTAAACATTAAAAATTTATAAATCATTGAAAATATTTTGATTAATTATTTATAAAAAACAAAATATTTTGAGTAATTATTTACAAAATAAATAATTAAATAATTAAATGTAAGTAACAAATTTCTTATTATTATTCCTAATATTTAATATCAAATACTAATATAATTATTACCTTATTTAATCACATTCTTGGTGATTATATACCAAACATGCATAGCCAGTAATTCCATACTTATTCTAATTCTTTTTTGTCGTTCATATTCCCTTTTTTATTATGATTCCTTCACTACATCCTCAACTTGGGTTGCGAATTCTCTACGTAATCATCCATGCGCTTACTATAAATAGCTGTAAGTTTGTTTAACATCAAATTAAGTCCATTACTTAATCTTAAGTCGTTAATTCCTTACTTCATTTATCTAAAATATATATGATTATATACTTCACAATATTTTATTTAATACACACTAAAAAAAGTTTCGGTATTGTATAAAACTATGAAATTAAGTTTCTTAAATAGACACCAGTGCCAATGCAAAAACAAAATAATCATGTTTGATTTAAACAATTCCCAAATGGAAATTAAAAACAACTTATTAACTTTGATTCAATCCAAAGTTAATAAATTAATTTTAGTTAATTGAATTTTGACCGTAACTCACGTTTGAAGGTCAGCTCAAGTTGATTTAAGCAAAATGAAATTTTAGTTATATTTAGAAAATGACATCATTTTGCTAAGTATAATCAAAACAAAGTCATTTTAATTTTTAGATTATTCAAGTTCGATTAGATTAGGCTCGAGCAAAATTTTATGACTCAAAATCTATCCAACCCATTGTCAATCCTACTAATGAAAAAGGTGTTTTCTCTCTTCACAAGTAGCGCATAATTTGAACATTAATCATAGGAAAACGAAACTCTTATCTTAACCACTTAGGTAACCTCCTATGGGGAGCGAGATTGTTTTCATTAGTTATATGCCACTAAACGAGCTTCATGTATGGTGTTATAATGGCTAGTTTAGAGGTTTGCCCAACTCATAAATTTCATTGCAATTGCAACATATCCGCCATGTTATGTTCTCAGCCACAATATTTCAAACAACTGGAAGGCATGACTTTTCACAAACACTTGGCATGAGAAAGGACTCATTTCGGAGTTCCCGAAACACTTGGCATGGGAAAGGACTCATTTCAGAGTTCCCTTTTGGGAACTCAAGTAGAACCCTCCCAACAACCCCAAAGTAACTCTTCAATCGATAGCTAACTCAATTGAAGGGTTCCAACAAAGTCAAGCCGTTTAACTGTTAAAAACTTGTTATACTTAAAAGTTAAAAGCATGGAAAATGATGGGACTTTGTTTCAATCATTTTATTAAAAATTTCGACAGCACAATTAATGACTATATTTTGATCTTCTCAAAATTAAAAAAAAACTGCATAACATATTTTAAAACATTTATAATATTTCATAAACCATCTCAATTTCTGGAATGGGACGTCAAGTTCACATCACAAGCAATCACAAACATGCAATTCCAAACATTTTAAAAATATCATTGAGGATCAAAGCCCTCGTAGTTCATTAAGAAAAAGATATTTACAATTCCACTATATTCACAAGATCACATTTTTTAACTCTTTCCAAAATAATTTAAAACATATCTTATAAATAGCAAAAATAACACAGATACAGCAACACCCGACGATACAACTAATCTTAAGGCAGAGTCCCAATTACTGTGACACCTGTATGCATACCTGAGATGGTTTGTTTAAAAACATAAAAATAAGGGTGAGCTAAATGAGTTCAGCAAGTGTAATCAGTTTATAAGAAAATTGAACTTTTCACAACAATATAATTGAAATATTCCCATACAGCTGTAAAGCTCGTGGTAAAATACTTATTATAATAATTCATTTGTGCATCATAACAATTGGTACTCAAATAACATTTCGTAAAACACAATTTCAATTTTTCTGAAACACTATTCCAAAATACTTTTCATCATTAAACTCATAAGATACAAGTTTCCATTTTCCTTTTTCCTTAAACAATAAACAGTGGTGGCAATATGTTTTCTGAAAACTTTTATACTAAAAATAAGTCAACTACTATAATTGGTACGATACGATACCTCTCAAATCAATTTTAACATAAATAGTGGCAACATTATTATTTTCATGGCTTTCCTTACTCAACATAACCCACCATTAGTTTCTTTACCATACTAAGCATAAAGTCATAGAGTTGGTTCTGCATTACTTGCCTGCGACTAGTTAACTACTATTTATGGAGCTGATTCTGCATTGCGTACCCGTAACAAGTTAACCGCTATAGAGCTGTAATTACATCACTTACCCATAATAGGTTAACTGTCATAAATATATCGATATAATAACATATATAAAGCCTAGCGGTGTACCATACATAAAAGCAACTTTTACATTTACGATTCATTTTATTTTCTAAATCAAGTATAGGAGGATTCATAATTGAATTATTTCAACGTAACTCCCAATCATATAAAATTTAACTTTCAAATTAAAACTCATATATTAGCAAAGCATACACTTATGTTAACAATATTCACTTGCAAAATATCATTTGCATAAAACTCAACATAAATATTCATTTCACGATTAAAAGAAAATCATTTGCATAAACTCAATTTAAAGTATACTCAAAACTTACTAGTGTCCATAAAGAGAAACCATTTGCATAAAGTCAATTTAAAGAATATTCACAACTTGCTAGACTCCATATTTAGAAACCATTTGCATAAAATCAATTGAAAGAACAATCACATGTCACCAATTCTTTTGCAAAGAATTTATTCATATAAAACAATTAAAATACACTCACAACTTCGCAAACTTATCACCAAGCACACTCACATGATCTGTGCCTTTTCTTTATCTACACAAAGCACATTTTGCTTAGGTATTTATTTCCAAATAAGGAAACAAGGCGTTAAAACTATAAATGTGGTTTAACTGAATTCAGGATTATTATTTTATCACATAACATGTACGCTAATTGCATTTCTGCTTACTTCCATAAGCTAATCTATTGTTCTTTGTTTCAAAATCTAACTTTGACAATTATTTCAATACTATCATTTACTCATTCTAAATTATCAATTTCTTTAAAACACTACCTCACATAAGCCACATATGGTAAGTCATATTTCATTTATGTCTATGTGTTTGCAAAGTTTCATAAACATCCACAAAGGTTCGGATATGATTCGATAAAAATCGGAAACAAAAACAAACTCAAAATATTGCAATTTCTTGCCCTTTATGTCCCCTACCCAGAATTTATACCTCTACTTGTTCCCTAATTTTCATATAGAAAAAGTTCAAATTAGGTTTTAAGGTATTCTATACATTTGTTCCCCAATGTCTCTAGTTTTCATAAGATCAAAAGTCTAGCCATTTGGACTTCTAAATCGTGAAATATGCACCAAATATCACAAGCTACTTCAACATAGAGGCAGTATTAGGTTACCATTTTCAATCTCAAATTTTAATGTCTTTAAGCTAGAATTAGGTCAAGGTTTCTTCTAGAGATTTTTAGTAATATATCTTATGTTTCATCTCCAGTTGGAATCACCCAATTTGGAGGTCTTTAGGCCTATTTATGGCCAAAACATTGAAAATGGTTCGATTGAACTGAGAAACAAAGACAAAATTTTGCTAAACATAACTCTTTCTCTTGTCATATTCAACCTTTAAATGCTTCCAAACTTATTATCTACTCTATGAAAAGTCAAAAATCATCATTTATATTACATGAATTTATCTCACTCAAAAGGCCCAAAACTAGAAATTTAGGTTAGGAAAACTTACCAATTTATCTTCCAATATCTTAGGTATTTGATGAGTACCTCCACTTGATTAACATCTCTCCAATTTATACTCCAAAACCATGAAAAATGGTAGCTACACTCTTCTTCTCCCTCCTTGACCGAATGTCCCCTCTTCTCTCTTCTTTTCTCCCTTTAGTTTGGTCTCTCATGTTTATGTTGAAGAATGAACCAAATTGTCTTACTTTGGCCCTTTTATACCGTTTAGTGCATTACACATGTCACTCTCTGATTGGTCCTCTTTTAGTGACTCATTAATCCACTCATCTCTTGTAAAAAGACCAAATTACCCTTAATGACATGTAAAAAGACCAAATTGCCCTTTATTGAATTTAATTCATCAACTAATCGAATTAAATTCTAAAATATTCCGCAACTGTCTTACCATAAAATTGATCGTGAAATACTCTAATTAGGGTCGATATTAATTGATTAGATGCTTTTAAAACAATTCGAATGGGTTTAAAATCATTAATACCCATTGTTTTCCAAAAAGGGTATTTTAACCTAAACTTTTAAAACTCCCAAAAAAACATTTGATCGGCCTTATTTTTTATCCATTTCAGTATCATTAAACTCTGATACCTATTTCGGGTATTTTTCAAAATTTCAAGGTTGAGCCCCCAAATTCACTATTCAAGTGAAAATACTATTCACCCGAATTCACTAATCATCCAAAAATATTATTCATCGAAATCATCCAGATTCCATTCAAAAGTGTCACCTAAATTTTTTAAGCACATTTCAGGGCTTTTAAAGCTCATTTGGACTCATTCCGTAGCTTTTTGGAGTTTTCGAAAAAATTTGAGAAATTTTCAATCGAGTCCAAAATCATCTCTAGTTTTTTATAACCTCAATAATACATTTAAAGGCTAAAATTACTCTAGTACACCATAAATATAGTATACTCTATAAAATGCATGTATAACACATTACATAGTACAATTATCGAACTAGGATATTACAACATGCATGTTGTTTTAATAAAAAGGAATGTGAATTAGGCTTAAGACAACAAAATAACATACTTTATTTATACAAAAGAGTGATAGAACATAGAGTGAGACATTAGTTAGTCTCTAGCACACAATTATATAATTTTAAATAAACAACACAATAGTTGTAAGATATTATGCAACAATTGCATCTTAACCAACATAACGATTTAGATAAGACTTAACCATATGGTTTCCCAACATATGTTATTATAACATAATAACATATGTTTTGCTTGAAAAGCAGTTGGATCAACCCATATAATTGGTTATCTTATATAACTGATAATCGACAAATGTCATAACTGTTGTAATCACCATAATTTCCACTAGTCAATCCAGTAGCTAATATAGTCCCAGTTGTTCCAAAATCCTTGTAAGATGTTTTCCATTGTTGATCTAGATTTTAGCTAAGTCAGATTTATGCTTGAAGTCTCCAATAAGATGTGCTTGGTACCATCAACAAGTTGTCTTATTTTCCTTGCTAAAGTATCCCCTCACCATGCTTGATTGATTTTGGTTAGCAAATTACAAGGAGTCACTTGCTACCAAATTGACCTGAAATGAGCAACAAGACTTACAGACCTCCCCCCTTAAAAAAGAGCTGACGTCCTCTAAGAAGGTTCTCAAAGTAGGCTTTTACTTATCCTCAAATTACCAAAGAGAAGTGTCTCTTCCTAAGTCGTATCATCAGCTTCCCTTCCTGTTCATTGCACTAGGAATTCCACACTTTAACTTTTCTTATGATGTCTTAATAATCGATGGTCAAGGATTTTGCTTATATTGTCATCAAACTACTTTTGCACCATCGGAGGGGCATATTTTGATTTATTACAATTTGATTCTTTCATATCTTTATAGAACTTATGTAGAAAACTTACATAAAAAATAGGATATACGTATAGTTTTTCAGGCATTTTTAAATGATAAACAACATTGCCAACATTTTTTATTACTTTGAAAGGACCATCATGCTTCAAAATCAATCCCTTATGTACTGGCTTCCCACTTATCTTTTTGCCATATTTGGGGTTTGACCTTTAACAATATTTTGTTCCTAACACTATAATCTAAAGGTCACTGATGTTGGTTAGCATATTTCTTAATAAGATTCCTGGCCTTTTATAAGTTGTTTTTTGCCTCATTCACCATTTCATGCTTATCCCTTGTAAATATATAAGTAGTAGGACGTTGGCCTCCCATTTGCTGCTTTGCCACCTCCAATGAAGTGAGCGACATTATGCCAAATCAAACGAACTCTTCTTTGTAAAGGAATATTGTTGTAGTTTGTATGTAAACTAGGCACTATCTAACAACTCTAGTTAGTTTTGTTGGCTACCAATCAGGTAATGCCTCAAGTAGTCTTCTATCAAAGAATTTGTCCTCTCGATTTGCTCATCCATTTATAGATGTTTTGTTTTGAAAAACTTAATTTTGCTCCTATCATATTAAGTAAGGATGTTTAGAATCTGTAAGCAAATAGAGTATCCCGATCATTTACTATGTTCATTGGAACACCAAGGTGTTTTACAACATTTTGATAAAATAAATTTGATGCTACTTTTGTGAAGCTGCAATGAAAATCACATGCCTGGTGAGTTGATCTACCATTACCAGCACTAAAGCATTTCCATTAGCTTCCAAAAATCCCACAATGAATTCAAGAGATACCAATCTATATGGCCTCTCT
>JANVCL010000006.1:28065405-28080135 GCA_026546855.1 Erythroxylum incrassatum
ACAATTGAAACAAATTCCAATTAAATGCTTAAACAATTTTCAAGCTAGGCCACTTTGGTGACTAACAAGCTTTCCATGCAATAAACATTTAATTGGACAATTATCATACATGAAAATTTTTAATTTAATTAGTTTGGTCACTTTGGTGACTAACAAACTATTCTAAACATCCGTAATGCCATGTATTACACTCAACATATAATAGAAAATTTTAATTCCAAGCATTGCATAATATAAATGGTCAAAGTATCAATTCATACATAATATGACACAAAAAATTATATTATGCATAGCAAACATAGGCGCAACTTTTATGCATATAAATCTAAATTAATTAGTTGATTCCTTCATTAATTAATTTAAATTATCAGTTAAGTAAATTATGAGTTATGACCCAAAATTAAAATACCTTAAACAGGATCAATAGTCAAACCCATAATTTTTTTAATGAAATAAAAAATAATATTAAAATGATGCACGCGCCTGCCACTGCCAACTAGCGACACTGGTCTGTTATGTGAGGCATGTGTCTTCACCTACTCCCGCACACTGATCTGCATTGTTTTTTTAATTCTAACAACTTCTTTCTTTTATGGATTATTCTTGCTATTTCTTTATAGAATCCTCTCTTGCCTTAATTTAGCTAATATCACATCCACCATGTACATATTCGGTGGTTAACCAACGAAAACAAACACATGGATTTTTCTCACTCGAAACCTTCCTTCTATGTGTTTTTCGGTCCATCCATAGATATTATGTTTCGCTTAAGCAGTGAGAATGGGTTTGTAAAACCTTAGAACATTGATTCTATTAACATCCGAAAACAATTTGCCATTCCATTCAGACCAACATCGAAGGTTTGTTTCATTTTTTATATTCTCTTATGCATTGTTATATCAACATCGAAGGTTAGTCAACATATACATATTAACATCGAAGTTCATATTCGTTTCTGGAACTTTTAAACAGTCCATCCATAACCATTCATCCATATTTTGTTTAATATGTTGATTAAGCATTGAGCATGAAGTTCATTTAATATCCGAGAAATAACAACAAGACATCGTTGTCTGTGTTCTATTTCTGTATTCCTTTCATGGTAGTGCAACCTTTCATGACAGTGCAACGAAGAAAGTAATGCCATAAAAAATACAGAATCATGCAACACTCTATCCATACAAAACAAACAGAAACACAATCATACCGAAATGATACACGGTAGAAAACAAATCATGCAATACCATGGCTCTAATACCAATTGTAAGACATTTAACGGATCGATTTAATTTCGACATACCTATATCCATGATTCTTTTTGTAAGATGTTGATGTTCTTGATACAAGTTTATTTTCTCTCTTGTTATTTTTCTCTTTAAAGGTTTCTCTAATGGTTAAGATAACTTTTCATAAGTTTCTAAAACTTATATATCATTTCACCAACCATTATGTTGGTTCATTTTAAAAGAGAGAGGGAAATAATCTTTCACCCATTTGAAATCCCTTTATTTAATATCCAATAACCATCATCCTGAATCCTTTTCATGGGACTCAAACTATAAGTCACATGGGCCATTAAATATTCTAACAATAATATATTCTTATCACATTGTACGATGAAACAATATTGTAGTAAATAGGAAGAAAATTATTCAGTGAAATAAGTAATCAATATACTTACGTTTATGTAATTAATCATATTAAAGATTGTGGTTTTATTATTTGACTTTAAAATATTTTTTAAATGTTTTAGATTGATATTGAATTCTCAGAAGATATATGTAATTAAGAAAGAAAATTTGGTGAAAAAATATGTTAGTTCTGTTTACTGCACTAGTAAATATTATTTAAGATTTTGGTAAAAATATCATATTAAAATAATTTAATAAATAATGAAAAGTTAATAGAATTATTTATAATTCATAAGGAAAAACTTAATATGGATTCCAATTCATTAATATACCCTACAAGTCAATCAACTGTAGACTTAAGGAAAAACAGGTGTATTAGTATGTTTAAAATTTGCTTTTTAAAATCAGTTTTAATGATAATAATTTTTATTTTTACAAGAAATAAAACCTAGGAAGCGAAACACAATGTTTGAGAGGCAAACTAAAGGGAAGGAAGGTGATATGGCAGAATTTATTCGTATTCACAAGATTTTGGTGAGCATTTCAACAATTTTCAAGAATGCAAAAAGCTATTATCATATGTCAATGAAGGTGTTCTAAGTCAATTCTTTATTATGTGATTAACAATTATTTGCATGTTTAAATTAATTGAAATTGAATAAAACCCCTTTATTAAGTGTAAAATTATGTGAATGTTGAAATAAAATTGTTGATGTGCATGCGAGAGTGTATACCATTTCATAATGTTAAGCTTCAAATACAAGGATATCCAACTCAAAGTCCGGTCCAAAATATTTCCATTGGTGTATATATATATAACTTCGAATTCTATTGGATCTAGATAAGTGAACCCAAGTTTATTAGGTTGGAAATAAACTTAGGTCCATTATCCAAGTTTAATCCAATTCAAACCTACTAACAAAATTAAATTCAAATTCATATAAATTTGTTATTATTAAATAATTAATAATTTTCACAATAATTATTTTAAATAAAAGAGTAGGATCTTAATTTATTAATAAATATTTTTATAATTTTTATAACATATATAAAATTAAGAAAAGGAAATCATTTTCATCTTCTAAGGCCTAGATGCACTTAAGTTCTTAAAGTAAAATTTTTACCAAATCTTTGTAGAAGTGTTATTTAAACCTTTATTTAATTATTAATTGGGAAGTAATTAACACGCCAATTTTTTATTGCATGACAAGTTTAGTGTTTGCTTTTAACTAAATAAGTTCATATTTTAAAAAAATTTAAATAATTACAATTTTCCCATAAAACTAGTATTTTCAGTATATTAATTTTAAATTATATTTTATAAATTAATATAATTTATTTTTTAGATCAACTAACTTATATATTTTATATAAGAGTATGTAAAGTTTTATATATCAATTATTTAATAAAAATGATGATGGTTATATATTTATGATAATTTATCGTATATTGTATATTTTGTTTCTTACATGTAGATCAAGCACAAGTAAAATTAATAATTTAAAATGAGATTGCGTGGGGAAAAACATTTTTGTGATGTATGCATTAGTCTTATGTTATACATATATTAATCTATAAAAAATGAGTTTAACTAAAAAAATTTATGTCAAAATTCATAGATAAAAGTATAAAAAATAGTAACAGTTAAGTGATAAACTCCTAGTATTAGTCTTTTGATGATATTAATCACCATAAAATTTGAATTAATTGATAAATTAATGAGATAATAAATATATGTGTTATATTCAATAACTAATTTATTGTATTATATTACATATTTGAATGGCATTAAATAAATAGTATTTGATGTGATTTTACATATTGAAATGAATTACTCATATGAAGAATAAAAATATATTTTATTATTGAATAATTGAGTTTCAACTAAATTTATTTTTAAAGAAAGTGAACAAAAAACTATATAGGAGAAATGCAACATTCATTTTATTAACAAATAAAACAATAATACTATGAAAATAATTTTATTATCAAAACAAAAGAGTATCATTGTGCTAATATTATCCAAATTTTTTAACGATACAATTTTCAAAAAATTTATTTTGTTGAAGAGTGGAGATTGGAGAGTAAATATTGAAGTTGAAATTTAGAACATGCAAAAAACCACACAAGTAAATAATTATATCTTCAATTACAAAAGGCTAAAATAATCACATAAAAATAGGTAATTTTAGAAACAAAGATCAAAAATAACAAACTCGTAGTACAGGAAATGAGTTAGTTAATCATTATAATAGGATTGTCAATAGTTCGAAGTACTTAATCTGCAAATAAAAACATTATTATGTAAATTATACCTAATAATGTAATAATTGCACTAAATGAATATTAAACATATGATTAGTGAACAATTAAATATACCTTCATCATCAAATTTTTTTTGAAATATTTTCCGATTAAATGATTGGTCTCCTCCGTATCAATACCTATATTAATATGAAAATAAAGACAATATAAGATAAGATAATATCATAAAAAATAGACAAATTTGGTCTATTCCAAATGATAGAATTTAACCTCAATATTTTCATCGCTTAAACCTGAAACTAGAGCTAAACAGCCTTAACTATTGCTATCCTATTTTCCCCCCTAAATTTTAGTTGATAATCATTAAAAAAATGATATCATAGTTATTTAATGACATTAACACGCACTTGAGCTCGATCACCATACATGTCATAATAGAAATTAACCCCCTTCATCTTGTACCTCATGTCCAATATATATGTATATTACTGCCACAATATGTCTAACCATACACTAGTAAAATTTGAGCTTCTCTGTCGTCTACTTTGCCATAACCAGAATCACCTCATTAGAGTCAAATATTCAATAAGATAAAAGCTTTCTTGATCTCAAATATATTACTAAAGTAATTGTGTAAACTTGGATATTTTGCTAGCAAGAATATTTCAATAGTAGTATAAAATATTTCTAACTTTGCACCAAATCTTTAGTCAACTTCCATTGCTTTTAAGTGAGTAAGCAAGTATACTGAGAATTTCTTTGTCTCAACTTGGTAAACACCTCAACATATAAGATTGTTGACTTCAACATCTTGAAGGTTGAGTTTTATTGATGAGACAATCCAATACCAACTTCTTTGTCCATGGAATGCATAGTTGTTGTGCTGTTATTTCAAAAAATTTAACTCTTTTAGGTGCTACATTTTAATATACTACGCAATCTCAGATCAATTCTACTTTTTGCTTTCTAATCTCTAACACACCTGATGGAGGTCCATCAAGCCAAACATTAGAAGATGTTACTAATATGGGCTTCAATCCAACAAGTAGTGATGAAGAAGGCACGGTCGAAGAAGAAGAACTTGAAGAAGAGCCCAATTTTATTTTGAAGCTACAAATCTTGTTAAAGCCCTTTGGAGTTTGCCAAGCCTTTATTTATGAAGCCCAAAACTAGCCATTTGAAGGAGTTATTTCAGCCAACAAAGGGAGTCCTTGTTGTACACTTGGTTTTGCAGCCCAAAAGGCATCTCAAGCCCAGCCAAAGTGATGAGAAAAATAAGAGCCTTTAATTGCTCATTTACTTTCCTTTTATGCATTGACCTATTTTCCTTTAAGAGACCTTTTATTTGTAGCCTTTATGATAGTAGTTATGAAGGTTTTATTTCCTTATTTATGATATTTAATGGTAGTATTATGGGCTGATGAGAAATCCATTTTTGTGGTTAGCCATCAAGACCCTTAGTTTGCCTTACATTTCCTTATATATGCATTTGTAATCTCTCTAAAAGGGACGATTATGCATCAAAAATTAAGAGAGAATTTGCTTTTAGAATTTATTATCTTTCCTTGGGTTTTGTTAGTTTCCAAAAACTAATAGGGTTTTGTTTGTTTCCAAAAACACTCGTCATTTTCATTCATTTTCTTATTAAATTCTATTGCCACACTTTTCCAAACATAACTGAACTAAATCAATCATAACTTCTAAACCATTGATCCAATCGAAAAACCTCCTTCATCAATGTTGTAGTTCACTTCTTGATCTTCAATTTAACCTCAAGAACCACCCAAAAATCCCTAATCGTTTGCCCAGAAATGCACTTTGAAATTGTCTAACTATTGAGCCCGCAGTTTCAGCACTTTCCTAATCCAGAACTTATCTATCAAGAAAATTCATAACTTTTTTTCTAGACATCATATTGCCACAATTCCTTCATCAAAGTTGTATCCCACATCCTATGCTACAATTTTTATTAAAGAATCACCTCCAAATTTTGAGCCATTTGTCCGAAATTTGCCTTACAATCTGCCTGTTTGTTTGTACTCGAGAAATTTCAATTTTTACAAAACTTCAACCATCATACCTAAACACCATAATCATCACTTCCAGCCACCTTAGACCACCACACTCCATCAAGGTATTTCACAATCAAATTCAGAATATGCGTAAAACAATGCAAATGGAACAACTGTGCACTAACCAACAAGCTCCCAATTCGTAACTCATTCTTCAGCTTTCAACTATAGAGAGTGGATGTTCATCACTAATGACTATACTAGCTATCAAAGACCTTGATGTATTGCTTTTATAAGCTATAGCAGTCATCTCATTCTTTCCTCTCATTAGGTTTAGGGTAAAAAATGTTTGACCTCCTTATGCGATCTTCTTTCTATTACACAAATCTATGTCTCTTTAAATGAGAGGTTCCACTTTTTGATCTTTCAGCCATTATTTTGTAATAATATTTACATTCAGCCTTCTCTACTTAGTCCATTAATCTAGTCTTATTGAAGTGATTCCAAACATCACTTCTCAATGGACCTGGACCACCTTGTGCACTTCTATCTTCACTTAGTATCAGATTAAAAGTATTCACTTGTATGCTCTTTGGTACTGGATTATAATTATCCAATGAAGGAATATGCTCATTTATTTGAAACAATCAACATAAACAACTATATAAGCTATATATGGACATTTACATGTATGCATATTCTTTAACGAGCATTTAAATGAAAGTAAGATAAGTAAAGTATAATTAATCATAATCACATACAGGAGTATATTACTCTACATATATGATGATGATGTTAAATTTTGAAGTTGAAAGGATTAGAGAGCAACGTACATAACTTTATTTACTTTAGAAATTAAGATTATAGTCGAATGAAACTTTTGCTATATTTTTTTTAGTTGTGCTAGTTAAATTGTAAGATTTAATTAGAGGTATTGAGCAGATTTAATTAGAAGTATTGAGCAGATTTAATTCTTTGTTACATATTTTGAATGCCAAAACCAAATGTCCAAACTATTCTCCTAACTTAATTTCATTGAACACTGAAGCTTATTCATCATACCACACAGTTTGATTGCATTTATAGATAAGAATAATTAAGATTCAAGATCTACCAATCTAGTTATATTCTCAAAAAGAACTATCTTTATTGTGTACTAAGTAAAGTTTCATATTTGGTCAAGTATAATGGTAATCATACATAAGTAACGATTACCTATATTTGAAGACGAGTTCCACAATTTTTTTTACACTTTTTTTAATATGTACAAGTTTAATATGTTATTACCATATTTTGTTCTTTAAGATATTATCATATTTTGCTCTTCAATAAACCACTCACTAATTAATGTTAGCAAAATCAATAAGTAGGACCACTAAGGAGAAATTTGTTAAACATTAAAACCTGCTAAAATAAAAACTAAAATACTTCAATTACTTGATTTGGAAGTAGCTTGAACCTAATGCAAGAGATAAAAAAATTTTGGATAGTAATTTGACTAGATCAAGCGCAATGGTTATGTTCTGCGCTTATTTCATCTCCAACACTACAAATGCATTTAATCATGCACATGGTAAAACATTATCTATTGGATAAGTACAAAAATGTTTACATCAAGCATTAACCTCATGCCTAAAATTGAGTTCTTAGTTCCTAAACAAGAAATTTCAGTATCAATATCATCTTGAAATCCAAAATCTTGCTTCCATGTTTATTTATTCATAGATAGACCAAAGTTGGGAACTTTTTGGTCCTTTATACTTCTTGTTAAAACCTACAACAATCACTAATTTTTAGGACCGAGATAACTTCAAAATAATCAGACATGGTAAAGAATTGGTCTCACACGCATGCATTGTGTTATTGTCCACTGATTATAAGCATACCATATCCACACAACATTCATCTTAATTAATTCTAAGTGGAAATGGAAAATGGATGCAGGAGTTATACTCATACAACACAAGCAACCTACAAATACAATCAGTCACCATACCAAAAATCATATAACCCAGCCGCAACACAACAACATTCGCCATTCACCAAAGAAATGAATCTTACCTAGAAGTAGGAAGAAGACGGAGGAGGGTGTTTGTATCTATTTATATTTGTAATTTTTTGTTGTAATTATAAATAAAAGAAAACAAGACATTAGAATACATTTGGTTTCATTTTTATTTTAGTTTCTTGTTTTTAAAATAAAAAGGACAATAAGAGTATGTTGGTTTATTTCCTATAGCCAATCGCTTTGGTTGTAGTTCAATGATAAAATATTTAAAGGCATTCTTTATCTTGTCAATATTTAGATGTATATGTTAAAGTACATGAGATAATTATACATTGTAAATGAAATTATAATCATATTATAATTATGAGATTCATATTACATTTATGTATTATTTCAAAATGTTTTTAGTCATTGATCTATTAAGAGTAGATGTTAATATAACGTAAAAAGACTAGCACACGTTTTGTTTTTCCTTATGAAGAAAGTTGTCGATCTCATAAACTAAAGTATGAAGATACTTAAACAAACATGTGAGTATTTATTAGAGAACAAGTTCACTGAACAAATCTAATATTAAAATTCCATTTGGAAGATTATTTGTATATCTATAGAGTTCTCATTGTGATGATTGTATAAGTGATCTTTTGACTTAAGGTTTTCAAAGTTATTTTGTATAGGAATTGTTAAGTTTTGATACTACTTATGACCTATTTAATTATGGGTTGTTTAATTGGTAGTCACTGGATGTAGCATGAACTATATGGAAGTAGTTATGTGATCAAGATTCGTCACCCTAAAGTAATTAGGGATAAGTTCTATATATACTCAATTTCTATTGATTCGAAAAATTCTTGACCAAGGTGGAATGAAGTTTTGTAAATATTTTGCAAATGTCATTGATTGAATCAATAGCTAATGGTGCTTAACTAATATAAATGGACTCAAAATAGAGTAGACATTAATTGCATACTCTATGTATAATCTGAATATCGGTTAATGAAAGGACTGAATTATATGAAAAAATCATGCATAGAAAGGTTAGTTAAAACTACTTTGACATTCCTAAATAATTAGGTGGTCATGATGTGTTGCTAGATGCTAATCTTGATCTATAATTATAAATTGTTTAATTGGAGAATTAAAGATAAATTAAAAGGAGTTTTAATTTATCTCATTTTAATTATGAATTATAGTTATAATTTATAATCATTGCTAATATATTTGGTAAATTAATAGGTCTTACATAAAGAATGAGTTGAAGAGGGTAAACTTATTTTAATCAAGTTTGACTTGATTATAAATTTTAAGAAACTTTATGATTAAATATGAGATATTTAATAAATAAGGATCAATATGAGATATTAAATTTTATTTTAGCATAATTGGTATTTAATTAGAATTATTTGTAATTCTAATTAAATTTTAATTGAAATTACAATTTAATTTCAATTAAGTTACTAAAACGTCCAAAACCTATAGATTTAAGCTCTAATGGAACACTTCTTGCTTAACCCTCTTTATTAGTGCTGCAAAGTTCTCTTAACCTATTCTATGAATATCATTAGAAGTCGAATATTTGTGCGACTACGATGGTTGAGATAGATCAGTTTAAAAACGGTTCGAGGGATAAGGCAAGAAAATGATCAAGCTTCGGAATAAGGTACAAATTAAGTTTCCGCTTTATTACGATTTATGTTAATCACTTTATAGAATTAAAAAGATCTTAGTTTGGGAAATCAAAGGTTACGAAAAAGTTTCGTAATTATTCTTCTATTGCTGAGATCATATCCTATTCTAATTTACCAATATATTATGAATTAGGTTGCACGATAGAAAATTTTATCATTATCACCTTTTTTTGTTTTCTGTGCAGCTTTATCCTATCTTCCTTTCTTTTAGTTGTCTCATTCACAAACAAAAAATTCCCCATTTTGGACCCTCCTCTGTGTCCATCAGTCACAATAAACAAAGAAGAAAACATAAATTTCCATAATTTGTAAAAAAGGAAAACAATGCGGATGTAGTCACCGAAGCAATTGATTCCTTAATATGTGAGTTATTCTGATATGGATGTTGAAAACGACAACGAAGCCTCTAATTGTCAGCATCCTCAACTCACTTAAATGGTAGTGTGCATTGGACTATGTTTAGTTGGACGTAAGATTTATAATGGAATAAAATGTAAATAAATGTAATATTAGAAAATTGTTGTTTGAGAGACATGGAAGAGTTCATAATGTAATATAGTTTTAGAAGAAGGGTTCGTAATGTAATATAGTGAAATGTTGTTTATTATTTTACATTCCATCCTAAATCTTCCAAATCGGAGGTAACTTATTTTTACTATTTAGAATAGAATAGGATGTAATGTGAAGCTCTCCCTTTCCATCATATTATATTCCATTCCGTTATAAACCCTCCTTACAAAATAAAGAATAATATTATATTTCATTCTATTTCATTAATAACTACCCAACCAAACATAGCCTTAGTGCAACTTGCCACCGTATTTTAAATTGGCACTTAATCTCTGACTCAAGCTAGCTACTTCATTTGTTTATTTTCGATCAAGATAGGAGTTTGAACTTTATGTATGTTTGTTACTGATTTACTTTGAGCTTTTTAATATCTCAGCTTTTAGATATAAAACTTGGGCATTTTTTTAAGTTTGTTAAATTTAGTAAGGATTTTGTAACATCTGTGTTAACGTGCTTGCAGTTGGAATCCAGAGGAAAGTGACAACGATAAAAAACTCAAGACCTAAACCCACCAAATTATCTGTTTACCTCTACATTCCCAATATCATTGGTGGGTCTTTAAAACTTCTTCACCTCTTTTTTCTTTTAATACAAAATAAAAAAGAAAATGAAAGAGAATTGGCATGTGATGAATATGTTTACTTTTCGTTCGTTAGTGGACTTTGGAGTGTTAATTATGGTGGTTTTGTGAGTTAGGGAACATATATATGAGTTGTCTTGAATTGCTATGTATTTTCTATAAGCTATTCCAACAAATGACTTTTTGGCATTCTGTATCAGAATGATTGTTACTGTTCACTTTCTTTCAGTATGATTATTACTATTCCAACCAGGGCCTCGTCCAGCAGGCCCACACAGCAACCCCCAAGCCGCTCAGGCCCCTTCTGCCCTCCTGGCTTAGTTGACCCTCAACCCAGCCCCACGATCCACAACTTCTACCACCCCCTAAAAATCCTCCCAACAGACTGTCATCCTTATTTCTACCCATTCCGACCTTATTATTCAAGATCCCCACCTTGTCAATGCCATGCAGGACAAGGCAGTTGATTACGTTGTGGAGGACATGCTAACCCCCATCACCACAGCCCCTTTTCAAACTCTCAACTTAACCCACCTCTTCCCTCCAAACCTCCGGACCCAGCTCACGAACTTACTTCGGTACCCGATGCCATGGACATCGCCGACTCTCTGATGGAGGCCCCCCACCCTCCGCTCCCAGAGAATGCTAAACCAGTCATTTTGGATGAAACCATTCAAGATTAGTTCTTGACCTCTCGCATATCCATTCTTATGTCTATCTTCCTATGGAATTGCCAGGGGGGCGGAGGCAAGAAATTTCAACCCGTTTTTAAAACTTTCGTCCGGATCCACAATCCAATGCTCGTAGTGCTGGTAGAGACGAGAATTAGTGGCAACAGGGTGCACAAGGTGATCCGTTCTCTTCAATTCCCTAATTCCTTCCGGTGGAAGCGTACGGCTTTTTCGGTAGCATTTGACTCTTATGGAAATCCGAAATCACCGTCCATATTCTCCTCATGCATCGCCAATTCATTCATTTAAGAATCGATTGATGGCATACCTCTTTTAACTTCACCGCCATCTACGCAAGCCTTACTTATTTTCTGCAGCTGTTTCTTTGGAAGCACCTTCGGAATATTGCCCGAGTCACAACTCTACCTTGGCTCATTGGGGGAGACTTCACTGCCAAGCTTGAATGGGCCGACAAATGCGGGGACACCCGTAACCATCAGTCCATTAATCCTCAATTTCGTGATTGTATCTAGTGTTGTCATCTTTAAGACCTCAGCTTTACTGGTCCTCGCTTCACGAGGCGCCACAACCAACTTCTTGCTAGATTAGATAGTGTTGTTTATTCTCCTGCTTGGTTCACCACGTTCCCTTCCACGAAAGTTGCTCACTTGCCCTTCATTAAATCGGATCACCGCCCTTTGCTTGTTACTTTCCTTCAATCGCCCCAAAAGCCTCAACCTACTCAACTATTCCGGTTCCAATCCGTTTGGTTGACTCACGACGGCTTCCATCAACTAGTAGCAGACCACTGGCAACCCCATCTGCATACTTTAAGTGGGGCGTTCCAGCATCTGAGTGACTACTTAAAACATTGGAATTACTCGACCTTTGGCAACATATTCTTGCACAAAAAGCATCTCCTAGCTCGGCTCACGGGTATCCAACATTCTCTCGATACTAAGTACTCCAATTCTTTGCGAGAGCTGAAAACTCACCTCCAAAACGAGCTGGAACAGGTCCTCTTATAGGAGGAGCTCTACTGGCACCAACAATCTAGATGCCAATGGCTCAGCCAAGGCAACAAGAACTCCAAATATTACCATGCGATCGCTACCGCCAAACGAAGGAGGCTACACGTCGACTAATTAACTGATGCTTCTGGGGTTTCGTGTTCTGATCCCGCGGCCATCCGCGCCCTTGCCAAGGATTTCCTGGAAACTCTTTACATAGTTGAGGCTTCTTCCACCGTACACATGCCCCCTCACGGCAGGTTTCCCCCTCCCTCCTCGAGCTACTTTGGCCCTGGATAGTCTTATTTTTCCCGAAGAGGTTCAGACGGCCTTCTTTTCCATGGCCCCCAACAAGGCACAGGGAGGACACTTTAGGGCCCTCCCTAGTTCGATTCATCTAACAAACTTTTAGGCACGAAGTTTGGGAGACCGACTTGAACCACACCATCCTGGTCCTGATCCCCAAACCACCTTTCCCTACGCTGATCACACAATTCCGACCTATTACCTTGTGCTCTGTGCTTTACAAAGGCCTCACCAAGATCATTAGTAATAGTTTGAAACCTTTTTTTGACAGCCTGGTTAGCCCGAATCAATGCAGTTTTGTCCCGGGCTGATCCATTACAGACAACATTATTATTGCCCAAGAAATTATTCATACGATTCGCAACAAATTGGGGAAGAAGGGCTTATCGCCGAGAAGGTTGATCTCAAAAAAGCTTATGATCGTCTCTCTTGGGACTTCCTCCGCGATACTCTGCTCGATATTGGGTTACCAGGATCTCTCATCTCGCTCATTATGAAGTGTGTTTTGTCGGTCTCCATGCAAGTCAACTAGGACTGCGAACTCAGCAAGCCATTCTAACCTTCTAGGGGCATTCGACAAGGCGACCCCCTCTCACCCTACCTTTTCGTCCTTTGTATGGAAAGACTGGGCCACCTCATCTCGCAAGTAGTAGGCCAGGGCCGCTAGAAGCCAATCCGGCTAAGTAAAAACGATCCCCCCATCTCTCACCTCTTTTTCGCTGGTGACCTCATTTTATTCGCGGAAGCTTCTATCGCTCAAACTCAAGTCATTCGTGACGTCTTATCTTCTTTTTGCAGTGCTTCAGGGCAAAAGGTTAGTCAATTCAAGTCTCGCTGTTACTACTCAAAAAATATCCCCCATTCCACGACCCGCGTGTTGGGTTTTAAGTTGACCACTAACTTAGGGCGTTACCTTAGAGTTCCTTTGCTGCATGACATAATTCACCACCACACGTACCATTATCTTCTTGATAAAGTCCAACAGCGCCTCTTGGGTTGGACGGAAAATCTGTTATCCTTCACAGGCCGTACCACTCTGATCAAATCTGTCCTCTCCACTCTCCCTACCTACACTATGCAGAATGTCCGCCTCCCTCGATGCCTCTATGATGACCTGGAACAGCTTATGCGCAACTTCCTGTGGGGTTCTTCTCCGGGTACTCGAAAAGCTCACCTCATTAAATGGGATAAGGTTTGTCAACCTAAAGAGTTGGGGGGCCTGGGCATCCGAAAAATTCGCGAATCGAATGATGCACTATTAATCAAGCTTGGGTGGGCCCTCCTTCGAAACCTCACACATTCTGGGTTCAAATTTTGGCCGCTAAGTACAAGCTGAATGTGCACAACCCACCCACTTCCCTCGAGGCGACCAACAAGTCCATAACTTGGAGGAGCATCAAATTTATATGGCCCCACGTCATTCGGGGCATGAAATAGGTGATCTATGATGGATCTCAGGCCCGATTTTGGTTGGATCCCTAGGTGGAGGACTTAGGGCCCCTACTTACACATGCTCTTGGCCCCATCCCCCACCCCCTCAGCGCTCTCTTGTCGTGTTCAACACTATGCTGACGGCTCAGGTAACTAGTTATGAAATGATTTTCAGCCCTTATTTCCTCACTCCATTTGTTTGCTTATTGCAGGTATTCTCCCGCCTCAGCTTCACGCTAGGCCTGATAAGCGGACCTGGGGTAGCTTGGGAATGGGCAAGTTCTCCACCGCCACCTACTCTATGATGATGGAGCACGAACCCCATGTTACTAGCGGTCGGTAGATGCCTATCTGGCGCTGGGACCGCCCACAACGTATTCGGTCTTTCCTCTAGCTTCTAACTCAAGACAGATTACTTAGCAATCAACAACGGCAACGTTGGAGACTCACCCAGACTGCTGTCTACGTTCACTGTCATATGGACGAATAGTCTCTTTATGTTATGCACGATTGCCCCCAAGCGCGCTGCATATGGCTCACCTTCTTGCGGCAAGCCCT
>JANVCL010000006.1:28080235-28119718 GCA_026546855.1 Erythroxylum incrassatum
TCTCTCCAGATTTTTTCACCATTAGGGGATTGGCTTCTCATGAACCTTCAGCGGCACCGACAAATTTGTGGCTTCGACTGGTCCCTCATTTTCGGGACTACTTGCTGGTTCTTATGATCCTGGTGGAATCGGGACATTTTTGACCCACAGTTCACTTGGTCAACATCTCTGGTTCACCACATTCTACAATATGTCCAGCAGCTTCAGTCTGGCAAGCTCGAATAGTTCCAGGTTGTCGACCTCGATAGGAACGGTTCATTGGCTGGCGCCCACCAACCTAGGGGTAGGTAAAACTCAACACGGATGGAACGAGCAAAATCGACCCCCACTTGGCCACCGCAAGCAGACTCCTCTGCGACAGTACCGGTGCCTGGCTTGGAGACTTTGTCCAAAATCGGGGTTGTGTTCTGCATTCACCGCAGAACTGTGGAGTGTCTTCTCTGGCCTGCATCTGGCTTGGGACCTGGGTTACCGATGGGTACTCTTAGAATTGAACTCTCAAGTAATGCTGAGCTCTTTTTCAGACCCTGTCTCCCGCACTCACTCGACCAACCCACTCATCTTTGGCATCAACGAACTACTCAATCGTAACAGGACAGTATTTCCCCGTCACATATACAGAGAAGGCAATCGGAGCGCCGATTGGTTAGCTAATTTTGCTACTCATTTTGATCTAGGGATCAATACTTTTGTAATTGCGCCCCCAAGGCACCTTTCGATCCTCCTCGAGGATATCGTTGGGATTAGCTTCCCAAGCCTTGTCATGTAGTTATTTTTCCTTCTAATAAAAAAATATGTGTAGGATTGACTTGTAATTTATTTTAACTGTCGTTTCAGCTTTGATTGTGACGGCACTGACGAGTGGTGTGCTTATGGAAAACTTTTAACTTACCCTTGGAACAGCTCTTCAGTATTATGTATTCCAGCTGAATGTCATATTTTTGGATCTTGACTTATCTGAAATTTTCCTGTCTAATTTAAATGATATATTCTTCATAATGTCATCTTTTGGGATCTTGGCTTATCTGAAATTTTCCTGTCTAATTTAAATGATATATTCTTTATTCAGTTGTCTACTTGTAATCCTTTTGCAAGTATACAGGTACCTCACTTACATTATATCCCTTACATGTCACTTGATATTTTGCGTACCTATCTGATTTTTTTGGGCAATCTCAACATGTGTTAGGCTTGGTCTTTATGGGGGTGTTTGGAAAAAGTGAATTGAATTCAATACTGCAATTGAATTCAATTAAGCTATTTGGAAACACAAAAATGGGATGAATTCAATTAATGCATGTAATTGAAACCCATCTTCTTTATAAATTTAATTCACTCCTCCAAGTATAGGAATTTTATTACATTAAAGCTTGAGGAAGACACCTTTGAATAAAAAATTGTTGTTTGCTGTGAGTTTATAACCGGACATTCATCAAAGTTTACATCAAAGTTTATATATTTATTGTAGGTTTTTATGGAGTATAATTCTTTGCCCTGTATTTCTTATTAAGAATCACTCTATGTCATTCAAAAGTAGCGTTTTGCTTTTTTGTTCTTTCATTCTCTGAGCTACTTCACTTCTCACTCTCTTGTGCTTCACTTGATTGGATTCCAAATACTATTAATTAAATATTACTAATAATTAATTAACAACAATATAATTAATTAAAATACAATTTATTCATTAATTAAAATATTGTAATTAATTAATTACAATATAATTAATTAAAATTAATTACAATATTTTAATTAATTAATTAAAATATAATAAATGTTTATTTCTCAATATTTTTTACAAATTAACTACTATTAATTATAATAGTAATCATTTCTTCCTCTTAACCAACCATAATAATAATAATAATAATAATATTCATTCTCATTTCTCACTATATTCATTCTCATTCCCAACAGTGTAAATTAAATTCAATTCAATGTCATTAACAAATTGAATTCAATTAAAAGATTTCCAAACAACCGGTATGTTATTGCTTGCCTTAGATATTGCTGGTAATTGCCTGTAGATGTACAGGTAACATCACTTTTTTTATGGACTGACTTTATTTTATTTGTAAGATCTCAATCATGGTGGAAAAAACATTTTCTCAATCTAATCTTTCTTCTGTAGTACCTTCTTTGTAGGTAAATCTAGCCATAAATATGTAAAAGATAGCAGTAATTGGCTTTTTAAAGCTTATTACGGAAACCAAATGTTTATGGCGTATTGTTGTGCTGCATGTGAGGTAAATATTACCAAGATGCTTATATTTCTGACGACATAATTGCATGACATCATTGTTACTTGTCATGATCCTGCTGTGTCAATTCTGCAGGTTCTTTATATAACTCTATTTCTTCTTGTCGAACATTAAACTGAAAATTTGATGGATGTAAGTGTCGATAAAAGTAATTACTTTTGTGTTTCTCCAGCAAGAAGCAAGATCTTCTTGCTAATCTTGGGTTTTATGATTTTTTTCTTTCAGATATTAATTAATTCTAAGGAACAAGATCTGCTCATCTCTTTATTAGTTGGCTTGAGGTAATTGTTCTATTAAGTGGAAGAAAAAAGAATTAAGGTCAAGGAGTTTTGTGAAGTCAAATGACACGCATCTTTACTTGTGCTATTTTCCTTATTTGCAGTTCGATCCTGTTTTAGAAGCATTTGGGAACATAAGGACTGTTAGAAACAATAACTCAAGGTGGGAAGGCCAATCATGGGAACTTTCTTTGTCTTTAGTAAACGCCTTTTCTGCTTCGTATTTGGTTGGTTCTAGCTCTTATGTATGTATCCAATTCTATAGTCGTTTTGGTAAATTTGTGGAGATTCAGTTTAATCAACAGGGAAAAGAATTTCTGGAGCTGATTTTAAAACTTGTTTATTAGAAAGATCACGAGTTTGCCAGATTTCTGATCCTGAGAGAAACTATCAATGTTTCCTTAAGCTTTGTGCTGCACCAGTTGAGAGACTTATTTTGAGATTGCTTGAAAGAACTAACGGACTGAACGTAGATGTGTTCTTTGGCACTATTTTCCCTATGATTAGGCTACTTAAGCAAATTGTTATGAATTGGATGGTGTTGCTGAATCCAAGGAATACATTCCATTTGGAAGTAGAGATGTCACAAAAAAACTCGACCCGACTCAATTTTAACCCGAGTTAATCGTCGGCTTGACCCAATCGTTACGTTCAAAACGACGTTATTTTAAAAGTTTTTTTATTAAAAAAATGACAGTTTGAGTTGGCCCGGCCCACCAGTGGCCCATCGAGCCATAGGCCGAGCCACAGGCCACCGTGGGCCTAAGTCGAGCCGAGCTGGACTAGGAGTAGCCCAAGCCAAGCTCGATCTATTGACATATCTATTTAGAAGAGCATGAAGATTGTCAAAATAACTTATGATGAAATCTTTGAATTTTTATTATTAAGAAATGAATTAAATTAAAAATTGATATTAATATCTAATATTATACAGCAACAATATTCAATAAAAATTTTGCTGACATGTGAGGTCTAGAGAGGCTTAATAATATTCATCATTACCTCTAATTAGTAGAGATTAATATATTATATTATAATAAGACTAAAATAAAAAACATGATAATAAAATTAAATAGATTTTATGTTTAGTTTTTGTTATAAATTTCAAATAAATAGTGTTTAATAGAAAATATAGGAAACAAAAAGTTAAAAAAGAAAATGGAATCAAACGTATTTTTTAAAATCCTGTTATAGTTTTGCTATTTTTAGAAAAAAACCGTAATTGAAGTGAGCAATTGTGTTTTAAATTTTTGTTTATTTTATTTTAAAAAACACAAAAAATAAGAATAATTTAGTAAAAATTTTGTTAATAACATAAGATCTGAAGATACTAAATAATACACTGTTAGTTGATATCAAAGAAAACAATAAATTTGAAAAAGGAAAAACGAAACAAACAAACAGCATCTCAGCTTTTTTTTTGTTGCCCACGAAATATTTTAAGAGGGGCTCAATTATAAGAAGACACTTTTAAATTATCCACACCTAAATTAATCCCTGCTCGAGTTAAGCAAGTCTCTTACAAAAGGCAAAATTCTAGCCTCAAATTTTAAACAATTACATAAATAAAGGCGAGTTTGAACTTGCAACTTTATTTAAATTATAAGAACTTCTTACCAACTCACCTACACCTTATGTTAGTGTCTCAGCTTTTTCAACGCGCGATAAATTAAAGACACTAACATTTTGACTCGAGGAAATTCAAAATTGTACGCCAAATTGGCATTTAAAACAACTGAAGTGAGCCAACGTCTAGTAAAAGCTTTACCATGAACTAAAAGAGTCGGAGTGCCTGATTTAATTGGCATCATCTCTTCCGTATTACGAGCATGTGCGGTACCTTTCGAGTTCTTAATGGCAGAGCCTAGTCAACTATCGTAATTTGACTACACTTCAGTCCACTCAAGCCAGTTAAGTTCCCACTTCTTCTCGAAGTTGACTTGCCAATCTTTTTTAATAAGAGTCCTACTCATTCCGTTGTCTTCTTTGAAATACAAATAGATATATACTTCGGAGAGTCTAATTACTAAATAAGCTTACAATAGTATATATAATAAATCTTAAAGTATTTGATTTCATTTACAAATAAATACTTTTCTAAACATTTTTTATTAAAACGTTTCATAATTATTAACTAATGTCTACATACCACAAATTAAAAATATATATGTTGTAACTATTTAAAAGAATATAGACTTTTGATTTAATCTAATTCAAGACATAAATATACTAATAGAAAATAATTGAAATTAAGAAAAAGAAGAAAGTTGGTAAATCTGTAATTGAAACCTAACAAAAAATTTATATGTAGAAATAAACGCTGAAGTTGCTGTAAAAATGACGAGGAAATTTTTTTTCATTGCCTATATGCTTATTGCCATTATAAAGTTCGATTCTACTTTAAACAACAAGAAGAATAAGATTAATTTTCATAAATAAATTTATGAAAAAGAATTACATAGATAATAAAAATAGAAATTAGCGAATAATATAAGAATTATTTTGAAGAAGATAAATCAAATTTTTATTTCCTTCCTCTTCCTAACTTGGGTTTATCATCCCATTTTCACTTTCTTCTCTCTTTTGATCAGTTGTCTGATACTTTGCATGTTGATGTCGCAAAGGAGTTGCTTTGAAGATTGAAGAGAATTTCTTGATGAAATGTTTGGACAGAGTTTACAAATATTTCATTATTTTAATCCGTTTATTAGAAAAATATGTGAAGGAACAATTAAAAATGAGAAAGAAGAAACAAATATGATTAAAAATGGCGAGAAGCAACAAATTTTAAAAAATTAATATGAATTTAATACTCATTATACATGATTAAATGATTGTATATATAAGTACATACCCTACATCCGATCATTTAGTTGCAATTTTAATGACATAATTGTTTAAACGAATCATTATATTCATTTAATTAAATCATATATAAGATAAAGTTTATGGGAGTAAATATACATTACAAATATAAAATTATGATAAGATCATAGTTATGATATTCATATTGCATTTATATATTATTTTAAGTTATTCCTAATCAGCTATTGATATTGGACATTAATAGAATATAAAAAGATTAGAAAATGTTATATTTCTTTCTTACAATGGAAGTAGTTAATCTTATAAACTAAAAAATGGAGATATTTAAGCAAATATATGACTACTTATTAGAGAACAAGTTCATTGAATTGACCTGATATAAGAATTCATTTAGAACGTTAGTTTTATGTTTATAGAAATTCTCATTGTGATAATTATGTAAGTAATATTTTGACTTAAGATCTCTAAAGTATCTCATATAGAGATTGCTATATTTTAGTACTATTTATGACTTATTTTACTCAAAAGTAGCTTAATTGATAGTTATAGGATATATTATGAATTATATGGAAATAATTGAGTGATTACTATATGATTCATCATTCTAAAGTAATTAGGGAGAATGTTATATTGTTCTCAGTTAGTATTAATTTAGAAAATCTTTAACCAAAGTAGAATGATACTTTGAAAAAAGCTTTAAATATCATTAATTGAATTAATTACTAATAATGGAGAATTAGTATGGTTGAACTCAAACAGAATAGACATTATTTTCATACTTTATATTTAATTAGAATATTGTGTGATGAAAAATTGAATTATATAAGAAATCATACACGAAAAGGTTATTCAAAATCATTTTGACATTCCTAACATTTGAGTAAACATGATGTGTTACTAAACATCAATTTTGATTTATAAATATAAATTATTTAATTGGAAAAAATTAAAGAGGTTAATTTATTATATTTAGGATTATAATTTTTTACATTTTAACATAATTTAGTAACCTAACGGGTCACACGCAAAGAACGATTGATGAGAGAAAAATAATTTAATAAAGTTGAACTTGATTAATTGAAAAACTTTAAAATTAAAGATGAGATATTTAATAAATAAATATTAGTATAAGATATTAGATGTTATTTGGGTTTAAATAGTAATTAACAAGTATTAGTTATAAGTCTAATTAGAGTTTAATTAAAATTAAAATTTTATTTTAATTAAGTTACTAAAAGATTCAAAATCTATTATATAGGCCTAGGCTCTAAAGGAGCTAGTAAGAATTCCTACTCAATTTATACCACTTGTAAAATATTTTTCACGCTTTTGTGATAGTAGCTATGATGTACTAATTTTAAAAACAATTTAAGAGAAACAACAAAAGCTACCAAATAAGGTATGAATTTATGATTTATGTTTTACTATATTCAGGCATTAATGATGTCATAGAATTTAAGGGATTTTGGCTTTTGAAAAATTAAACAAAAAATATTTTATTTATTCTATTTTGCATGAGATCACACGTCGTCTCGATATGTTAATAGTAATATAAGAGCCAACTTTAGTTCTGTAACCTGATTATCATATTATAGATAAGGCAATTTGATAATTTTTGTTAATTGGTGAGAGTAAACCTGAGAAAAGCATTTTGTTCACGGTGTATCATCTCTACCTAGCTTTTTACAAAACCAAAAGCAAGAGATTGAAACACCCATCAGCGAAAGTGTGACAACTATGTTACTTGACTTTTATCCTTCCCATGTTGCTTTGACATATTTCTTTTGTCATTTTGACGTTAAATTTTCTAGTTATTTTTATAGTGGGTGATGACTCGAGATGTTGCTTACAATAAAGTGAAGTTGTTGGGCGTTGGTACAGATGGTAGCAACATCTTTTTAAAGATGTTTGTGATAAAGAAGTTGGCAGTGACAGGTAGCTGCAGCTATTGTGGTAATTGCAATGATGTGTTTTTAGTGGACTGAAGACATAATGCATACAGGTAGGAATGACAATGGTCTCTCCTTGAACATGTGGCGATTTCTACTAATCTTTTGTTGACTGCAATGGCGAGAAGCATCTTTCAGTAAGGGCAGTAGGAGAGTGGCAACGGTAATTTGTTATTTTGTGGCTAAGATTTTTCCAATAAAAGGAGGGTGTTTAGCAATTGGGATAGAGTATTCTAGGTCCGAAATAGGGTTGTTTAGTTGTAAGTTTAAGTGATAAACTAGGATAAGAGTGTTGGGATTAATAAGTTTGAGTTTGACTTAAACCAAAATAAGTTAATCCAAGACCAGAATAAAAGCTTCGGGAACAAATTAACGTAATCCTAAAAGTTTAATTAAATTGTTTCAAGCATAGAATAATGTATTCTTTAACTTGAAAAAAAATTAAACTTTATAACAAAATTTTTTTAAATTATTTTAAAATTCAAAATTAATCAATTATTTTTCTTGATTTGATTATGATTAGTAATTGAGGAATAGAATTCCTCTAGATCTCAAAGTATCCCCTCTAATTCAAAATGGTGATTGGTATGGGAATTTTAGAGGATTTCCTACACTTGTTGAACACTTAATTTCCTCAGTTGATTGAAGGGAACAGAAAAGATCTCATCTTAGTGAAGAATCACAAATGAATCTTGTCACAAAATTCTCACAAGCAGATCAGAAGAAGTTAATTGGCATAATCTTTTATGAAAACAAACTCTTATTCTAGTGATTAAAAACAAGATTAGGACCATGAGCAAGTGGTTTTGCACAAATGACTCAACTTGTGTATTATGCAAAGAAGCTGATTAAGACAGAAATCATGTCTTTTTTCTATGCAAATATTCAAAAGCTGTATTAAGCAGAATTCTACACACAATTGCAATGGATAATTACACATATGAATAGGAGGAGACTTTGAATTGGTTCATCAACCACACTAAACATGGAATTCAAAATGAAATATTACTCAAATCTGCATTCGCCACCACTATTATTACACTCTTTGGAAAGAAACAAACAATACATAGTATAACAGTGTTGAAGAAGACAAGTACTAGCTAGCTATGAGAATATCTAACTAGATTAGAGCTGCTTTCATTGCAAAGAATGCAAAAAATCTACTCTTCCTTAACATGAAGAACATATGGAACTTATAATTATTATGATGTATTGGTCATGGAACTTATTTGCGTTTCCAATCAAGCTATAAATTGACAAAAAGTCAGTCAATTAGAACTCATTGTAATGATGAACTAGCTTTTGCTAGAGTTAATACAATTTATTGATTTTCCAAAAAAGGATTAGTAATTGAATTGATTCCTAATTTAAATTTTAGAAAAGCTATTTTCAAGAATTAAAATAAATATATTTCAATTAAATAGAAATTAATTAATTAGATTCCTTATTTTCTTAAGTAATTAAGAAAAGTGCTTTTTAATTAAATTTATTTATTTCAATTTGATTGAGATCAACTAAATTTATTATTTTATTTATTTAGAGAATCATTATTTTATTTATTTAAATAATAAATTTCTTGATTCATTAGAAAATATATTTTCTTGATTAAATTTAAAAGATTTTTATTTATTAATTAAGAAATGAGCTTTGTGTTAATATTTTTTTAAAATAATTTTCTAACTTATTAAGGAACAATTTTCTAATTAATTGAGAAATTAATCTCTAATGGACTTTTTAAATTAAATTTAAAAGTGTTTTTAATTAAATTTGAAAGTAATTTACTTTAATATTAGAAAGTAGTTGTCTAATTAAAAAAATTACTTCTAATTATATTAAAATAGTTTTTCAATTGGATTAGAGTGTTGAATTTTTAAAAAAGAGGTTTTCTGAAATTATAATAAGTAAGAAGTATAATTTTATTGATTTCTTTTAGAAATAGATTGTTGACTAACTTAACATTAATTGAATTTAAACGAGATCATATCTTACTGGAAAGGTTCAAGTAATCTTTTAAGAATAGTAGTTAGAGTCACTATTTTGAATAAAATAATAAAAAGTAACCATATAAATAGTTAAAATCATAATCTTATTTGGTTGCCATGGAATTTAAATAGTTACTTATTTTCTTATATTTTTATTTTGTTCTAAATAAAAATTATCTTTACTTAGTATAGTTGATAGTAAGATTTAGTGAACTAAATTTCTTGGACGTAAGTTAGGCTTGAAAAGAGTTGTCAAAGTCAAAGAGGAAAGTTAAGCATCTATTATGCAATATTGTTATTAATCCTTGTTGAGGATTGGTAACAAAAATTTATAGATATGTGAAAATCATAAAGATGGCATAATTTAATGACGTTTTAAATTAACTAATATTTTATAAACTTTGATAACAACACGTAAGACGTGTATGACCACTATGACAACACAATGTAAATAATTGTATAGAGGAGAGCAGAAATGTATAATATATTGATGAAATTGTTCTACTCTATTTAACATACTAAAAACATAAAAACGAACTAAAATAAAAGGTGTTTGCTATAGTATAACAGTAGTTGTCATTAAAAGAAAATTAATTGCATGATTTTTCTTGTTAATACATAATATGATAGAGATCATATATTTCTAATTCATACTTTTGAATATTTGATACTAAATTTGGATTCAATATTACCATAATGATTAAGGCATAATAATAAATAAATTGTTGAATAAAAATAGCTAATTTAAGTTCATATAAACAATTTGTACATGTTGAATCAAAGGAGAATTATGATTAACATAAGTGTCAATAATAAAATGCTAATTAACTTAGACCATTTTTTTAATGTCTGGTTGGTTAAATCAATATAGTGAGAATTATAAAGTTGTGTAAGAGGATGTATGTATCCTTTGATTATGAATTATACGTAACTTGTGAACTTATTATATTGAAAAAGGAACAAATCAACCTTTGTTGAGAAGATAATGATGGTAGTAAATTGTTAAATTATATATATAATGTACAAGATGTAATAACAATTCATAAAAGGAAGATACTTGTATTTTATTAAATATACTAATGAATTTATTTTATATAGTCATCCATATTAAAAGAAGTATTGATTTATAATTTCAAATTCTTTAAATTTAAATAGAAATTAAGTATTGAGAATACTGAAACACTACAATGAGATTGATACGATGAAATTTAAAATTTCTTGATTATTTAGAAAGAAGGAGACTCTTTGGTGAATACTTCCCACGTATAAATTCTATAATAGTATAGATTTGTATAGGAAAGAAAATATAATATGAGATATTATATAATGTAATTTTTTATAACTAAGTCTAGTATAACAACTTACCTTGATAGTTTAATTAAATCAAATGGCAAGATTTCATATTAGATATGAAATGGTAAGATTTTAAAAGAGTTAAACTAAATGATTTTGGCATGTGATGCTTAGTTGAAGGATATAGTATTCACTAAGTTTAAATTGGATAATAGAAAGTTATGAGATATTAAAAATAGTTGGATATAATCTTATAGACAATAACAATAACAACAATAACAACAACAACGTCCCAATAAGAAATTAGTTGAGAAGCAGGGCTGGGAGGTCCAAAAGTACATGACCTTATCCCTAGCTAGTAGAAAGATTGTTTCCAATAAAACTATAGGAATTTTTTTAAAAAATGATTGAAAGAAAAGAATAGCCAAATACATAAAAATAATTGCATAAATGAAAAATACAAAATCAAAAAATAAAGATAAAAGTAAATAAATAAATAAATAGACAAGAAAGAAAACAAATAAGTAAATAAACAAAAAATAATTAAAAATAAACGAAAGTAAAAAAGTAAGTAAATAAAATAATCAAAGAAATAAATATTGTAAACAAAAGTATTAAGGATAATTAAAAGACATGACTCAAAATGAAAATGTTTAAAAGGGTTATGAAAAGAGGACTTCTTTATGTAAGGTCCTTTACGCATATCTTAGTTTCCAAAGTTGTCTATTGAGGGTCAAGTCTTTGTTAAACTCTAGTAGGACCATATGATTCCTAATCACTTTCCTCTAACTTTTCTTGGATCTTCTTCCTCTTCTTTTGTTACAGTCCTTAAGTACAATATGCTCGTATCTACTCATTAAAATGTCTTGATGTCTCCTTTTAACATATTCAAACTATTTAAGTCTTGTCTTAATTTACCATCTGTATTAACCGCCCTTAACTTGACTCTTACCACTATATTCTTAATCTTATCTCCTCTTGTAGGGTTACACATTGAAGAGAACATCTTTATCTTTGCCACGATTAACTTATGACTATGCACTTATTTAATTGTCCAACACTTCACCCTATAAAGTATGGTTGTCTTAATTGATAAATGGTGAAATTTACCTTTTTTTCTTTAGTAGTATCTTCTTGTCATATAAAATTCCTAAAGTACCCTTCCATTTAAATCACCCTGATTTGATACGATGGACTATGTCGTCATTTATCTCACCAATTCTTTGGCTGATAAATCCAAATGATTTAAAACAATCTTTTTGTAGTATAACTTTTGTACCTATCTTAATCTCCATATTATATGTAATTTTGTGATGCAAAAGTTTACACTCTAGGTACTTAATTTTAGTCTTACTTAATTTGAAGTCCTTTAATTCTAGTATATCTCTCTAAAGTTATAGTTAGACATTAACATCCTTTTTTTGTTATACTAAAATAATGTCATTAGCAAATAACAAACATCTAAGGCAATTTCTCTTGAATATTGTTGGTAAGCTCATCCATAACTACTGCAAACAAGAAGGGGCTCAAACAAGGATCCTTGGTGTAGTTCGATATCGATAGAAAATGTTATGTATCTCCTTTTGTCATTCTTACTCTAGTCTTAACACCTTCATACATATCTCTAATAACTTGTATATAGGTAACATGAACTCTCTTGAGTTTTAAACACTTCTATATGATTTCCCTAGGTACCCTATCATAAGTCTTCTCTAAATCAATGAAAACTATGTATAGATCCTTTTGTCTATCCTTATAATAAAACCATGTACAGATCTTTCTGTCTATCCTTATAATATTCTATTTATCATATAAGGAGACATATAGATTCTATGTGGACTTTCTTGGCATGAAACTAAATTAGTTCTCTGAGATAGTTGCACCATTTCTCACTCTCTTCTCTATTACCCTCTCCCATAACTTTACAGTGTGGTTGAGTTGTTTGATGTCTTTATAGTTGTCACAGCTTCAAAATTCCCCTTTGTTCTTGTAGAAAGGAATTAGTTTGCTAAGTTATACTCATCCAACATTTTTGCGAACTTGAGGATCACATCAAAAAGCTTAACTAACCAATTAAGACTCTTTTTTTATAGTCTCTTGGGTAATTCATTAGGTCCTAGTGCCATTCTACTCTTCATCTTCCTCAAAGCTCATCAAATTTATTCCCTCGTGATACATTGATAACAAGTGAAGTTACTATATTGCTTAGAAGTGTTAGTATCTCCTAAAGAATTGTTGTTATCTCTACCTTTATTAAAAAGCCTATTCTCTTGATGTCATTTTCATCCACGAGCACTCTTCCTATTTCATCATACAAAGAACTTGGATCAAGTCCTATATTCTTCATTCCCTAACTCTCGGTAGCTTAAAAATATATTTTCTCCATCCTTAGTCTCCAATCTTTGATATCTGGTTGGCTCTATCTAAGACTACCTTCTTTACCTCTTTCTTTGCTAACTTATAACTCTCTCTATTAGTTACTCTCTCTTCATCCATGTTATTATCCAATAGAGCTTTTTTGTACATCCTTTTTTATTTTCATCTTGTCTACGACCTCTTTATTCCCTACCAAGACTTCTTAACACCCCTAAGTCCTTAAGAAACTCCTAAGATATCCTTCGCTACAATCCTTAAAAGATTTGCTATTCCCTCCCATATTTTCGAGTAAGCAAACAAAAAAATTCATATTTGTTCTATATTACATGCATAATCAAATACCACCTCGATTTATTAGTGGTATATAAAATGATTTAATTGGTGATGGTGTGAACTTTTCAAAGAGTCTCCCAGTCTCATAAACAATGGTCCAAATCTTTTTTTTTAATAAACAATGGTCCAAATCTTAATCGGACATGTTTGCTAAAAATTTTCTCCCAAAAACCGTCTTTGGAATGCTTCTGAGTTTGAAATTATTTGGAAGCTCTCTTCTAAATTTATTGAGTTGAGTACAAAGTATAGGAGCCTAGTCCACTGATATGAATTAGATTAAATTAATTTATTTTTAATATAGAAAAGATGAGAAATAAGGACTTAATATCATGCAGATTTAAACTGTTAAGCGAAATCCTTTTTTAAATGAATGATGAAACGACACAGACGATTCCAACTTCAACTTATGGATGTATTTACATTGGAGCCCTGTTAGTGTAGTTGTTGTATTCTTGCAATTAAATGCATATATTTGCATGATAAAAATAATAATGTAGGATTTTTGAACTGTTAGCCTTCATATCTCCTTCCTTTTTTATGTGTTTGAGACGGGTACGGGTTGTCATATCAACTCCATCAAGCAATTTGAACTCTTGGTTTACATTTCTGTTTACGACATCAATCAATTGGACAGATTCGTAATTAGTCATAGATATTTTTCAATGTTCAAATAGGTAGTTACACGTATTTACTCCCACAACTTGATGGTTACTGGCTCTGTCCGGCCATGAACTTATATTAGTCTCCAGTTATGACTAAAGTGTGTAACCGTCTCCACTTAATATCAATGCGACAAGACAACTACGGTCCTGCTAGGATGCTTTATTGAAAGGGACTTGACATAGAAACACTAAACCTAAAGGAAACAATTGTCATTTGGATTACGGCGTATGGCAAGATTTTTCCATCACAAGTTTTTTTTTTCAATCAAACGATTGGATATTACTATTTACTTTCGAGAAAGTATCATAAGTAACAAATATTTGGTTAAAAAATAATTAAAGACTAGTTAATAATAAGTTTCCGGACTATCTTTATCTTAAGTTTTATAATTTAAGTGAGATGGATTGGTCATAGCACAGAACAGGACATATGGTTCAGCCTTAAATGTAAACCAATGAGGAGGCAAACAATAAGATAGATAGGAAATGGAAATGGGAACGGGAACGGGAACGGGAATTCTGACTCTCAATCATTAAAACCTCCATACCAAAAAGAAGGAAAAAAGCATTCTTCCGTTCACACTTTGGGCCCATCAGAATAAATAATGCACACTCATTCCGTGAAGTACCCAAACAGATAAACTGCTGAAGAGAGAGAAGTCAAGAGGTAGAGTGCAACCATGAAGGATAATGGAAAAGAAACTCAAGAAAACATGGAGAAGAATCTTAAAGAATCCATCGAAAATGGTGAGGCTGATGAGGTCACAATTGAAAAGCCAAAGCTCAATTATAGAGGATGGAAAGCTATGCCATTCATCATAGGTATGTGATATAAAGCTTGTTCATTAATTCTCTCTTTTTGCTTCTTTTTCTGTTGGTAGATTTCTGTATATTTATCCTCTTTATATGTAAAAATGAGAAACAGTAAACTTTTTTCAGGGAATGAAACTTTTGAGAAGTTGGGAGCCATTGGAACCTTGTCCAACCTCTTAATATATCTAACTACCGTCTTCAACATGAAGACCATTACAGCTGCTACTATAATCAACATCTTCAATGGTACTTGCAACTTTGGCACCTTAATTGGAGCGTATCTCTGTGACACTTACTTTGGTCGTTACAAGACCTTGGGGTTTGCTACTTCGGCGTCTTTTCTGGTAACGGAAACCTTCATGCTTTAGCAGTGCTGCAGTTTTGTACCTTTTACTCAACTTTTCCTTACTGAAATTAAAGCACACTATATCCTTGTCCCTAAAATTGGATGGATAATGATGATAGTTGATATCTGGATGAAATCTATTCTTTTGGTTTTTTTTTTATAGAACCAAAATGCGTTTATGTTTAGACCACAGAGTAGAAAGTGCCTTTTCATGTAAACGGTTGGCAACTTAGCATGATAATATAATAATTTCCTAGAGTGTGACTGTGACAGGCATTTACCATTGGATAATGTAGTTGAATTCCTTTGAAAACATAATATAATGCATGACATATGGCATTTTATTCTTGGAAGGGACTACTTTGCATACAATTGACAGCCGCAATCTCTAAGTTGCACCCACCTCACTGTGCGAAAGAGAGTAGCATATGCAAAGGCCCAACAGCAGGTCAAATGGCATTTCTGTTTACAGGATTTGGACTAATGGTAATAGGAGCTGGCGGTGTGAGACCTTGTAACTTAGCCTTTGGTGCAGACCAGTTCAACCCCAACACAGACTCTGGGAAAAGGGGTGTTAACAGTTTCTTCAATTGGTACTTCTTCACATTCACTTTTGCGAAAATGGTGTCCTTGACTCTTATAGTTTATGTCCAGTCCAATGTCAGCTGGGCCATAGGTTTAGGAATTCCTCCAATCCTTATGTTTATTGCATGCGTTCTCTTCTTCGTGGGCACAAAAATATATGTCAAAGTAAAAGCCGTTGGCAGTCCAATGACTAGTGTAGCACAGGTTATTGTTGTAGCAATCAAGAAAAGGGGCCTAAATCCAGTGCCACAACCTTGGATTTCCCTTTTCAAGTACATGCCTTCCGAGTCTCTCAACGTCAAACTTCCTTACACTGATCAGTTCAGGTAAACCAACTTCACTTTATTTCGAGTATCCAAAGAAACACTAAAGAATTTGGTTTAAGACTTTGCTCGTTAATTACTCGCGATGATCTTGTACAGGTTCCTGGACAAGGCAGCAATTATTACTCCCCAAGATAAGATAAACCCAGATGGATCAGCAGCCGATCCATGGAAACTTTGTAGCTTGCAGCAAGTGGAAGAAACAAAATGCGTATTGAGAGTGCTTCCAATATGGGTATCAGGCGTTGTATATTATCTTGCTGTGGTCCAACAAAACACTTATGCTGTGTTCCAAGCTAGTCAATCTGATAGACGCCTAGGGAATACCGGCTTTAAGATTCCAGCTGCAACTTACGTTGTGTTCATGATGTTAAGTCTGACCATTTTCATACCTATCTATGATCGAGTCCTAGTTCCCTTTGTTCGAAGAATAACAGGAAAAGAAGGCGGTATCTCAATGCTTCAAAGAGTAGGCTTTGGCATAGTATTCTCTATCTTCACAATGTTAGTTTCTGCCTTGGTTGAGGAGCATAGAAGAACAATTGCTCTAAGCAAACCAACTTTAGGGATTGAGCCAAGAAGAGGTGCAATTTCATCCATGTCCGGTTTCTGGTTGATTCCTCAGTTTGCACTAGCGGGGTTAACTGAAGCATTTGCTTCCGTTGGTCTAATTGAATTCTATTACAAGCAGTTCCCGGAGAACATGAGAAGCATTGCAGGGTCTCTTTTCTATTGTGGCTTAGCAGGTTCTAGTTATTTCAGTAGCTTGTTGATCATGATAGTTCACAAATCAACAAAGAGAGGAGCCACTGGAAATTGGTTGTCAGAAGATCTTAACAAGGGAAGACTAGATTACTTTTACTTCTTGATCGCTGGCTTGGGAGTGATAAATTTAGGCTACTTTTTAATCTGTACAAGGCGGTACAGGTATAAGGCTAGTGAGGATGGTGCTACTGAAGTCAACTTTGAGATGAAAACATCAGAGAAAACCTCAGCTTGATAGTAGTCAACGACCGACATTTATGATTCTAAAACAAAGTACGAGAAAGTTGGATATATACGGCTTCCAACTTGCACATGCGAACTTTTGTTGATGATTAATAATGAAAAGCTCCGTCAGTGGTTGAAACAGGATGTCCCATAGCATGTGGTTCATAATGCCAGGGCCCAAGACCAAGAAGTTCAGTATTTCTTCTTAGGGAAACCGCAATTATGCAATGTTAAGCAAAATATACTCTCTGGTGTTTACTGTTGCCATTTAGCACAACTCGGAATTTTCATTCAGCAGAAGAAAAATCATAATGGCTAATCGGATAATTATGTTAGTATTGAAAACCTGTAAACACATTATTTTTATTTCAATAAAAGCTAATTAAATAACATCTATAATTTTTAAAGACAACATTGTTTTTAGGTGTATAAATATGCTTTTTAACGACATCTTAACAGTAAGGGGACGGAAGATATATTAATTAAATAGTATTTGATAGCTTTAAAAAACGGGAGACTAGTATGATAGTTTGTTAAACCCTAGGGAAGTTCTAAGGAATTAGCCCGAAATTTTTATTTACAAGATATAAAAATCTTTTCTTCTCTCAAATTCTTAATATCTTTATTAAAGTTTAAAATTGATAAGTAATTGATTCACACTTTGAACTTGTTTCACTAGCAATTTAGTATCAATTTAATATTTTGATATTATTTATAACACTAAAACAAATCGGCATTAGATTCAAACTTCAAAATTTTTCATTAAATAAAATTAGCTATGAATTAATTATCAAAATAAATTTAAACATAAGGCAATGTTTTAAAAACTCGACTAGACATCAAACCGGTTAGACGAAAGGTTTAATCAGTATTAAATTATTATAAAATTAGTATATAATAAATAACAAATAAAATTATAAAATAAGTAAAAATAAATAAAAATAAAAATACATAGATGTTTATTATTGCACAATGAGCTAATAATAAATTCAATCTAATATTTTCGATCGAATCGGTTTTTATATAAACAAGATATTACAATAAATGAAATCGGATAATTAGTTGTTTCATACTATTTTCAATTATTGATCGATCTGATTCGATTTTTAAAATATTGGTGTAAGGGACGATAATAATCTTTAACACCTAATTTCAATTTTATTATTTTAATAAAAATTGTAATATCTCATGTTAAAAATTATAAAGATTATTATTATTGTTATATACAATTCTTAATTAGTTTTTTTTATTACTAGTGGTTTTGAAAATCGAATATTGGATCATGTGAGTTTGTTTAGAATTGAAATGTGAAATTAGGTTATGTGAGCAAGTTAGGACTTAGAGCATTTCTAAGTATCCATGTAGATATCAAATCGTTTGTAATTCAAGAAAAGATAGAGAAGATGAAAATGGATGTACATTATGCTTAAGAGAAAACTGTCAAATTTTTGTAAGTGTTATACTCAAAACTAGTAGCTACAAGTCTTTTATACATTGAACAAACTACCTGTACTGCAGTGTAACTTACATATTTATCACAGACCTTGGTCATATTCAACCTTAGCATAGGAATGAGAACAATCTATTGCTTCTTCGTCTTCCATATTACGAAGGAATATATGATAGCCAATCAACTATTGATTTAGGTCCTACAATTAATTGGTTAATCATAGTTTAGTAACATAATTATTTAAAGGTGTTCTTCATATTATACATAGTAGATGTATATAATAAAGTTTATGGGATACATGTACATTGCAAATATAATTATGATAAGATCATCATTACGAGATTCATATTACATTTATGTGTTATTCTTATATTATTCCTAGTCATTGTTTTATTAAGATTAAACATTAATAAGATATAAAAGGACTAGTACTAATATGTTTTTCCTTATAAAAGAAGTAATTGATCTCGTAAACTAAAGTACGAAAATACTTGAACAAACTTATGATGCTTGTTAGAGGACAAGTTCGATGAATTGACCCCATATGGAAATTTTATTTGAAACATTACTTGTATGTCTATATAAATTGTTATAGAAATGATTGTATAAATGATTATTTAACTTGAGATTTATAAAATATCTCATATAGAGATTGTTATATTTTGATACTACTTATGGCTTATTCTAGTCAAAAATAACTTAGTCAGCTAGTCATTGAATATAAAATGAACTATACGGAGATAGTTGAGTGGTAAATATAAGATTCATCATCCTAAAGTGATTAGGAAAAATGTATCATTGTTCTCTATTGATTCGAAAAATCCTTAGTCAAAGTGGAATAATATTTTGAAAATAAGTTTTCAAATGTCAATAATTGAATGAATTACTATAGTAGAGAACTAAATGTCATTAATTGAATGAATTACTATAGTAGAGAACTAAATGTCATTAATTGAATGAATTACTAATAGGGGAGAACTAATATAATTGGACTCAAATAAAGTAGCATTACTTATATTCTTTGTGTTTAATCGAAATATTATTTAATGAAATGATTGAATTATACAGAAAAATCATGCACAAAAAGTTTAGTCAAAATCACTTTGACATTTCAAAATATATAGGTGATTATGATGCATTGCTAGACCTAAATCTTGATTTATAGATATAAATTATATAACTAGAAAGTTAAGATAAAGTAAAGGAGTTTAATTTATCTAATCCTAAATATAATTTAGGTTATAATTTATAAATATTATCAACATATTTAAAAACTTAATAGGTCACACAAAAAGAATGAGTTGAAAAAAAGAAATATTTTTTAATCAAATTGGATTTGATTATGAAATTTAAGAAATGTTATGATTAAATATGAGATATTTAATAAATAAGGACTAATATAATATATTGAATCTTATTTAGGCACAACTAGTGTTTAATTAGAATTAATTATAATTCTAATTAAAATTTTATTTTAGTTAATTAATAATATATCCAAAATTTGATAGTAAGGGAAACAGAATATATATTAACTAAAACATAGGAGTGGTATTTGATAGTTTTTAAAAATGAGAGATTAATATGATAGTTTGTCAAACCCTAAAGAGGTTTTAAGGAATTAACCATAAATTTTTATTTACAAGATATAAAAATCTTTTCTTTACTCAAATTCTTAATATCTTGATTAAAATTTAAAATTGATAAGTAATTGATTCACACTCTAAAATTGTTTCACTAACAATTTACTATTAATTTAATATTTTGATATTATTTATAACACTAAAAGAAAATGGAGTTGGATTTAAACTTTAAAAGTGTTTATTAAATAAAATTAGTTATGAATTAGTTAGCATAATAAATTGAAATGTTAAAGGCAATATGAATCTTTTATACTTGATTTCAATTTTATCATTTTAATAAAAATTGTAATATCTAAGAACTATTCCACCTGTAAAGTCGCTGACATAACACATAAGTTTAAACAAAAACACTATAATTGGTTGCCTATATAATTGGTGTTGATACTAATTTCTTTTACAAACTGTTGAATGTCTATATAATATGTACCAATAATATGAAGTATTGGAGGTGGGAAGATTGAACTCCAGAGTGGTCACCCAAGTTATGGAGCAACTCAGTGCAAATACCGAGGGAAGGTAATGGTAGGAGTTATTTTAGTTGCTTACATTAAATATGCAATTTCTGTTTCAGGTCATCAAAAGGAAATATCTCCAAATTCAGGATGATGAAATTCAACCAAAACCAAAGGCAAGCCACTCCAAGTCAATTCATAAAAGAGTTAGAGATCTTCAGCATTCCATAGATCATCAAAGCAATAGAAAACAAGAAGATCAGTATGTAGCATATCGGAAGGTACACCCGTTGACCCTTTGGAAGGAGCTCAGATTAACTTGCAAATGGAGCAGAAGAAAAGTCGATGGTATGATAGAGAAGGATGGAGAGTCATCAAGGGGTGCTGAACAAAAAAAGATGGAGAAGTTGTACTTCCGTTTGTGCAAGGCTTGTTTTCCATTCGGGGAAAGATGATTGCAGAGAAGTGGGGTTCAACTAAGATATATCAGGAACTTGAAAAGAGATGCTCTACGAGTGCAGTAAACAAAGAGGCAAGATCGGAAAGATTGGGTATAAGATATGAAACTCGAGTTGACAGAGAAAGCTGACAATCATGGAAGGTTTCATAAGCCCAACTTAAGTAAATAAAGAATGGAACAGAGAAATAATGGATGCAAGGATCAGGATGAAAGGCAGTATATGCAGTAGATAGTAAAAGAAGTTCATACAACAAGGAAAAGTTGTCCTTGTTAATATTGTAATCTAGCAAGAGATATCTGTAGGCATTAGAAAGAGTTGTTATACCTTTTCAGGTGTTACCATGACAGTTTTAAGGTGGGTTGATAACCTTGGGATTAGTATGAGATTGGTTTTTTATACAATTTCTGCTTATGTACATAACCCCTTATTTTCATGATTTATTATATATCTAATTTATCCAAAAAAAAATTCAATGTTACATCCTTATTCAATAAGTTGCATAAGGGTTGAGATATCTCAAATAAATCTTTAATAGATCTCCCATAGAAACCTTCATATTCCAAGACACTTATATTCCTCTTTTTATTGAGAGAAGATAACATCTTGTCCATTACTTCTATATTCTGTTCATCTACCTTAATCTTATTTGTTAAGATCTTATTACTTAAAATAATTTTTTCCTATATTACAAAGTGACACTTCTCCCAATTTAATACCAAATTAGTTTCCTTAATGCACTATAAAACGTTATTCAAATTTGTTAAGCAATCATCAAAAGAGTTCCCAAAAATTAAAAAATTATTTATAAACACTTTCATGCTTTTTTTAATAAAATCAGAAAATATGGACATTATTGCACTAAACTCACCCATGAACCATCCAAAATAATATAGATTATCCCAATATCTAACCACTTTAGAATTCAGTCCTAGTGACCTTTTTCATGTTAAGGTTTGGCCTTCTTTGATTTTCAATAATCGGATTATAGATTTCTTTCTTTAAAATCTTATCTTTCAAATCTTGTGCATGCAAATGAAGAGTTGATCCAACAAATTTTAGATATAGTCCACCTAATTATCTTTCATTAAAAATATATACATCAATTTAACAAGTTTATCATTAGATAAGTAAGCATTCATGATAATAGGCAATATTTCATTATCCCTTAAGAAAACATATTCTAGATATAGGGGAAATGGTTTCAATTTCAATATAGGGGGCTACACATTAGAAGAAGGAGGAAGTGTTTTACCTTTACCAAAATCCTTAAAGCTTTTACCTTGAATGTTGAAGTTAGCTCCGTTTACTTTAGCTACTGTGGTTACTATTTTTTTTATCATATTGGTTTGTTGTATCTCTATCCAGTGAAAGTTATTTTATATGGCCTTTTTCAAGTTCATGTTTGAAGATTTCTCTAATTAGTAAATCATGACAATAAATATTATAAGTATGATCAGATAAAACAAATTATCTAGTTATGTTTTTTGAATTAAACTTAACTTTTTCATTTGTCATGTTTAATAATAATCTACCATTTTCACATTTATTAGTCTTATGGTAGCCAAGAAAGGTCTTCCTAAGATAATGGAAACTTTAGTATTCTTTTCCATATCTAGAATAATGAAGCGAGTATGAATAAATAACTTTTTGACCTTAACTAACACATTTTCTAATAAAACTAAAAGGTGTTTAATATAATGATAAACTAATTACGAAGTTAAAATTATTAGTGTCAATTTTTAAGGTCCTAACTTTTTAACAATTGATCAAGGTATTAAAGACACGTGGAACCCAAATTACATAAATCTTTAGATAGATTAGCATTATCGATAGTGCAAAAAATAGAACTTCGTAAATCCTTAAGTTTTGGTGGTAGTTTATTATGGATTATGACATTCAGTTCGGCATTCAAGGAAATGTTCATAAACTCCTTCAATATTATCTTTTTAACTATGATCTCTTTGAGAAACTTGGTATAGGTAGGTATTTGTATAAAGGCATCTATAAATGAGATGTTTATGTGTAGCTACCTAAATACCTCCAAGTACTTTTTAAATGATGTATTTATTTTATTATAATTAAGCATCTGAAGGAAAGGAATGGAAGCCACATACTATTGGACTTTTTCTTAGATGACCTTCTCATTGCCTTTATCATTTGCCTATTAAACCCTACCTCCTTATGGTTATCATTTGATTACCTAATCTCCTTACCATTTCTCAATTTCACCAACTTACATTGCTCCTTTATATTGCTTAATAAGGATTCTTTCCTCTTAGAATTGAAATAATTGATTAGCTACCTAATTTGAAGTGTTAAATTTTTATTTAAGTAGCTATTAAAGCAAATTTTGCTTTAAAATTTTCAAATATCTCTAGTCATTTTTGCTAATATCATAATAGCAAACTCCCAATATGGCTTACTTTATTATTACTATTAGGGTCTTGTTGAAATCTTAAAATATTACTTTGTCTTTGCCCTTCTCCTCTTATTTAGTTGCTCCAACTAAAGTGTGGATAATTTCACCATTCTAGAATATATATGTTGTTTTATAGATAATTTTGTTGTCATTGGTAATTCTACAAGTAGTCCATGTGCTCTATTGGCTTAGCAAAATGGTTGCCCACTTGACATTCATCGCTAATACAACCCCCTAACTCATAACCCAATGCTTGAGTTGGACTTATAGATCAATTTAAGCTGTCAATTTTTCTTATAAGTGTTTCTACTTGAGTTGCCAACATTATGACCACATCCATATTCTGAATACCTGCTGACCGCAGTGCCCTAACCTTACTTGATAGCTTATTAGTAATTATCATAGTCATTTCCTTAATCAAGTTCAAGTCAACTTCAAAAGTCTTATTCTTTAAGGTTCCTCCAACTGATGCATCTACCATTTGTTTTATAGCACAATCTAAACCATTATAGAAAGTATGAAATTGAAACCATGTTGGTAGTTCATAATGTGAACACATCTTAATCCGTTCTTTGTACTTCTCTTATGACTCGTATTGGATTTTATTATCCAACTGTCAATAGGTAGAGATATCATTCATTAGTTTAGCAGTCTTTACTAGTGGGAAATACTTGGACCAAAAATTTATCCGTTAAGTTATCTCACATGGTGATTGAGGCTATAAGATGTGACTTCAACCACCCTTTAGCCTAGATATTACAATGAGAATAGAAACAACCCCAATATGATAGTGTTGTCAGATATTACATTAACTTTAAACGTGTAACATATCTTCATGAAATCGACAGTTTATGCATTTGTATATTCATTAGGTAATTTGTTGAATAGCATAAATTGTTGTAACATTTGCATGATGTTATGTTTAATCTCATAATTATTTAATATGATCATCAGTCATTGTATGCTTCACTATATCCTCATAAATAATGGCTTCTTATAGGATTGCATAAGTCCTATGCTCGCCTTCCATATTACTGCGATGTTGAACTACTTGTGTAGAAATCTTCTCTCTCTCAAATTGTTCGTAAAAGCATATTCTCAACCTTTGAATCCTTTTCCAAAAGCTCCGAAAAATATATTCTTGTCATACACCAAAAGTCATACACCTATAGTTAAATTTGTATAAACACAAAACAAATTCAATAATTAAATAAAAATTTTGAAATAAATATAAACAAAATAACTAGATTAATAGTTCTCAAATCTCTTCAATATTGCACATATTCCCTAATAACTTTATGTATATTTTATATAGACCTATCATTATGTAATAGTAAAGTGGTAGTAGGGGTCAATCTCACAAGAGATGAATATAACTACTTAGTTTAATCTTCTCAATATTACATAATTAATAATCAATTGGGTTTCTTTTTGAATGAATTTAAAAATGAATAAAAAATGTAAACTAATTTGGGTCACTACTAGAAAACTGAAATAATAATCAATAAAGAGAATCAATTGAATAAAAATGAGTTCCCTTCTAACTTCATCTTGCATCCTCGATTCAATTATAGGGATTCTACTATTTAGACCAATGAACTTTCCTAAAACAATGATCTATCATCCATCAAGGTATAACCACCTATCTCCATATTAATTGACCAACCTATATATCTAATTAGCAACCATCAAAATGTACTAGATTCTTTAAAACCTCACAACAAGTTATCCTAATGTTAGAAGAGTTCTATATCTAGATCCTCATTGAATCCTTAATATATGTTCCTAGTTTGAAAGTCATTTTGACTATATTTATATATGAATTCTAATTAAATCTAGGTTATCGCTTGTATAGGATCAATATTAATATTAACACACATAAATCTCAAACATATAACTCTTTATGAAAATTGAAATCAAAACATACAAGAATCCATTAGGGTTTCATCTACTATAGACATAAATAACTAATTATAAAATAAATTTGAAACAATTTTTCTTTAAAAAAATGAAAGAAGTCACTATTAAAGATCTTGACCTTTTTTTGTAGTGATCATGGATCTCTCTCTTTGTTGAAAATATATGTCAAAGTGCCCTCTATGGTGTCTTTATATCCCTAACCTAAACCTAAGATGGGAACATTTGAAATAAACAAAAGCTACCAAAATTGTAATCTATGTGTTATTTAAATAGACAATTTTGAAAGAAACACAGTATGGCACAAGGTCGAGTGTCAAGCCATATTCATCCAAAAATGATGTTCTCTTAATATTTTTATTCGTATACTCCTCCAATAATTGGCTACACAATTATCTCATAGAATTCACTCTTCCTTGGCTTGTTTAGATATAAAGAATTATCGAACTCATCATTAAATTCCTTATATGGGAAATCGAATGAAGAATTCATAAGCTTTACATCTCTTAAGAAGCTTATTATAAGTGAAGAAGGGGCAATGTCTTTAGAAACCTAGAGGCAACTGGGGTAGTGGATTGTATACTAATAAACTTGTGTAATTCATTCATTTTATACGCTATAGGATTTAAAGCACAAAATTGAATATCAATAAAAAATGCACTAAAAGGTGATTGTCATATCCCTTGTTGGTTGCTCGAACTAACCATATCCTTGTTAGAACTAATCATATCCTTGTTACATGTTATAATAAATCCATAGGGATGAAGAAAGTAAGCTTACCTCTAAAAATTGATTATATGTCTTAACTGTTATCCTTAAGACACTGTACCTAAAATGTTAGAAAGTTCCCTAGCAAACTTCTTCCTTTCTCAAGATGCTCATAAAAGCATCTTAATCTTTGATTTTTTTTCACAAGCTTCGAGAAGTTTATTCTTGTCATTCACTGAGAGTCACACACTTACATTTAAATTTGTATAAGCACAGAAAATAAAAAATCAACAATTAAATAAAAATAATAAAAAAATATATACAAAATTACTAGATTAATAGTTACCAAGTCTCTTTAATATTACACATATTCTCTAGTAACATCACTAAAAGCTTGATATGTGTCTTATATATGCCCTTACTATTCTAATGCAAGTAGACATATGGATAATTACCACAATAAATTTGAAAGTTTGTCACGTTCCAACTGTATTAAGTCCATGGTAATTACCCAACTATATGGGTGTGTACATAATGCGGTAAAGAAAACGACCAACAGGCCATAACCTTACTGATATAGACATAAATGGCCAGAAAGACAAGCTTGTCCTTCTTCCATACATTGCAAAAGGTAAATGAGACAAGAAATGAAGGTCTCAAAAGCACCAAGAGCTAAAGGACTCTTAAAGCAGTAGCAGTAATTAGGCAATGTTGCTCAAGTTAAACTCACTACAATATCCCAATTACATGTTTTTACTCTCATTACTGGCAAAAGGCACAATTATTGTGTATATCCCCACACCTGATCTTCAGACCGTGTAGGCTTGTTGAATTGTATCTATGTCGAGGCCTTTCAATCTCACCACTGATTCTACATGACCCTTGAGTGTGTGAAGCTCCCTCAACCTGCAACCACGTACACATAATTCAAAATTTGGAGAATTCCACCAAAATCAGAGAAGTTTCCAATGAACCAAAAGCCAACATATGTAACAAAGATTCAAAAGCTTATGAGGAAGCTGACAACATTTCACACCATCTGGCAGGCTTACTTTATGATGTGATAACTCCTTATTCCTACAGCAAGGACTAATCCTCAAATAGAAAAAATGAGTTCATCAAAAAGATAATATTTAAAAAAGGTAAGATTCTGCCAGATGTGCTTCTCACAATTCTTCAAATGCCCCATAAGTCAATGCAAGACAAAACGGCATTCAGGTACATAACCATGTATGAAGCTGAAAAGACGGACTGCTAAAATTCCAGCATACCTTGCTATTTCAGCTCTCCTTTTAGCTTCTTCAGCCATCTGGTTGAGCTCTGTGAAACGAGTCCGGTCAGTGAACATCTTTGTATCTGGTGGCTGCAACCCATGCAGTGTTCTTTGTGCGTGTGCCCACTGAAGCTCACGTTGTTCCTTGCCGAAATCCTTTTGCCTTGTGAAAGCAATCTACAAATCGAGAAAATTAATCACAGGAAAAAAGATTAGGCACATACAATAAACATGTAGACTTAAAACGTCAGTCTGCTCTAAGGAACCACAACGAAATTCAATGCAACTAGTACCCTTTGCTCAATGACAAGATCCCAGGCTCTTCCACTCAAAGCATATCTTATAAAAAACTTAATGAAGTCGAGTGGTATGTAGAAGATGATGTTATAAAGCCAAATGACACCTGCCCAACCCCAACCAATCCCTTCAATAGCAGCAAAGCTCCAATTTGCATAGACCGCAATTAGAGTGGCAATCTGCAGAAAATTGAAGGTTTAGCATTTCAGTTTCACTAGAGTTGCTTGAGCATCTATATACAAATGAACAGGAAATAGCCTCACCAGCTGAGCAATCACAAATGCTACTACAAGCAGTAGCCCAGGACGTTCAACAAAAGACCAACTTCTAGACCGCGTCACGAATATAAGTGCCTGACTGATAATGCTCACTTGCAAATAAATAGCTGATGCAAGCTTGCGGAAGTCATCATGGGCAGTTTTCTCCAAAGTTGACACACCAAAGACCCTCTGGAAAATTAACAGGAGCACATATTAACTGTTGAGTACAGGGAAATAAAATTCAAAGCTTTATGTGACAACATAAATCATGACAGATACATGCTGATACTTTAGTTAAGAAACTTGCAAATTGATAAAGCTGAGAACAGTATGTACAAGACATCAGACATCCCCATCTTAACTAACTTGTTTTCAACTGCAGGGGATATATCCCTCATTTGTTCCAGTTACTGTAGTCTTAAAGAGTATTCTTGTGAAATATTATGTCCAAAAACAAAAACGCAAAGAACACAATGAAACTTAAGCATTTAGACAGATTTTGATCTGATATATTTGCATTGTATATTTATCCATAAAAATTCATGGCTTAATAAATGTTATGTCATCTTACTGGGAAGAAGTCTGTTTTATATGCCGCCCAAAAGAATATGACTGTCATCATTGCAAGGTAACTACCAAGAACAATTCCAGTGGTAAAAATCTCTGCTAGCTTCCAGCTGTCTGGCATGGGAGATGGTTTCACTCTATCCTTTGAAATTGTCATAATGGTACCTGAAATTACATAGTTCTAATAGTTAATGAACGAAGACATGCTATGATCAAAATACCAATCTATCAACCATAGATAATGAACTTTCCGATTCCTAACAATTAGCACAAGAGAAACGTTTCAGTTATAGTAGCTAAAATGCTACATGTTTAGCAACAAGCTGTGACAAATATCAAACTGAATTCCTACGTATACATTTCAACCAAACCAATACCACCAACAGCATATTTTCAAGTTCATTTCAGGACTATTTCTCAATACAATAGTTGGTCCTCGTATATGTGTGTGTGTGTGTGGGTGTACATGTCACAGGTGCAAAGATTGCAAGAGTGGAAAAAGAAATAACTAACCATCATTGAGAATGGCAATGATAAGCACCATAAATGGTGGAAAATCAAACTTCCATATTAGGGCCAATAGCATGAAACCAAGCTGCCACAAGTACAATAAAAGAAAATCAGTAACAGAAATGATGGATATTTTCAATGAGATAACTTTCTCATAATTCAAATGCAAATAAGATAACATGTTAGAAAAGTTTCATCTATATAACTAGCAAAACTAATTGAGGCATTTTTCAAAAAAAAAAAAAGTTGAGGCAGCCTAACATACCACAATACGAATAGTAATAGAAACTGCATAGATCTGCAAAAAAAGAAAATGAAAAAACAAAAAATTAATAGGTAATAAAAAATTGTAATGCTAAAAAGGGCACAGATAAAACAACATATTGCAAAAAAAAACATCCAGAACAATTGTGTCAACCTTTCTAAATAAGTTTGTTCATGAGAAAATCATGAGTCAACACTTACTGTGTAATTTTTCATCCTCTGGAATATTGCACGACTTGTCAAGACAGCACTTATGATAACACTAAGGCCAGGCTCAGTGAGGACAATATCAGAAGCACCACGAGCTGCATCAGTTGCATCAGCAACAGCAATCCCTATATCAGCCTTCTTAAGAGCAGGTGCATCATTAACTCCATCCCCAGTCATCCCACAGATATGTTTTCTAGCTTGCAAGCGTTTCACAATCTCATATTTGTGTTCTGAAATAACACCATATATCAAACTAGTTAATTATGCATATCTTTCTTGGACTTTTGGCTACAACTAGTTATTAGCGAGGAACACTAAATCCAAGATTTGAATCCAATGGACCAATTTATTGAATTCCATTAACCAGATGGATATCCAAAATGAAAGTAAAATCAACTACTAAGGGGAAAATGTAAAAGAAATTACCAGGGAAAACGCCAGCAAATCCATCAGCTTTCTCTATCAGTTCATCAATTGGTAAAGCACAAATAGACTCATCCTTGTCTTGTCCTAACAATGCTGATGAAGGGTACATATTGGTTCCCATTCCCAATCGTCTTCCCGTTTCCTTTCCTATTGCAAGCTGATCCCCTGGTAAAAGCCACAAGTTTCAGCAACGTAAAACATGAAAGGTGATATAAATTAAGCATTTTTAGAACATGGATGGTGTTAAAATTAGAAAAACAACTCAGGAATTTATGGTGAATTTTTTAACAACCAACGTTGCAAACTCAGCTTAATGGAAGATGGGAATCCCATACGAATTTTCCTTCAGAATATTTACAGAACTGGACACTTTGAAGGGGTCCACTTAGAAAAGAACAAACCTGTAATCATTTTCACATTTACACCAAGATTTAAAGCCCTCCTTATTGTCTCTGCACTGTCATGTCTGGGTGGATCAAAAAGAGGCATGAGGCCAATGAACTGCCAGGGGCCTCCAGAACTCTCTTTCCTTCCTTCTGGAACTTCCTGTATAATAGAAGCAAGTAACCAATGAAAGACAATAATATAAGAAACTTTAAACAATAACAAGGTATAGTAAGAATATAACACAGTAAACATAAAACCACAAGGGATTCAAAAGGCTTCTTATTACCTGGTATGCAACAGCAAGGGAGCGTAAACCCCTTTCTGCGAACTTATCAATCACAGCATGAACTCTTCGCTCAATGTCTGACTTGTTGTGCGCAAGGTTTAGAATCTAAAAGGACCACATTCAAAGATAAGAATTAGTGTAAGAACTCACAAGAGCCAGAGGCCAAGGTGTAAAATCCATGCAATATACCTGCTCTGGTGCACCTTTGCTGACTCTATGCATTTTACCGTCACCGTCAATATAAGTCAAGGCTGTACGCTTATCAGTAGGATTAAAGGGGAGGAAGTGAACTTCTTGAATCCCAGCACGTGCCTTTTTTTAACACAAAAATATTAGAACATATGGCCAACAAAAGATGGAAAAATTAAATAAAAAACAAATAGGTAGAAAACAAGCTGAAAGTAATCAAAAGATTTAACCAAAAGTAAAGAGAAAATCTTGGCAGTGAAGTACTTCTTTTGGATCAGCCAACGTGCCAACGATAGCAGAATCTATTGCATCTTGATTCTCAGTTCTAGAAGCACGAGCTGCCATCAGAACTACTGTATCTGCATCTATTCCTTTGGCAAAAACCTGATGTACAGTGAAAATTTTAGAACAATAACACTGATTCACTGAACTTTAAACAATGGCCTCTCTAACCAACCTCAATGATATTTTTGTCTACTGTGAGTTTATTTAATGTTAGTGTCCCTGTTTTATCGCTGCAAAGAACATCCATGCCTGCCATCTCTTCTATGGCAGTCATTCTCTTCGTGATAGCTCCCTGTTAATCAATCTAGTCCCATCATCTTCTGCTGAAAACTCATCAATATATATTAAACAAAACAAGGTCATAGCGAACCTGCTGAGAAAGCCTATGAGAGCCAATTGCCATGGTCACTGACAAAACTGTAGGCATGGCAATTGGAATTCCTCCAATAAGAAGCACAAGAAGATTGTCAATTCCAGGACGATATTTCCGATCTTGTATTGGGTACATAACAATGATCTCTATAATCATGCCAACAGCAATCGAACAGATGCAGAAATTCCCAATTGCAGTCAAGACCTACATATCGTGTTACACAGAATATTAATCAAAATCAGTCATACATCGTAACTCGGATAACAAAGGTCCTGTCGTTTATCCCTCCTTGCCTTTTGGAAGTGGCCAACTTGGTTAGTGGTATCCACAAGGTGAGCAGCCTTTCCGAAGAAGGTATGGACACCAGTAGCAATGACCACTGCTTCAATCTCTCCTTGTTTGCAAGTAGAACCAGAGTAAATGCCATCTCCAGGACCTTTTGTAACCGGAAGGGACTCACCGGTAAGTGCAGACTATAAGAGCAAAGATTTAAGACATCAGGAAGACAGCAACAACTAGAGTACTAGACCAAGTCAACCAGACTTTCGCATTAAAAGCAATTAGAATGAAAGACCCACCTGATCAATCTTAAGTGGATCACCTTCAAGCAAACGAGCATCAGCTGGAATAATATCTCCCAGTTTTATACTGATTATGTCACCAGGAACCAAAATATCAGCATCCTGCTCATTCCAGCTTCCATCTCGAAGGACCTTTATCAAAACCAGAGATGAATTGAAGGGCTCATTACCACAATACATTCACTTTGAATTCACACAAGCATTCAATCATGGTTGTACTTATTGTGTTTTTGGGTTCTTAATCAAAGTTCATTCATGTTTATGACAAGGTTCCAAATATATTAAATGATAACTACCTCAATTTAGGTAAACCACGATAAGGATATATTATTAGTTAATACCTTAGCTTTTGGAGCAAGACGAGCCATGAGAGCAGCAGCAGCATTACCAGCGTTATTTTCCTCGATAAAGCTTATGGTTGAGTTGATCAAAAGCAGAGTGATAATACCAACAAAGTCTTGCCAATCCGGGGGCTTTCCCTAAAGTTTACAAAAGGGACCAAGTTAATAGAATCTCAAAGCAGATTCCATACGGTAAAATCACAATAAGAAAAAAGAACGCCTAAATGCAAGTTCATACTCCTCCATTTGCAAGAGCAATTGCCATGATAGCAGCAGCCTCCATAACCCATGAAAGAGGATTCCACATAAAACCTAAGAACTTCAAGAATTTGCTCTCCTGAAATACAACCGGTGAGTGAATTTAAAGTTAAGACAAATCCACAAGACCATACGAGAAGGAAAATGGCTTCAATATATAACAAGACACAAACCTTTTTCTCCTCAAGCTTGTTGTGACCGAAAATGGCCAGCCTCTCTTCAGCAGCTTGAGTGGTGAGACCTTGTCTGCTACATCTCAGATTCTCAAACACTTCCTCAATGGGTATGTTTTCCTGCATTCCAATAAAACTCAAATCTTTAAGACACAACAAAACACCAGCTCAAACAGAAAAGTTTCAATGTCGGTTCAGATCTACTACCAAATCCACAACTTCCTTCAACACAGCCTCCAGAACTTCATTCTTGTCCCCCATCCTCTCCTTGAAAACTCCCCCAGGTAAGAAGCAATCAAAAGATTAAACTTCACTCCAGAACCACCATGAAAAACAGCATAAAAGAGCAGAGACCAGAGATTTTCAACCGGATCAAGCACACAGTTTGGGAGCAAAATGAGGATAACCCACCAACCCAAATCTACAAAGAAAAGATGATTAGAAACCAAACCGTAAGCCTAATGGCATAGGAGAGTGCAAGTAACAGTCATATAAATCTATCTTATTCTTTTCAGCTACTTCCTTCGGCTTTTAAGCAAGCATCCAAAAACTAAAGCCTCTTTTTTTATCGGAGTCCTTTTATTTCCAAAATGGTCCAAATATATAGACTGACGCTGCCTCACTCACGTACTAGGTCCGCGGGGTAAATAGGGAATTTCACGTTATGAAGGGACTGTTTCGATATTTATTTACACCTTCAATAATTTGTGTTTTTTTTTATTTTATAAAATATATATTTAATGAATAAGGACAGAAAACCAAAGTCATGAATAAACTGCACATGCATCCACTGAGGCCCTATCCTGTAATTTTCAATTTTTTTACCAATCGTTTCGACTTGGAGTGAAAGGCCACCTTTTGTCTAGCGTGAAGGTAACTCGCCATGACTGGCGGATAAGTTTCCCTTTTGAAGTTGTCGTTAGGCAGTGAGTACTTGATGTACCTTCAAAGACCTTTGGGACACCAATAGTGGAAAAAGAAGCGGTGAGCGTCAGTGATATCTCTTTTCCCGGCCAGTTACCGGCTTACTTTCCGTTTACGGCGATTATGTTAAATGACTCTTCCAAATTATTTAAATCCTTGAAGACTAAGATCAAAGATTAGCAATAAGCTTGTGCGTTAAACAATCTGACTGTCTTTAACCATCCTGAACCACCTGGGATTGACCATGACTAGCGTCAACCCACATGGATATTATGTTTCTACTTTATGATTCTATCTGATATCTTTTCTGTAAGATGTTTCTGTTTTGGTTCATGGTACTCATGAATGAATACACAAATACACAATGAGCTGTATGCTTCTATTTTTATTATTATTAAATACTTATGTTGAACAATTACGTTTTTTTTAATTAACTTAAGATGATTATATATATATCTTATGTTTTGAATTGGTACGCCAGACAGACGCGTATTGTTTGGTAGTCTGTATAGGTAACGGCCCTATCAACAACGATTGTTGTAATATTCGACAGGACGAAGGACTTGTGGCAATTGGCCAACACACATTTATTTACCTAGTAATTAACAAAGGACATAGTGGTTACCATTTTCAATAGGCATGTGAGTGTCCAGTGGGGATACTCTGTCCACTTTTATACTGTCCAAAACGATATGACATCCTCTAAACTCATGTCAAATGATTGTTTTAGGCATTGGATAAGATTTGACATAATAAAATCCTGTCGTACACAACACTTCATGGTTTGTTGAACGGTTACTTCAACCCTGTAAATTCAATTAGCGAGTTAAATCTCAACTTTATATATTTCATCTTACAAGTTACACCCCAGCAAAAATCCTAACTAGACACCCACTTCCACCAGACAACTTCATTTGACTGCTGTTTTCAACCCGTGATGACATGAAGTAGTCGTTAAAAATAGAGTCATCAACTAGGTCGTCTGACAATGTTTCTTTAATTTGTGATGTTGTGTAACTGTAGATTGAATGTCCCAACAAAGATATCTCGGAGATTTTGTGGTTGTTCAAGTACTATACAAATAAATGGTATAATGATGTCATGTTAAATATTGATTTGTATGGATCCTTGATTTTGGGTATGGAATAGCTTTAAATTTTTGAGCAAGCTGTTCCATTCTATAAGTAGAGATGTTCAAGAAAATCCGTGAACCTATAAATCAGACCTGAATCGCATGAATCGAACTTGTAAATAAGGTTAACCGAACCTGAAAAATCAGGTTTAGGTTTCTAACTTGCGGTTCTAGGTTTAAACCTGAACCTGAAAGGCTGAAACACTAAAACAAACCTATCATATATTTGGATATAATTTATGAGGATATTAATAATAATAAATTCACTAGTATTTACTATATTTATTTTTTAGTAAAAAAAAGAAGAAAAGGAAAAAAACTACTTTAATTTTATGTTATTAAATGTTAATCTTGAACATTATTATTATAAGTAACAACTAATGCATAACGCTCAATACTTCTACTTCAAATAGTAATTAATATGTGTCAAAGTTTTTGATCAAAGTATTAAACTATTAATAGAAAAAATTCATTGACTAAAATAATATAATCATTTAGAGATTAATTAAAGAAATTAATAAGTGTAAAACACATTTATTAAGAATCCTACAATTTTAGTTTTTTAAGGCACATATATTAGCTTAGATATTTATGAGATATTATAAACATTAAACAATGTTTAATAGTTTATCTCTTTTTTTTAGTATGAATCTTTTATAAGACATTGTTTAGCTTATTTTTACTTTACTTGGGTTTAACATATTGGATTAATCTTTAATGAATTTTATATGCATACTTTTTTGAATAATTTGTACTTGTTTTTGCCAATTATTTTTATAATTTTTTGTCATATATATTGATATGAATAGGTTCTGGTTATCCTGAGAACCGAACTTGAAAATAGGTTAACCGATCATATAGGTTCTTTAGGTTCAGGTTCAGGTTCAGGTTTGTGAAATTGCCGAACCTGACATTCAGGTTCAGGTTATTTACGAACGGGTCAGGTTACCCTACCATGAACACCCCTACCGATCAATAACTTCACCTCCTCCAATCTTTGAACATGCATACGAGTCTCAATCAAAAAAATAACATGTGGCCTGTAATTAAAAGATAAATCTTTTAGGGCATTAACTGTCCGAGGATTGCCAATTCCTCAGCAGTTCCAGCTAATGAGTATCATGGCTATCGGCTATCTCGCATCGCGAGATCAGCCGCTGTTGTGGACGTCGAAGAAGAACCTCCAACGCTTGAACCTCCTATCGAATCCTTATGAGTAGAAACAATAGAAGGAAAGGTCATTTTATCACTTCTCAACCATTTTTTAGCCTCTTCAAGTTGGCTCACCTCCATATCCTCACCCAAGTCACCCATGCTCATTCGACCCATAGAATCTGTTTCTATAATTTCCTTGTCAACCCCATCCTTATCAGAATTTGAGGGACCCCCAAATAAGGAATGGCGAAAGAGTTGCGAGTTCAACTACGCAGTAGCTGTAGCAGGCACTACATTCACTCGACCCAAAATCAACTGTGCAGGACCCGAGTGTCCTTCTTCTCGCAACCACTGGCTGCCGGAGCTTGAGGCTCGCCTATGGTAAACCCGTAGACTATCATCCCATTCGAATCGAAGCTTTTCCGACTTCTTATGGAGGCGCTGCTCGCAATAAGAATCAGTGTGGCCAATCAATCCACAGAGGTAGCAGAATACATGTATCCGGTCATAACTAAACTGAGCATAGAAAGCCTCTCCCTTTGCATCGACCAACTTCTTTTTCCTATGCAAGGGCAGTCGAACATCAAGTTGGGACCGGATGCGCATAATAGTCTCGTGGGTTTGTGAATTATATTTCAGATCATAGGTTACATAAGAACCGATGAAATTGCCGAGAGATTTAGCGACTTCCTCACGAAAAAACCCCGATCTTAGCCCTTTTACATGCACCCAGACATTAACAAAAAGCAACGGAACCTGGAGGGGATCCTGCCCATTTGCAATCGGGCTCCAAACCTATAGATGGCGATTGAACGACCAAGGAGTACCATCCACAACTTTATCAAAATCCACCCGATTATAAAATCGAAATAAAAACCTTTGTGCACAGATGTTTGTGATAGTGACTCCACCCAAAGGGTGCCAGATATCCGCCAAAACTGACTTCATAGAGTTGAAATTGATGGCATTATAGATGAGAAACATACCTACCAAACACCACTCATAAGTCTGATCCGGGTCATCCAAGGCAATATTGAAGGACAAACCTTCATCCTCCTCTGTTGTCAATGATGGTGGATTATGAGTACGTTCCATAGCTATGCCAGAGATTCACCAGATAGAAGAAAAAAAACCCCAAACTTGTACAAAGCCTGTAGAGATTGTAGATGCCAGGAAAGACAAGTCAGTCCCCACCTCACTGAAACAGATAATGTGAATTTGAACCACTGCGTACAGCGAAGCTGAGCAAGAAAGCTCAACGAAGCAAGTGGCCATTTGATAGGCCTACACCTATGACCACCACCACCATCGAAGAAGAACTACAAGGAGAAAGAGACACCATGCTAACTAGAGCATACAAACTGAAGGAAAGCTACGGCTGTAATAACAATGAAACCCAAGGAATGAATTTTGAGGAGACCCAACTCATAAACAAATATCACAAGTTCGTTGTTGGTGACTACTTGAACACAATTTATTACTACGAATATTAGGAAGAAATTGAATTGATGCCCAAGAAGTTGAAGCCATAACGTGAAAGAGTTCATCTTGAAAACCCAAAGGGGGTTAATAATTTCGCAAACTTTTTGCAAACTTATTTGACACCCACAAAATAAACTCAAGCAAAGCCGAAATAGTAAGAACACGAAAAATTTGGTAACGCAGTTCGACACACCTTGCCTACGTCTGCGGGGACCTCACCTAGTTTAATAACTTTCACAAAGGTACAATAGATTTACCCAAGGCTTTACTGAGCCGACATCACTCAACCCTTGACATTATCCCACAACCTAACTACCCGTGAAAGAATTTCACACCCAATAGTACGACCACCTCGTACTAACCTCAATAGAGGATTTTTCTCAACACTTTTTTGAAAAAAGAACAGTAACTAAATCGCTCAAGTAATTAAACGAATAATTCAACACTCAAGAAAATAATAAATAAAAATGGAGAAAGATAACTTCCCATTTCGATAAGCTCTCCAAAAATAGATCTGAAGTTGTTCAACAATGGAACCAAGTTGCTGCACTCACAAATCATGCATCCATCAACAAATATCCTCCCATGTGCCGCAATCAGTAACCAAGACGCCAAGAACATCAACTCAATAATAGATCAACATCAAAACCAAAAGCAGCAGCCCTTCAAGACAAATTTTCACCCACGGTTTCTCACACAAAAATTAGAAGAGATTACGCAGCCGCCAGCAATCAATAACACCTCTCACGATTTTTCTTTCATCCCCAAAACACAAGAGAGTATGCGCAAACCAAAGAAACCCCTACATCTGCATTCCACGTCAGCTTTAAAACCCAATTGAATTTTTCAGCAACCCAATACTCACACACCAAAAACAATATCACGTGAGCTACTCAAGTCCACTGTTTTGCAATACACTCCACTTTTCACCGAAAAACACACCAATACATATACGCAGCCCATCAACTACTTCAATACACGTTGCACATGCATATCTGCTAGGTTTTCTTCAAAGACGCCTTTCCAAAACAGGACACTATCAGATCCTTATCTTTTTTTACCGAAAATTCTGCTTTTTTTAAAAAGATATATGGAATATATCTCCAATTAAAAACCCAAGCAATATCCAATTCCAAAACAAAGTCAATCTCCTATACGCAATCTCCAATAAAACCACATCTTCGAGAATTATGGAAATTTTCATGTCCAATAAAAATGCCAAAAATAAAGATAGGATATATTGAACATAAATCCTAACATATCCGAATTTTAAAATTTAGTTATAAAATTTAAAAATTTAACACTAATTGTAATAAATATTAAAAAGTTGTTTAATTTGTTATTATATAATAAATATGTTTAGAAAATATCGTAACATTTGTTGCTTTCTCTTGTATACGCGTGATAAACTATTGGAAAAAATTCTAAAATAAGTAATAAAAACAAAAAACTTACACTATAGACTTTGAGAACGATGAGATTTATCCGTCAAGAATTGCAATTCTTGTTTATCACGTAACATTAGTATAACGGTATAGTTTTCATGAATGTTTAGAATTCGATCCAAAAGTTGAACCGATAAGATATAAAGTTTGAGATTTAGTACCTATTTTGTTGAGTTTTTTTAGGGTGAATAAGCACTTTTTTTACCGTAAAAGTTTTTTTAAGAAAAATTAGTGTTTGACCGCAAAATAAAAAAGTACTTTTTTAGTAGATATAATTTTTTTAACAGCTAAAATATAACTTTTGAAGAAGTCAATTTTGGAGCTTCTCAAAAAGACACTTTTCCATGTAAAATTTTCATATCAATTAATGAGCCTATTTTTAGTTCTTTTTATCCTTATATTTTAAACATAATTCTCACAATACTCAAAAAAACATCTTCACGTTTATTTTTAGATTTATATAATATTATTTAACTTTTTATATGTTTTAATATTTATTTTTTATATTAATTTTACTTATGTTATATTCCATATAAAAGATTTGGTTAGATATATTTTCATTTATGTTTCATATAGTTTAAAATTATATAATAATTAATATATT
>JANVCL010000006.1:28128213-28142734 GCA_026546855.1 Erythroxylum incrassatum
TCATAATGTATTGTTAAACGTCAATCTTGATTTATGAATATAAATTGTTTAATTAGAGAGTTAAAGATAAACTAAAAAAGTTTAATTTATTTATTCATAAATATTATTTAGGGTTATAATTTGTATTAATTGCTAACATATTTGAAAATCTAATGAGTCACACACACATAAAGAACAAGATGAAGAAAGTAAAAATATTTTAATCAAGTTGGACTTGAATGTAAAGTTTGAAAAACTTAATAATTAAATATAAGATATTTAATAAATAAGACTTAATATGAGATATTAGATCTTATTTGAACATAATTGGTATTTAATTAGAATTAATTGTAATTTTAATGAAATTTTAATTAAAATTAGAATTTAATTTCAATCAAATTACTAAAATGTCAAGAATTGATTATAAATGGGCTTAAGCTCTCATGGAGTTAGCATTCCTTGTTTAACCCTCTCTACAATAGTTGTAAAATTCTCTCAATTTGTTTTTGGATACCATTAAAAATCAGACGTTTGTGTGACTACGATGATTGAGATTAGGTAATGTCGTAAATGGTTTGAGGAATACAACAACAATATGATCAAGCTTTATAATAAGATACGAATCAAAATTCATGCTTTATTATGATTTAATAGTTAATCATTTATAGAATTAAAGTGATATTAGTTTTTGGGAAAGTAAAATGCAAAAAAGTTCTATAATTATTGTGCTACAGTTGGGATCAGATCTGGTTTTGATTTTTCAATGATAATATTAGTATTGACTGTAATTCTATAACTTGATTAAAAATATGTAATTGATGTTGATTATAATTTTTGGAATTGAATAGCAAAAAGTTTTCAACTTAAATTTGAAATGTTTTAGATTAATATTAAATAAACCCTAAACCAAAAATTAGAAATCTAGGTTATGAATTCTAGAAATTCAAAATAAAAGGGATAAATTAGAAATCCAGGTTATGGACTATGGAAATTCACAATAAAAGGGATAAAACCCCTAAATAATACGACTTGAATTCGGAATAAACAACCATAAGATCCAAATCATGCAATTGCAAATCTCAATTATTATCGAGTTTATGGAAACTTGGTGTTGAATGTGCATTTTGTGGGTTTGAGTTTTGGCGATTTTCTTTGGTTGTATGGTTGCTACAGAATAAGAAGTCGTGTGGTGTTATAGCTTGATGAGGATATGCTGTGGTTATATTTGTTGTTGCTGGCTATGAGAGTTGCTAAATACTAATGTTTCTCTTGGGTTGTTATGGAGTGGTTACTAGCGCCTTAAAGACACGTAATGCGGCATGGAGATGCCTATTGGCATTGAGAAAAGTTGTTGCTACCTTAAAGTTGCCGCTTACAATGTTGGAGAAGATCTAGTTGTCTAGCAATGCTTCTCCTCATTGGCGACTGGATGAGTTATGGCTGGATAAGGGAAGCATCGCTTGCATGAGCTGGCATCACTGCTAGCAGGATGTGGGCAGTGGCAGCTTCTCTCATCTTTGGAGTAGTTAGCATGAAGGCTGGCAGGAGGCAGTGGCTATGCGTGTAACGAATGGACAACAAGGAGAAGAAGCAGACACGTGCAGGCGACACAGATGCAGCTGCTAGACTGGCTGGCGATGTCGATAGGAAGAACCTTAGCGGCTAGGGTTTCAGCCTTATGAGATTAGGGTTTTTAAGAAGAAGAAAAGGAGTTGTTTGGATTTGAGGCTAGCCTTATTCTTGGAATAAAATAAGCAGTGTTTGGACATGGGAATATACTATCATAAAACCAAGATTAAAGAGTGTTCAGACACTCTTTTAGTCTATTATAGTTTTAAGAATAAGACACGTTTGGTTATTGAATTGATGTAATCCAAAGTTATAATAAGGGTTGTATGGGTATTGGAATAAGGTATTCTAAACCTAGTTTTGGACTCGTTCGGTTCTTTGATTAACAGTACCCTAATTCTAATATAATTCATAATCAATTTCTAATTTAAAAGAGTTTTAAATTCAAAATCAATTCCAAAATTCTATCAATTATTTTTCTTAATTTGATTGATAATTATATTGATTCCTAATTAATTTTGAAAAAGTAGCTTCTAAAATGAGAATTAATTAATTTAATTAGTTAATTAGACTTCTTAAAATTAAATAAAGTGTTTTATTAAGTAATTAAAAAAGATGTTTCTTAATTAAATTTATTTATTTCAGTTTGATTGAAATTTATGACTTTATTTGTTTAGAGAATTATTATTCAATTTATTTAGAAATTGTCTCCTTATTTATGAATAATAAGTATCTTAATTTATTAGAAAAATATTTTTCTTGGCTAAATTTTGAAATGTTTTTTCATTTATTAATTAAGAAAAATGTGCTTTATTTAATATTTTGAAGAAAGTTTTCTAATTTATCAAAGAGAGATTTTCTAATTAATTAAGAAATTAATCTCCAAATAAATAATGTAAAGAACTTTCTTAATTAAATTTTAAAATGTTTTATTTAATTTTGAAAGTAGTTTCCTTTAATATTAGAAAGTAATTTTCTAATTAAGAAAAATAATTCTAATTATATTAGAAATAGTTTTCTAATTGAATTAGAATGTTTTACTTATATAAATTTAAAAAAGGAGTCCTTTAAAATTATAATAAGTACAAAATATAATTTATTGAAAAGATTTTCCAATTAAATTTTATTAAAGGAGTTTAGATAGTTGGAAATAGTTTTCAATTAGATTTGGAAACTATTTTCAAATCAAAATAAAATTTTATTTAGAATCGGAATTTAGTTTATTTACAAATTAATGAATTTAATCTAATTTTATTTTTCTAAAGAGTTGGGAACATTATTTTAGATTATGAAGATTAATAATTAAAATCAAATGAAGCTTGATATTTTACGCATAATTTGATTATGAGTGCTAAGTTGCATGTTTGAATATATGTTTATGCATATTGAATTGTATGTTTTATATGTATGATATTTTCCATGCAATTTTCTGTTTGATGAGACGAATAAAATTAAATCTCTTATTAAAAATATTAAGTTTATGTTTTAAACATAATTGTTGTCTTCCATTGTTATAAGAATAAATCAGAGTTTTGTTCATTGTTAGGCAATTCAAGGTCGCTTTAACCCAAATATGTTTGTTCTTATAACAATGGGTTATACTTAATTAAATTTGTGTGATTTGAATGAGTAAATTCATAATAACATGAATTTAGAGGCAGGGTTAAGAATAACTTATAAGATATGTTTTGGCAAGAGTTGTCACCCAATAAATCCAGGAGTCATATGAGATGTGATTGATAAAGTTGTTATTTACCTAATTTAAGTTTAGCTGGTTTATTGAGCAAATTCAAGATCAACGATACTTGAATGAAACCCTAATTCACTAGAAAGATTAATCTTTCCGAATAATAATAAGAGCTACTATTTATAATAAAATAATGAGAGTAACCAAATATATAATTCATACCCTAATCTCATTTGGTAGTTATGACATATAATTAATTACTTATTTTTCTTACATTTACTTTGTTTAGTAGAGTTGATACCAAGTTATTGAACCAAATTTTTTGGACAAATGTTACGTTTAAGAAGAGTTCTTTAAGTTAGATAGAAAATTTGAAAATCTATTATGAAATTTTGTTATAATCCCTGTTGAGAATTCAGTGACAAAGTTTTAGAAGTATATCAAAATCATATAGATAAAAAAAATATATTAACATTTTGAGTCGATTAATGTCCCATAAAAGTTGATCACAATATATAAAGTGTGCACCAACACTATGATAACAAGATGAAAGAGGTTGTATGGAGTAGAGGTTAAAGGTATTATTCTCCTGTTATCAAGATCGGATCTAATTCTGATTGTTCAACAAGTTTGCCCCCAAAACGCTTATTGTATATGGGTTACGAAAGCTATTTTAAATATCGTTGATTTTTTTTATTTAAGGGAAAAAGCACATTACATTATAAGTCTAGGAAAACAGAGTCCCGATTGATCCCCCAAGAGAAGTACATGACACCCCATGAGTGTAGAGTCAAAATAAGTGGTTCCGAATGCAACATGCTTGACATAGGACGTTAACCAATCAACACATCTATTGTTTTCGCGGTAGATATGTCGGTGCACCACAGTCCAGTTCCTTGTAAACAGTTCATTGATTCTTGTAATTATTGGATTGTGGATCTCGGACCGTCTGGTTGAGGGGGAGAGAAGGTTAAGTGCAATTGTCGAATCCACCTCAAGTTTTAGTTGTCCATAACCTAAATTCCAAGCCAACATAATTCCAGTATACACTCCCCAAAGTTCTGCTGACACTGGAAAACACCATTCGAAATTTGGGCAAAGTCTCTAAACCAGTTGCCTGTGCTATCCCTGAAAAGGCCCCCAGCGGTGGCAGAAGAGGATGAATAGTTGCAAGCACCGTCTATATTTAACTTGACCATCCGATAAGAGGTGGTGTCCAGCCTATGAGATGTGGTTGGTGGAGACGTAGTCCCGCATCCTCACTATGCTACCTCACGCTTCTCACTTACTATTAACATTTCTCACTTACTATTAACATATCTGCAGAAAGATTACCTTGCTCAACTTCAAACACTATGCTACCTCACGCTCCTCATTTCCCTTGCCTCGACTTCTTCTGCACCACATAGAAGGATAGAAAATTGGTATAGGCCTTCTTGCTTCCCCATGCCATTTTGTCCACATATGATATGTCTGGTCCATAAATATGTGATAGGAGCGAGAGCACCTAAGGACACGTAAAGTAGGCTATGGACCCATGCCATTTAAAAGATTACTGACATGGCTTTTTCATTGCCTTGCCCTGCCAAAAGATAAAATTATAAACAAAAACACGATACCAATAGTCTTAATGGAAACTACATCATCGAAGCAATGTGGATAGTGACTATCGACGAATTTCGGTGATGAACTAAAGTGGATGCTAGAAATATTCTTCTAGGGACATGTGATGTGTGGTCCAAAATTATGTGCACAAAAGATGAAGCCTCTAGAATCAGTCGTCATCCAAAGTTGGAAGTTATAATAGCTCTTTGGTTTCTGCTACCAGAAAGAATGGATCTTTCTTCAACATGGAATCTAGAAGTGGAACAAGAACCAAAATTGGCATGCAGATTAGAATTAGTGGATCGCTTTCAAGATTACGAGGATGGTGAGCCTAATTAGCTGTAATGTTAATCATATTTACGTTTGGTATCACAGCAAAGAATTTTCATGTAAGTGACACTAACCTGGTTGAAAGCAACATATAAGAGTGTCTTAAAAGATTCTGTCAATCAAAAGAGTGTGTAACCATGTAGACACGTATCGCCCAGAAAATGACGATGAGGAGAGCCTCAGGAGTGTTAGAACTAATCACACTTATGAGGGATTCTCTTGCACTAACCAACAAAGCAAAGCTAGCTTTGATTGCGACATTGTACACCACCTGATCCTGCCCTTTTTCTCACGGTAAGCCCGTCAGTTGCTAAAATGGGAACCAAATACATGAGGACCGACGTGGGCCTGTCGTACATCTTGAAGAAATCTGTATGACGTAAGAAAATCTGTATGGACCAGAAGGGCCTCAAGGACATGGAAGCTAATATCATTAGCCTCTACATCTCAGCCTGAAGGCATATCAGGACTATTGTTTCACATGCCGAACAAAAATCAATTATGTGAATAAGAAAGCAATTCTTTATACTCTATAATTTTGTATGAAAAGAATTAGTTCTAGAAACCCAGAAAGACCTCCAAGTCTAAGTAAAAACAATCCAGAAGAAAAGCACAAAAACATGCAGGCAAAAATAATAGAAGCCAGAATTTGCCCACTTGTCGCCCAGGCCTACCGACAAAATGTATTTCTTCTAATTAAGGAGAGAAAAAGACCACCTTTTCCAATTCACCCCAAGCAAACTTCCTAGGATTCACATTCTAATGAAAGAATAAATTCGCAGACACCATATATACACACAACAGTGACTGCAAAAACTACATAAGTTGTATAAATCACACGTCTGTAACAACACTCGTTATGAAAATCCCCCCAAAACTCTTCTCAGCTCAGATTTCTGTTCTGAAGTAAGTCTTGAAGGGTAAGCCACGTCAATCTTGATTCTCAAATTCCCCCTTTTTCCAGGTTCTCTTGAATTTGGCATACCTTCATTTGGCACAAGGACCTCAGCCCCTGGCTTGACAATATCTGTAAGTGGAATCACAAGGGGCCTTCCATCCAGGGTAGTCAAGTTAATGGTCTTACCAGTGAGGGCCTCCAACAGTGTTATCTCCTGGTTAATCACCAGATCATTACCATCCCTCCTATATATAGCATGCGGCTTCTCATCTATCACAAAGACAAGATCTGCAGGAACGATACCGGGTTCTTGGTTACCCTTCTCGGGGAAAGTGATCTTTGTACCCTTTTTCCATCCAGGCTTTATCTCAATAGTCAGTATTTCTTCAATAGTTCGAACCTTACTGCACAAAATTGTTCAAATACCAAGTCAGTGGCACAGATTAGTACTTTCACCAAATAAAATTATTCATATGACATGAAAAGCAACCGACTCTTCAATAATGTATATTACTCATGCGGATGCACAAAATTGAAAAGACAAAGTTGTTGCATTAATCATATCATTATGCCAGCAAACAAACTCATTTTTGTTCTAACAAGAAACACGTTCATAAGCTATGTATGGCATGAAGTGAAAAAAGAAAAACGAAAATATGATTTACAGAAGTCAAGAATACCAACAAGACAGCATCTTCATCATCCAGAACACTCAAGGTCAACATCCACATTTTACTTTTAACGCTAGTACACGGTGATTCTCTAGGATAAGTCTGCAAAAGGATGACCTTTATGACAATAACCTGAAAGTTTCATAACTTCAGTGGCTTGTAAAAGACATCAAATCCCCCTAGCTCCTAAGATGCACAAATAGATCTTTCCCAAAGAGTGAATGCAGACTTCTTCTTCTTCAACAAAGACTATAACTTTAGAAAGCACAGATGCCCGCGTTAATAAAACAATTATTCAGCAGAATATTAGAATTGCTAAAAAACAAATAAACGACGACTCCAAGACTAACTCTCCTGTGTCTAGTCATTGTAGCAAACAATGAGGGGAGAATACAATATAAAAGATCATAATATCATAAAACCTAGAAGATAGAAGAAATTAATCCAATTAGTATTTCATCACTCACATTATCCTAATGGAAAATAGCTATTAATTCAAACCCTGTGCAATTTGTATCACCATCGAAAGTAATTTCTGCAAATTTTCAGCAATATACTCATAATTTTCAAACCAAAAACTATCATCATCCTAAGAAGCAGCCAACTTTAGCAAAAATAAGTTACAATACTCCGCATAGAAACAAACTCCCAAAAATCTGGGAACTCCAGAAAAGAATAGAACCTATAAAAAAATACCCAGAAATGTCACAGATGTTCCTGGAAATCCTCATCTTCTTCTTAGCCCCTTTATACAAGTCCTCCAAGCTACACGGCAGTAGGTTCTCAATAGGAGCCGCCTTCTTAACCTCTCCACCATTCCCATAATAAGTACTAGTACTCCTAAAATATCCTCTTCCATGACTCCCTCCTCCGCCGCCGCCGCCGCTCTCCGATCCAAAGATCTCCTCGTAAATGTCCTCCGCATTCCTCGGCTTAAACCGAAACGCCGGGTTTGGAGGCTGTCGCTGATGATAGTGCCGATTAGAATTCGACGATGAAGCGGCTGACTGCGGTGGGGGTGGCGGGAACTGGCCGGACTTCAAGGCCTCCTCGCCGTACAGGTCGTAGATCTGGCGCTTTTGCGAATCACTGAGGACATCGTAGGCTTCAGAGATTTGCTTGAATTTGGCTTCGGCTTCTGTTCTCTTGGCCGACGGGTTTTTGTCGGGATGCCATATCATGGCGAGCCGCTTGTAGGCCTTTTTGAGATCGTCATCGGTTGCGTTTCGATTGACTTTAAGGATGTTGTAGTAATCCACACCCATGTGTTTGTGTGTCTGCGATACGAGAGTGTCGGATTGGTGACGGAACAGACGGTTATTTGGTTATGGTGGTGGTGGCGTAAGATGTGTGAAGAACGTGTGCTTGTGGGGGCCTACCGCACTAAGATTAAGGACAGAATTGACACCACCAGTTGTCTTGTTATTACTTATCAGGATTTAGGAGGCTGATTCAGATTTAGGCTCCTGTTCATGTTGGGCCTAATTTTTGTCCACATCCACATTTTCTCTTTACTCATATTTAATTATTTCGAGCTTTTGGATAAAAGAAATTAAAGTTACTCTTATGCTGTTAAGACGTGGATTTTTATCAAAATTAATAATAATTATTATTGACACCTGTGGTGAGTAAGAAATCAAGTTGGACCAAGGAAAGGACCAGTTTCTGAAAAACATATGTTGTCAGTCACACAGTTGACTTCGTTTCTTGAATTTTTGACTTTGTCAGTGGGAGCAGGAGACTTCCTGTAGCAAATTGAATGTGTACTTGAACCGAGGAACTAGGCCAATGCATCAGATGCTCAGATCAGAATGCGTTTTACAATAAACTTGCCATTTCCTTTAGATCTTGCAAAACTAAAGCTTTAGATACACTCTTCGGAAATCACCGTAGACACAATTTGTCTCTGCACAAGGTAACAAGAGGAAGCACCAACAAATCATCTAAAAAACACAAATATACAACAAATTTCTCAACACTAACTCCAAACCTGCCGCACGCACATACATGCCACCACAATACCGACTGCTGCCACAGGCTATGTGACACATTATGCCTTTGATGAATACATAGTTCAGTACGAATGATTGGCGAATCAAGCTTGATTCTTAAAGCTCATGCCCGCCTCTTAAAACTTGTACTCTTGTGTCAAATTCAGAAGCCGGTATTCCTTGTGTATGGAGAGAAATATTCAGCAAGCACAACTGGAAAAAAAGATTAATGAATCCCTTTGGTTCAGACAGCAACAGATTGCCCAGTAACCCCATCACAGAGATGCAATGAACCATCTTTCATTAAATTAACGCTTAAACTCTTGAACCTCTCCCTCGAATACTGTCGAGAAGCCTTTCTCCAATCAGTTCCAGCTTTCATCATAGCAACAAACTCTTCATAACTAATACGCCCATCCTGGAGTATATAACAGCAACCACACAAAGCAAAAGCACATGGCGTCAACAAGATGTACACATGAATAGAAGGTGTCAACTATGTACTCTTGACCAGTAATTTTTTCAAGAAGTCATACCTTGTCAGAGTCAACTTCACGCATGATGTCATTCAGCACATCATTATCAGTTTGACCATATTCATCTTCTAAAGCTTCTCGTAGTTCGTCTGATTCAATATAACCACTACCATCCTTATCGAAAAACATAAAAGCCCTGCGGAAATGCTCACCATTCTCCATCTTCTGCAAGTGAATTGTTACCGCAACAAATTCGCCATAGTCCAGTACTCCATTTCCATCAACATCAGCCTAAACAACATACACAGAAACATCCAACAAGATTTCATCTTAATGGACAAAGGAACTGGAAATACTCTTAAAAGATTAGGACACTGAAAGTGAATATGTTAGTAAAAAGATAATTGAGGATAGTGCAACAGATATGATTCTACAGGTAGAAACCAAAAAGTTAAAACCAACCTAATAAATTTCACAAAAAATAATTTTGCATACCATGTTGTACCTACAGCTACCTATGTTGATCCATCAGAAATTATTTTTCACTTTTCATGGGATGCATCGCTTATTTAAAAGGTTTAAGTAGCAAATTCACAGAAATATCAGTTTGCATGGAAGTGCTTAAATTTACCAATTTTATGGTCTTGTATCAATAGGAAAAACGTAGTCTAGGGCTGTTAAAAAACAGAAAATGGCATTTCTGTTTACCAATATGAAAAAAGGAAACGAGTATTAAACAGTTCCTACCACTTCCATCAGCATCTTTATCTCAGGTTCTGCCAACTGAGAACCTACTTTTCGAAGACCAGCTCTTAGTTCCTCATATGACACTTTACCATCATTATCAGTATCCATCAAACTAAACATATCTCTGATTACTTCAACCTCTTCGACAGATAAGTGCTCTGCAATTACCTGTAGCATTTAATTGCAAGCAAAAGCACGTTAATTTAGGATGAATACAACTGTGTAATAATGTGCCAGTGAATTGAATACGACTAGATAATCACAATAAAAACAACGAGAGAAGCTTACACGCAATGCTTTCTTCTTAAACCTGTTCATCACTGAGAATTGCTTGAGCCTTGACCTCACAATATCACCTAATGGAACATTTGATGCTTTCTTAGCATTTTGCAACCAGGAATGCTCTGTCAAGAAAAGAGAAGGGAATAAGTTGGGACAACTCATCAGAAAGACAACCTTATAGATTGATAGATACAACAAAACTTCTGAGAACACTTACATGTACCATGAGAAGAAACACTCAAAAAACAACATCAGGTAACTATATCTCTGAATACATTAATTCAAATAAGTTATCATCTTGACATGCCAAAGGTGACAATTCAACACCTTGCATAATTTTGGACTAGATCTTACTGAATTTGAGATATTAAGGAACTGAGCTGATATTGCTAGAAAGCAGACCTCTTGCTCAATTGCAGCAACAGTCAGCCGATTAGTAAATTTAATTCGAACCTGTACATGGACATGGCTTTATTTAATTGGGAACTACTGACGCAGACAACCACTAACATATTGTGAAACTTGGTTCACCACAAAACTAAGTTGACCGCCTCCAAACTTGATACGGTTTCTCAGACCCAAGGACTTACCAAGAACCTGCTGAGCAGTTAAGCGTTTTCTGGGATCAGGCTCTAACATCTGTCGAACAAGACTTTTTGCACTATCTGAAATTTGAGGCCATGGTTCTCTTTTAAAATCAATCACACCCCTCAAAATTGCAAGGGCAACACCCTGCTCAGTCTCTGACACAATCAATAAGAAAAGAAACCTAATTTAAATTTCAACTCCTTAAGAACAAAGGACATAAATAACAATATTGCAGATTAAGGAGCATACCTGCCCAAAATGGAGGAACCCCACACAACAAAATATAAAGTATAACACCAGCGCTCCATACATCAACCTCAGGTCCATAATTTCTCTTTAAAACTTCAGGTGCCATATAGTAAGGACTCCCCACAATCTCAGTAAACTTCTCCCCTGTTACACAGAACCCGAACTCAGAAAGAAGACCCCCAAAAAAAAAGACTTTATAGAAGAAGAAGAGGATAGACGGATTCCACTACGCAGTTTACCAACAGATAAAAACTCACAATTCATAAACTGACAACACAGCAAGGATCGTAAAGCAGCAACAACTAGGCATAAGATCATAAACCCAGACTCGACAGTAAAGAAACTGGTATCCAGAAACAATTTCTGACAAGCAGAAGTTATTATTCACCGCAAGACATAAACTGTAACAGTTAACAAGCACCAAGAACTCTAAACCCGTCCAGTCCACACACTTGCTTAGAAAACTCAACCACAAGCACACACCTGGCTTAAAGAACACCGACAACCCAAAATCAATAGCCTTAAGCATAGAATTCTCCTTCTTATTTGCAAACAAAAAATTCTCAGGCTTCAAGTCCCTATGCATAACCCCATTCGCATGACACATCCTCACAACCTCCGCAATAGTCCTCGCAACATTCGCAGCAGCTCTCTCACTATAATGCCCTCTCGCCACTATCCTATCAAAAAGCTCCCCTCCTTCACACAACTCCATAACCAAGTGCACGTTCTCGTAGTCCTCGTATGTCGCTTTAAGCTTCACAATGTTCGGGTGGTCGGGCAACGTCGACATGATTGCCACCTCTCTCCTCACATCCTCTATGTCCACAGCGGTCCGAAGCTTCCTCTTCGAAATGGACTTACACGCGAGTCCTTCTCTGGTTTCGCGGTCCGTACATAGGTACGTGATTCCAAACTCGCCGCGACCGAGCTCACGTCCGAGGATGTACTTGTCGCCGATCCGAGGACGATGGCTGAGTGGGACCACGTCTTTGAGAACGCGGATCGGACCTGCCGGCGAGCGGATCGATTCCTCCGAAAACGGGTTGGGTTTTCGTTCTTTGGACTTCTTTTGCTTGCGGTGATGGGTTTTGGAGTCGGAGGTAGTGTCTAGTCTCACACAGGCGATACAGTTTCCCATTTCCGTTACTTGTACTAGGGAAACAAAACAAAGAGCAAACTTGGACCAAGTAAAAGGACTGGTGAGTGTAAGAAAAGGGTTTGGTCCGGTGGTGGTGGCAACAGTGGTAGTTGTGGCGGAAGAAACGGTGTTGGTGGTAACGTGTGGAGAAAGAGGAGGAGGGAAGAGAAAACGCGGGGTTCAGTTGAGAAAATGAGGGGGTTTTTGAAAATTATCTATTGATATTGATTTGTTTTGTTTATGGAAAAAGTATTTAGATGTAATTATGAGTTTGTTGAAAAATGGGATAAAGGCTGTGGCCTGCCAAAACCAAACTTATCATGTTTCCTCTAATCTTATTTATAAATTAACTCTTTTATTTAAGAAATAAATTAATTTTGTAGCTCATTATTAGGTTTTACCAAAACACCACCTTTATATATATATATAAAAACCAAAAAAGACTTAACTGATCTTACTAAGAGAATTAACATGAACAGTTATAATTTTACCCAAAATTTTGTTATTAACTTTAGGAAGGTTCTAATTACGAGAAATTATCTTTAAGTCATTCACACTTAAATTAATCCTTATTAAAGTTGATTAGATTCTTTGCGAGAAGCAAAACTCTAACCTCAAGTTTTAAATAACTGCATATATGAAGAGAGTTGATTCCACGACCTCACATAAATCAAAAAAATTTCTTACCAACTCACCTGCACCTTGGGTTGTAAAACTTTTAAGTATTCTTAAATTGGAATAATTATCATTCCATTCCACATTTCTTGTTTTCACAATTGCTTCTTGGTTTTGAAGAGGCACCAACCGTATGATCAGGCTCAGTTAAGACGGAGGGCCGAGATCTAAACAACAAGAAGTCGTTGAAGTGGGTCACCGGTTCAATTGACACGGCAGCTTCATTTGACCTCAGAGCACCACCATTTGAAAAATTTGGACCCCCGGCCTCCATAATCCATTACAGTACTAATTGTAGTGGGTAATATCCTGATTTAACAAGCAAAAGGCAAAATAAAGGAGGAAGAATTGGGTTAGTTGCAAAATTGAACTGAGCAAAATTGTGTGTATTAAGTAACACCAACTCCGAACCTTCTTTCAAACTTACAAGAGAAAAATAAGAACATAGGAGCTTCCTCCGACCGGGTCAAGACGACGAAAAAGCTTAAAGTCATTAGAAATGTAACGCCGTTTCCTTGGAAAATGACAGGATTCCACATTCTAGGTCAACCATAATGATGAGACCTCATTCCATCTATCTTTAGCACCAAGAAAACAAAAAGGTCCCAAAGCTTGGAAAGACCATCAGTTACTGTACTCATTAGACTTCAAATTGAGATCTGCTTCTGTTGGTGGAAATGATTTATTACTATCCTTTGTAATTATAACTCATCTTGGTTTGCTTAATACGAACGCGTCCAATGCTAGAATTGGTTTAAATATTAATTATTTATGTAATTAAAACAACTACAACATTTAGTAAAATTTTAAAACAAGCTTGAAATTACAAACAACAACGAAAGGTCGACATGTCACAATCAATCTTGTGAAGAATGTCAACCATATTACGACATGTCAATACTATGTTTTAATTTAGCATTTATACCAAATGTCTTGAAATTGGCATGTATTGGACCAAATCAAAGCTATTTTTCTAACAAACCAATTAATTACTAATTATAATTTTAAGCAACTGATAACTCTAAATAAAATATTAAATCTATAACAAAATATTTAATGTATTTATAAGTTCATATATTAAACTTCTAGAGAAAAGACTGTTTATTATTAAAAATTTTTAAACTTTACATGTTAAGGAGATTTTTATTGAGTGTTACTATTATGTATATTAAACTTGTATTTACATGCGCATCTTTATTTTTGATTCACTTATTTTTAAATCACTAAAATAAAAAATAATTTTATAAGCTGAATTTAAAAAGTAATTTGATTTGCAGGTTGATAGCGTTGGAAGATGGTAGTTTATTATTTATAAATGGGGAAGAAAAGTTGAGGTGTTAAACATGGGTTTGTTTTATTTTATGGTTCTTTGGTACAGACAAGCAATGCCAAATTTCTAAAAGAGGCTGGTGCTCAACAGAGACTTGGTCTCGTTCTAGAAAAAGTGGCCGTAAATCGTACTAATCCAATGCCAGCCTACCAACCAAGGACAGACGAGACAACAACGACAATTTGACTATATTTCCTGCTTTGCTATTTCTTGTGTCCTTGTCATCTATCTTTTGTCATTAGCCTTAACTCAACAGTAACATAATTTCGGAGGAAAGTACATTTTCAACCTTTACAATAAAAA
>JANVCL010000006.1:28189960-28204192 GCA_026546855.1 Erythroxylum incrassatum
TATAATATAAAATATTCAAAGTACCAAACAAATATCTAATATGGTACTAATTTCCAAAATTATATTATGAATAAATCCATTATGAATTAAATAATATATTATAATTGGGCCATAAATATCTATTTAACTCAATATAACACTCAATGGCCCAAAACTCATCAAAAAAGTTAGTCTAGAAGCTCTTTTTTTTATGCCTGAAGCCCGTCTGGCCAGTGTCTTGAAAGGTGGGGCTGCGTCTGGCGAGTGCAGTGCACGCGGGCCGGCCTCAGCCCGCCCAATGTACCATGCGCAGCGTCTGGCGCGTGCACTCCAGATGCCTCTGTTTTCTAAGTTATTTCAGTTCCTTTTTTTCTATAAATAACTTTCATAGGTTTGTTTCAAACCATAAGGCATCTCAATGTCATTCTTTCATGGGTTTAAGAAAAATCACTGTAATAATCAACAACCATAATCACAAATGTTTTGGTTCTTTCTCATGTTTATGTTTCTTACACTAACCCATACACATCACATATCAACACTGAACATTCATTATGGTTTCTGGAATTTCAATCCATTAAAAAACATTTATGTTGATAACGCACTTCACATAAAGTTCAATGTAATATACGAAAACCAATTTCAAACATGTATGGGAATATAAGAACAACGATTCATCTGACACCAGAAATCTTCTCAATATACAAGAACAAACAAAACATGAGTGTGCGACATTGATGTCATATACGAAGAAAACATGGTCATTATAATACAGAAAACAATCATTACAACAGACAACAACCAATACATTTCCATGCTCTGTATCAGAAACATATACGGTAGAAAATACCGTAGAAAACAAATCATCAAACATTATCATCACAAATAGCATAGAAAACCATGGTGAATGGCAGACAACAATAATGCAACACCATGAATCTGATACGAATTGTAAAATCAATTTATGGATCGATTCATTTTGCGTGCCTGCATCCATGATTGTTTCGTCGTTAGATGTTGATTTGATTAAACGAGTTTTATTTCCTCTCGTCTTCTTCCGTTAGAGAATTCTTCAATGGTTCAAAATGTTATCATTCAATAAGTTTATTCAACTTTTATAGCATCACCAACGGACATGTCCTTTGGTAAGTGGAAGAGAGAGGAAAAGAGTTCGTGACCCATTTGAGACCTATTCTATAATACCCAATAACCATTATCTTGGGTGCTTTTAATTGGACTCAAATTTATAAGTGACATGGGACATAAAATAGTCTAACACATAAAAACAAATCATTCTCACTCTGCGCCAATTTCATCTTTTGCATCTTCTGCGGTGCTGCGATTTCTCCAGGTTTGTTTTTGTATTTATTGCTTGCCACGATTTCTTTAGGTTTGCTTTCGTATCTATTGCTTGTGTGTGTTTTTGTATCTGTTGCTTGATTTGCTATTGCTATTACCTGTGTTCACAACAGAGAATAAAATAACACCTTCATCGCTCCAATCATCTTCGTCATTTCAAAAAACAACAACATTTGAATTAAAGAATTTAGTTTGAATTATGCTACAGTATCATGCACATGTTACTATAACATATCTTTGTTACTACGTTTCCTTTCACTTTTCTATATATAGTAGATGATGATAGGCATATCCATTTATGTTGCTTGTGTGTGTTTTCGTATCTATTGCTTGATTTGCTATCGCTATTGCTTGCGTTCAAAGCTGAGAATAAATTAACACCCACATCACTTAAATGATCTTCGTCTTGACAGAAACAATAAGTGAATTAAAGAATTTAGTTTTAATTATGCTATAGTACTATGCATATATTACTACACCATATCTCTGTTATTGTGTTTCCTTTCACTTTTCTATATATAGCAGATGACGATAAGCATATCCACCATTTGCAAGTTGGCCTTTCTCAAGGTTCGTTCGATAACTCGATAGAACTCTATGTATGCTGCCTTTTTATTCTGGTGTGAGTTCTTTCCTTCTGAACAGCTAACATCAGAATAGTCTGACAATATTGATGATCCAGACACTGCAATATTTGAGATAGATGTTTTGGATACTACATCTTTATATTTAAGAAACGTAATACAGATGTTTTCATCTGAAAGAAACTGTTGAAATGCGCAAGCCTATATAAAATAGTGTATGTATTCATGATTTTGGCGTCTATTTAACTCACCATTCTATTTTGACTAATTTATTCAAAAGTTCTTATTTTTGTCCTTCAGCTCAAAAGCTTTTGTTTTTGTCCTTCAGCTTATATTATAGAACATGTATAGTATACATATCTGCTATGTTACTATAGCATATTTTTGTTATTTTGTTTTCTTTCAATTTTCTATATATAGCAAATCACGAAAGTTTATCGTTTAGTCCTCCACATACATCCAATAATTGTGACAATACATACACGAATAAAAAGACTTTGTCTTTCTCACCCTATTGAGAGTAAACAGACAAAATTTAGATAGAGAAAGCTAGCATTAAGAGAAAGATTGGAATTTCTGTATCTGGGTACTCAAAAAAACATATAAAGTTCAAAGATCGGGTGCTAGATCCTCTGCTATAATAACTTTCTCTCCTTTTATCTCCCTGTCTATAAAACCAAAGAAATAATGTAAACATATATTGTACATGCAGTTTTTCATTTTTAAATAACAAGGCAGAGGAGGTCCTCTCAAACCAAACACTTGTTCAAACTACATGTTGACAATTGTACAAATCAAGTGTTGATAGAAATAAGTACCCTCTTAATCTTATCTCCTTTATCCTTCATTGACTCTAATGGGTTTTTCTTCTTTAGGTGATTTTCTAGCTATTGTCTCATACTCATCTAGTGTGATTTCAAAATTCCAAATCGCCTTTGGTTTTATTGAAGTAATTTTCAATGTTATGAGTGGAATTATTCTTTCTCAACTCAAGTTTTTCTTTTAGTAATTTTTTTGAATAAGTTATAGTGATCTATATAATGTTTTAATGTGTTAAAAACACATGTTCTTGCATAAGCATGACATGCATCATGCATATATTATGACCTTGTTTAAATTTACACATTTATTTTTATTCTATCATTTCCATATACTTGTATGCAGTTTAGCATTTAATATCGTTTTCTCATGTTTATCTTGAACCGTGTTTAGCATTTAATACGTTGTATGAATTGTTGTGATTGATGTCACTTATATGCGATTACATTTAGTGATGGAAAGTTTGAACAATATGAATGATTCCAATGATTGTGTGGAAATAAATGAAAAAGATGGATATGGAATGATACCATAAAGATGTATTTAATCTCTTTGATGGTTAAAGAAGTGAAGAAAGTAAATTGAACGACTACTATGTTTTCCAAATCTGGTTAGAAGAATATTAAGACAGGGATTTAAACAAAATTTAATAAGGAGTGTACTGATATTTAATTGAAGAATAAGTATAATGGATTAAGGGTTAGATTAAAGAATTTCAAGAACTTACTCAAAGAAACATGAATCAGTTACAACTTTTTTACTGGTGAAGTTAATGCTACAAATGAATGTTGGGAAAATCTATTTAAGGTAATATATTTCCTTGTTTTATTAATATATCATATTATATAATATTTATTCTCATGTTTCTTTTTCATCATTATAGAAGCATAAAATGGGTCACAGAATCAAGAAAAAAGATGTAAGGAATTTTTAGACTTGTGTCATATTTTTGGAGATATTACTATAACTGGTGTGCATGCACATCTATCAACTAAATCTCCATTGAATAGTACAGAAGATGAATATATAAATGATGTTGATGAAGATTGCTCGTTTAATGAAAAAGAAGATCAAGATATAAGTTCTCCATCAAAGAGAAAGAAATCTCCTAAGAATAAGAAGGCAAAGAAGACACACTATAATATTGTAAAAGAGGTTTTGATTATAACTAGTGGACAATAAAAAAGGAAGAATGATTTAATAGAGAAAAACTGAGTGAAACATCATCCACTGCATATAATAGATCTCAAAAGTCTAACAGAATATGGAACATCTGAATTCCTTAGATGAATTAGGTTTTGACTATGTGTAATATGGAAAAGCTATGAAGGCTTTTCATGATTCTCCACTTTATAGAGATATTTTTATGAAGATGACAGATACAAAAAGCTGGATTAGAATATGTGGCTTTAGTTATATTTTCACGTTATTACGTATCGAATTCTTATTAATTTAAAACTTTTATATTAAGCATTATTCTGTATTTTAAACATTTTAGTTTTGTGTTTTGTTTGAATGTTTGACTTAATGTTATATTTGTATTTCGTATGAATATTTTGTCTATATTTGATTAAACCTTTTGATTGAATGTTTTATTAATTACTTAATGTTGACATTGTAGACACATGAATTTCTTATCATATTTCGAATCAGATTCTGATGATGAACTGAAGAAGACAATCATTATTTCTCTAGTTGGGGGAGAGAACAAATATTTTTATTTACAAAGAAACCATGTAGAACTTCTACTCTGCCAGGTCATGATTGGATATTATAACTTTGAATGGGAATCGTATGAGGATTTATGAAAACTTAAGAATAGGAAAGATAATCTTCTTAAGTTTATGTGATGAGTTGAAGAGTTTAGAGGGCTTAAAGGCAATAAGATATTTGATTGTGGAGGAACAAGTAGCAATTTCTTAATGATTATAAGGTATAGTGAGATAACTAGAGTCAATGCAGAATACTTTCAACATTCAACCTGGAAAAATTTGAAGTACTTTTGCAAAATCTTGTATGCAGTTAATCATCTTACAAAAAGAGTCATTATTCCACCATCCTTTACTAATACACCTCCTGAGATTCAACATAATTCAAAATTCTTTCCATATTTTCAGGTACATTCGTATAGTTAATTACTATTTAAATTATATCCTTATGATTAATAATTATTTTAATATATATCTAATTTTTAAGATTGTACATGAGCAATAAATGCTACACATATTGATGCACATGTTTTGACTGATGAACAAATACTATACAAGGGTAAAAGAATTGATCCAACCTCAAATATTATGTGTTGTTAATCATTTGACATGTGTTTTACATATGTAATGGTTGGATAGGAAGGGATTGCAAATGACTTTTGAGTTCTTTTAGAAATAGTAACAAATTCAATGAATCAATTTTCTATACCTCCACAAGGTATTATACTATTTTAAAAAAATGTAGTAATTATGATTAATTTTTAATATCTTTTTTAATATTATATTCTTTTTATGTTAGGTGAGTTCTATTTGGTTGATTTAGGCTACACCAATATGCCTGGATTTCTTTCGCCATACTGAGGTAAGAGATATCATTTGTGAGATTATAGAGGAAGAGGAAGACCTCAAGGTGCACATGAATTGTTTAACTACAGGCATTCTTCATTAACAAATCTTATTGAAAGATGTTTCGACGTTCTAAAAGCAAGATTTCCCATCCTTAAAAACATGTCGAGTTATAATATGAAGAAACAAAAATATATCGTTATTGCTTGTTATATTGTACACAATTATATTATAATGTAGGACAAAGCAATGAATTATTTGACAGTTGTGCTAAAAATGAAGAACAAATTAGGGAAAGTGAAAATGAAGATGCAAGTTTTCAAGTGGAGTATAACATCATTCCAACATAGCTTCAAGGTTTGTTTTATAAGCAAGATGAAATTGCTAGACAAATGTAGAATAATTATATTAGTTCTAATTGATTTACGTTTCTTTTGTAAATGATAATACTATTATATTTTCAAGAATTATAATGAACATCTTTTATAATTTTATTTTATTGCATGAAGATAGATACACAAGTTGATCGTCAACATTCAGACATTGCCGGATCACTAAGACAATAACTTATCTAGAGCGTACTGTGAGTCAACCTAGATGTGTAAACTCAATTTGATGTGATTATGTATGATCTGTATGCTGAATATGAAATGTGAGAACAATTAAATGTGAAATACCAGAATCAATATGAAATGTGTGAGCAATTGAATGTGAATTGCCAGACGTAGATCTGATGAAATTGATACATGTGACAAGAGCTCCTAGGAATGAAACATGGCATATAATGATGCATCACATTGAAATGCCTAGTCAGATAAAGGAGTGGTGACCGGCGTGACCAACTTGAAAAAAGGCTTTAAGCTCAGGATTGTGTAGAAAGAGCCACAGGCTCAGTTATTAATAAGCCTGATATCTACAACGGATACGGGACAGTAAATAGGTGCTTGGTCACAACAAAGCAAAATACAATGAAGTCACGTGTGCATTTGCATATACATCGTTATATGTATCATATCATTGAATTGTTTGAAATACAGTTGAAAAGTAAATGAGCATATGATGTGATATTCAATGCTGGATGGTATGTAATATTTGTTGAATTGGGATATGACTTGTCTCTATGTATCTTACTTGAGTGAATACATTGATAATGGTTTACTCACTAAGTTCATAAACTCATCAAAATTGCAATGTTGATTTTCAGGTTCAGAGAAGATCTAGTTAGACTAATTAGAGTATAGCTACTACAATTGGGCGTGAGTTTATGGTCAGGATCAGTTGTATCTGCAGGTATCTCTAATCATTATGCATCAAGAATAGCATTTCTCACGTATTGTCAAATGTATATGTAAACTCTGAAGTGTAATGACATTTGTGATTTAATAAGATTGTCAATGAAATGATTCAAAATGAATGCTTGAAATGCTTTTGATATGTGATGCCTTATAATGTGGTAATGTGATCGTTTTAACGTGTATACAATTAATGTGTAAATTATTCTAATTATATTATTTTGCATATATTTTGATTAGCTACAATGATAATTAATTAATTTAACAAATATAGTGGTTAAGGAACTTATAAACCGAATGGTGGAGATTACAAGGGTCAATGATAGGATTATGGTGGCTAAGATTATTTTTAGCAATGTGGTTCTCAACGTCATATATGCGTATGCACCTCAAGTGGGCTCAGACGAACAACAAAAATGTCTATTTTGGGAGGCACTGGATAGGGTACTGCTATAAGTATCTAATACGAAACAGATCATCCTAGGAGGTGATTTTAATGGGCATATGAGGGCGGGTTCAGATAGATATATAGGAGCTCATAAGGGCTTCGGGTACGACACTAGAAATGGTAATGAGACAACTTTATTAGACATGGCCATCGCATATGAGTTAGTTATAGCAAATTCTTTATTTAAGAAAAACAAAGCACACTTGGTGACTTTTCAGAGTAGCACGACTAAGACGCAAATTGACTATCTCCTTATCAGGAAAAGTGCTAGAGCATGGTGAAAAGACTGCAAGGTGCTTCCGGCCGCATGCATATCGATGCAACACAAATTGCTAGTTTTGGATATAGGTATTAAGGGATGGAGATCACAGTTTTTTACCATGCATTGTCGTAAAATTAAGTGGTGGAGGTTAAAAGGGGACAGAGTGGAACAATCTAGGACTCACGTTCGGTCAAATTCAGCATGGTCTATGAGCGGGGATACAAATCGGATATGGGAGGGTGTAGCCTCCGTGGTGTGGGCAACTGCCACAAAACATCTAAGGGTAAAAGGCAGGGGGAGGGCGGATGGAATCTTGGTGGTGGTCCAAGGAGGTCTAGGGAACAATTAAGGTGAAAAAGAGAGCTTTTAAAGATCTTTTAACAAGTACGACAAAGGGGGAGCAAGGTATTAAACGAGTAAGGTATAGACTAGCGAAACAGAAGGCAAAGAAAAATATTTCAGTGGCTAGAAGAGAAGCATATGAGACTATGTACAAGGACTTGGATAAGTTAAAGGGAGCACAAAAAACTTTCAAGCTACCACGGGATAGAGCATGTAGAACGAATGATTTCAATCGAGTTTGTTGTGTTCATGATGAAGTAGGACAGGTACTACGTAGACTGATAGAATGCTACAGAGAACGAAATAGGGATTTACACATAGTTTTTATTGATTTGGAGAAGGCGTAGGACAGGGTTCCTAGAGACCTCTTATGGAGGTGTTTGGAGGCAAAGGCCATTCCTACGACCTATGTTAGCATAATTAGGGATATGTATGAAGAAGCATTGACTAGCATAAGGACGATAGTAGACGACATAGACGCGTTTCCTATTAGTGTTTGACTACATCAAGGATTTGCTTTAAACCCTTTGTTGTTCACATTAGTGCTAGATGAACTTACCAAGCATATTCAAGGAGAGGTATCTTGGTATATGCTATTTGCTGGCGATATTGTCCTAATGGATGAGACCAAGGAGGGGGTCAATTCCAAGTTAGAATATTGGAGAGATACGTTAGAATCGAAAGGGTTTAGAATGAGCAGGAGTAAAACGGAATATCTAGAATGCAACTTTTCGAGAAACCAGATAGCTCAGGAGGCAGCGGTAGCAATTGGTGATGACGTCATATCACAAAAAACGAGCTTTAAATATCTCAGGTCCATCATTCAGAGTGATGGTAATATCGAAGCCGATATAGTATGTCGTATTAGATCTGGATGGGTCAGATGGAGAAGTGCATCAGGAGTTTTATGCGACAAAAAGATTCCTTTAAAACTCAAAGGAAAGTTTTATAAAACGGTGATCCGTCCAACCATGTTATATGGGACAGAGTGTTGGCCTGCTAAACGTAGACATATACGACAGTTGTTGGTAGCAGAAATGCGTATGCTTCGGTGGATGTGTAACATTACCAAGAGAGATAAGGTCCAGAACCGTGAGGTGAGAGATAGAATACAGGTAGCTAGTTTTGCCGACAAGTTGAGAGAGACTAGGCTTAGGTGGTTTGGGCATGTGCGCAGGAGGCCTTCTGATGCTCCGATACAAAGCTATGAGAGAATAGCCCTTAGTGAATACAAAAAGGAAAAAAAGGAGGCCTTACAAGAACTAGAGGGAAGTGATCAAGAAGGATTTGTCTGCGTTGGTCCTTATTGAGGTAATGGCTAGAAATAGAAAAGTATGGCGTGATCGGATAAAGGTAAAAGAGTAACCTTTAGCGTTCGTCGAAACAGGATAGTAGTTATGAGGAGATGTTGGTCGCGATAAGCATATTATCACGTAGGAAGTCAAATTCTTCGTCCGTTCTCCGTTTTCTAAGTGTAATTATAGGACAAGGCTCACGGGCATTCAGATTGGCTTCCTGGTACAGGTGTGTGGGGACTATAGGATTGTCATACCTTCAGGATCTCTGAGCAAGGAATCCTATCCTAACTGGAGACAAGTAGAGTAAGATTTTGTAACTTTTTAGGCACTCGCAAATCTGGATGCCAGCAGGTATACCCTGTTATTTGTTTTTTATTTATTTAAGTATGTATTGTAATTTTTATTTACTTAATGACTTACCGTGCTAGTTTTACCTATTTTCTTTATCACTTACATCACTCTTAAATTGTCTCATTTACATGTGGGTCTATTGAAAACAGTCTCTCTACTATATAGGGGTAAGATTGCGTACTACCAAACTACCTCAGACCTCACTTCATTGCGGGATTTCAAACTGGGTGTGATGATGATGATATATTATATTAAAATTATTAAAATAAGGGTATAATTACAAAAATAGAAATATGATCATAAAATCAAATATGTTTTTGTTTTTAATTTTTTATTACAATCTCAACCACATCAAACAGAAATTAAAATCACACAAAAAAAAGTGGAACTAAAAATAAATTAAGACGCTTAATTAAAATTTAAAAAAAGGTCAACAAATAAATTTAGGGCCACACTATGATTCATCTTGTCTTATACAAGGAAGCCATACAAACCAATTTATTACATTCGTCATTATCTACGAGTATAACAAATTTTGTTAATCGATTTTAGCCGAAATTCAATAAAAATTCGAATCCTTTTATTTGGACGATATTTATATTTATTTTTGATAATTATAATTATATATTTTTAATTTTATTTAAAAATAAGAAACTTTATTTTGTTATAATAAATAATAATAATAATAATGTAACTACTAAAAATAAATTTTATATTTTATATTTATATTTATTTATTTATTAAAAATAAAAAATAAATATTGATAATTTTTTTCATCGAATTATTATTAGCATTTTCTTTATTTCCCTCCTCTATAATTACACTATCGCAAGATCGTAGACTGTAATCATAACGATCAAGTTCTTCCATGTTTCTGGGATGGGTTATTGATGTTTCATCAAACAATTTCGTACAAACAAGCAAGTTTTTATGATTAATTTGGCCCTAGCCTTATCTACCATCACCGAACTAATCTCTCTAAACAAGAGAAAAGTTGCGGGGACATGGCTGCTCTGAACACTAAGTGGATAGCTACCGCAGCGAGCATATGGATCCAGTGCAGTTGCGGTGCATCCTACACCTTCGGAATCTACTCCTCCGTTCTCAAGTCCAGCCAAGGCTACGACCAATCCACCCTCGACACGGTTTCCGTCTTCAAGGATATCGGAGCCAACGCCGGAATCCTATCCGGTCTCCTTTACTCCGCAGTCACTCTCGACGGTAATCGCCGTTTCGGTGTCTTCAGGGGGCCTTGGGTGGTCCATTTGGCAGGGGCTATTCAGTGGTTTATTGGGTACTTTTCGATATGGGCTGCTGTTGTTGGTTTGATTCACCGACCGCCGGTACCGTTGATGTGTTTGTTGATGTGGTTGGGGGCTCATGCACAGACTTTCTTTAACACCACAAATGTGGTGAGTGGTGTTCATAATTTTGGTGATTATGGCGGGACCATTGTCGGCATCATGAAGGTGAGTTCTGGTCTCTCCTGTATTTGGTTTCTTATGTTGTAAGTTGGTATTCATTTCGATTCACTAGATTGAAGCGTAGAGAAGGCGTTTCTTGAACACCCTTCTCCGAATAAGTGGATTAGACATATAAAGAAAACACTTTTAAGGACACCCATATGCAAATAACTGCATAATCTGTTTGCTGAAGTTATCTCTTGAACATTTGTTCATTCCTTATTTTTCTTCGCTTTTCCCTTTTAATCCACTCGTAAAATAGATAAGAGTAATAGGGAAACCTTTTGTTGACCTGTTGACTGCAAATTCTAAAGGAAAAAGCATTTTTTGGCTTTGTCTGCAGGGATTTCTTGGCTTGAGTGGTGCAATACTGATCCAATTCTATGATACTGTATGCAAAGGCCACCCTAGTACTTTCCTTTTACTTCTGGCACTGACGCCAACGACAGTCTCTCTCGTGCTTATGAGTTTGGTGAGGAACTATGACACTAGCACAAGAGATGACAAGAAGCATCTTAATGCTTTCTCATCAGTGGCTCTGATTATCGCTGCTTATCTCACGATCCTCATAATTTTGGAGAACATTACAAGTTTGTCATTATGGGCACGTACAGCTACGTTCACAGTCTTGTTGGTTCTAGTTGCCTCACCTCTTGGGATTGCAATAAGAGCCCAGAGGGAGGAGTATGATAGATTTGCACAAGCTTTATTGGAAGGGAGTGGTTATAAACCAAATCCATTGATGTCTTCCAAGTTTTCTTCATCTAGGGGTCCTAGAAATAATCCTGAACTACCCAGTGATGAAGGTCAAACTGGGGACTTTTCTAATGACGAGAGGTTGCCTGTTGCACAAGACATGAATCTCTTGCAAGCCATGAGCACTGGAAACTTCTGGCTGCTATTTATAGCTATATTTTGTGGATTAGGATCTGGTCTTGCAACTATTAACAATGTCAGTCAGATTGGAGAGTCTCTAGGTTACACAACCTTTGAAATAAATTCTTTGGTTTCTTTGTGGAGTATATGGAACTTTCTTGGTCGATTTGGAGCTGGCTTTGTTTCAGATATTTTCTTGCACAAACGTGGATGGGCAAGGCCCTTGTTCATGGCCATTACTCTGGCTGTCATGACGGTTGGCCATATAATTGTTGCTTCTGGTTTTTCCAAGAATCTGTACTTTGGTTCAGTCCTGGTGGGCATTGCTTATGGCTCACAATGGTCATTGATGCCTACCATCAGTTCTGAGATATTTGGAGTTGGGCATATGGGAACGATATTTAATACCATTGCAATAGCAAGTCCCCTTGGATCATACGTGTGCTCTGTGAGAGTCATTGGATACATTTATGATAAGACAGCAACTGACGAAGGCAACAAATGCTTTGGCACTCGATGCTTCATGCTGTCCTTTATGATTATGGGAGCTGTTGCTTTCATCGGGTTTCTTGTTGCTCTTGTATTGTTTTTTCGGACACGTAGGTTTTATGAGACGGTTGTGATCAAGCGCTTGCATCATTCTTAATGACCGTGGGAAACAGAGGAGGGAGCAAGCAAGTGCTCAAACTACAAGAAGATAGACTTGGATTTTCATTTTCTTCTAGTAGTTGATGCTTCTTTCATCTGTCAAACCTTGAGCATATAATTTCTTAACCAATCTTTTGTACCCTCGGTACCTGTCAGGGTTGGCACGTAAGCTTTCATCGTGCATCAGTGTTTTGAAGATTCTTAACCCTTTTAATGTATTTCAAATTGGGTTTCTTGAATATGTATTTTTGGTATGAGAGCAACTGTGCGTGTGAAGTTGGAAGTTCAATTAAGGAAGTTTCTTTAACTCTACAATTTTACAGGTCTTGCGACACTTGTTTAGCTATTTATTAAATTTCTGTATCAAACTGGTTTCTACGATGACTAGGTTTATAGTATCCTGTTCATTGGTTTTTGAAGTGTTTGATTACGGTTTTTCTGGATTATAAATCGTAGAACAGTTCAGTTTGTAAATAACGATTAGAAGTTGGAAGACCGAAAGTTCTTTAGCAACACGAAGCTACTTTTAACCTTCATGGAGACTGGAGCTCGTATGTACTCGGAAAACAGAATTCAGTGTTAAACACCTGGATAAACGTTTTCGTTTGGTCAATTCCTGAGTCGTGACCCCATCCTCGAACTTCAGCAGCTTAATAGATAAATTTGTGAACTACTCCGTCAAGATATGACGGAATTTGTAAACGGAAAGTGAATTTGGCGACGAAAATGGAGAAACTGAAGCTGAATGTTATCCAGTGGTTATTTAATTCCCAAGTCTCAAGGTCCAGGCAAGGCTACAGTCAATTAACACTGGACACCGTCTCTCTTTTCAAAGATATAGGTGCCATTATATCTTTCAAATTGTGATTCCGTACAAATAAAGCGCACTAACAGCATCCTTTGAAAACTGAAGATATCAACTCACAATACATACAAAATATTTATTTCTTAAAATAATTACATAAATAGTTATTTCTATACGATAGGAGGACAATAATTCAGGATAAAGAAAACTCTAAAACTCCATTGTAATAATAAAGAAAGATGTGATAAAAACCCAATCTTTAAGCTTTACTAACACTTCCAGCATTGACTCAAATCAATTTAGGAAAAAAAAAACAAAGAATTCCTCCATACCATACAAAGCTAGTTGAATATGATTAGTGAAAATATTCCCTCTAATTTTTTGAAGTGTTCAAATTCACTCTCATCTTCATAGGAACTGCTCATCACGATGCGATAAAGCCTTTTTATAGTTTTCTCAAAATGTAAATTCTCTTAACGAGTCAAAGAATCCTTATACTTACAAATGATATGAGCAACATCTTAAGCATTGAACACCATTCGAACTAAGTGCCAAATTAGTGTCAAAACTAATAGCTCCCAAAAAATGGACTTGATGTAAGGAGAATTTGATTTTCTCTACAATATAAATGATTTTGAAATCAATAATTTTCACATATTTGGATTCAATGAAGAAGACATGATATCTTTTTTGCGTAGAAAATAAAATTAGTTTATCTCCCTTTCACCCTTTCTTTTCTCTATACGCTCTTTCAGATGGATATTTGAAGTTGTTCTTAAAAACGTATATAAGAGGGCAGAAAGATGACCAATTTTATGTGTGCCTTTCTTTTAACCTGATACATCCATCAATTATCATTATGTCATTAATTAATGGATGATATTTTTCTATATTAATAATTTTTCTAACAATATCAGATTCAGTAGTTATATCTAAATGAGAAGTTACTAGCCTCAATCCTTAAGTTTTAGGCCAATTGGAAAATTGCCTTATGACAACTTCCAACAATCTCCCACTTAACCTAAAATTGGGTGAAACTAATGCATAAGTATGATGTATTTACTGTTGGACCTTGAACTTTTCTTGAAATTTTGAAGTGTCAAGTGGCATGAAATGAGGAAATTAGAATGAATAAAAAAAGAAAATTAAGA
>JANVCL010000006.1:28214162-28224553 GCA_026546855.1 Erythroxylum incrassatum
CTTATACTTGGGAAAGTTGTTTTCTTTTGTTTTTGGGTTGTTTCAAGCGCAGATTTGGGTTAAGGTTAGACAGCAGGATTCACATTTAGGGTGTCAGCAAGGCTCAGGTCTCGGGAATGGGTCTCAGTAGGGTTCCTGTCTCGGGACCGTTGGGCTCCGGTAACGGGGTCCAACACCTTAAATAAAGTTCCGCAGCCATAATGCATGTATTGTGGCTTCAGAACATGCCACAAATTCTGCTTCCAAGGTGGATGAGGCAATGACAGATTATTTAGTACTTTTTCATGATATTGCTCCTTTGACAAGAAAGAACAAATAACCATAAGTTGACTTTCTGCTGTTAATGCATCTAGAAAAATCTAAATCTAAGTATCCAATCGCTTCTAAGTGATTAAATCTTCTATACATGAACATGTAATTCTTTGAGATATTTTAAAACTTTTTGTACAACTTTCAAATGATCAATTCCAGGGTTACTTTGATACCTGCCTAGCATTCCAACTGTAACAATAGTATCCGGTCTTGTACAAGTTTGCACATACATTAGACCTTCCTTAACAGAAGCATAAGGAATTGATTCCATTTGTTTTCACTCTATATCATTTTGTGGACATTGCATAATAATAAATTTATTTCCTTTTTAAATCGGAACAGTTCTAGAAGAACATTTATGCATATTAAATCTCTTTAGAGTTTTTTCATTATAGACTTTTTGAGATAATCCCAACAATCCTTATGATCTATCACAGAATATTTCAATTCCTATCATATAGGATGCCTCTCCCATATCTTGCATTTCAAAATTCTTTGAGAGATAATCTTTTCTTTCATGCAATATACCCAAATCATTAGTCGCAAGCAAGGTATCATCAACATATAGGGCTAAAAATAAAATTTTGCTCCTTGTAATCTTTCGGTATATACAACAATCAAAAATATTTTCTTCAAAACCAAAAGAGGTGATGATATCATTAAAGTTAATGTACCATTGCCTAGAAGCATGTTTGAGTCCACATAATGATTTCTTAAGTTTACACATCATATGAACTTTTCCTTCAATTGAAAAACCTTCAGGGTGATTCATATAAATTTCTTTTTTAAGGTTTCCATTCAGAAAGGTTATTTTCACATCCATTTAGTGTAACTCTAAATCAAAGTGAGCTACTAATGCTATAAGAATGCGCAATGAGTTTTTTTGAGACATATGAAAATGTCTCTTTATAATCAATATCATCCTTTTGAGTATATAGCCTTTAGCAACAAGTCTAGCCTTATATCATTTGATATTGCCATTGATTCAAGGTTGGTCTTGAAAACCCATTTGCACCTAACTCGTTTGGAACCTTTTGGCAATTCAATGATATCCCAGACTTAGTTATCATTCATGGATTTTAACTCTTCCTTCATGATGTCGATCTATTTTTCTGACTCAGCATATTCTATGGCTTGTGAAAATGAAATCGGATCGTTATTAATGCCAATATCAAGATTTGATTCTTGCAAATAAACTTTATAGTCACTTGAAATAGCTGATTTTCTTGTTCTTTAATATCTTCTTAAATGTATTTTTTGCGAATCATTTGCTTCATATCTGTGTGAGTTAGTTTCTTCAAGGGATATTTCATTATGTAAATGTTGTTTATTGTTGTCAATATGTTCTTCAACAACTGGAACAACACTTTGAACAACAATGGACGAAAGAACACTTATAAATAAAGGAACATTTATCTTTACTTCCTTTATTGCCACAGTTTGTCGTTCCTCACTCCAACTAACTTCACCATTTTCAATAAAATATATACCCTTTAGATTTCTCTGGATACGCAATAAAGTAACCAGATAATAAACTTTTGCTTCTCCTAGGCAACACCAAACATATAGGTGCGTTAAATTAGGTTTCCTATTTATACATAACTCGAAAGGAGTTTGTGAACTGCCTTACTAAGAACCCTATTCAGTAAGTACATGGTTGTTTTTAGCGCATATATCCACAAGAATGTGGGTAATGATGAATTACTCATCATGCTCCTAACCATATCCATCAAAGTTCTATTACACCTTTCTACCACATCATTTTGTTGAGGTGTGTATGGCATAATGTATTGTGTACATATGCCATGTCTTTTAAGAAGTTTAGCAAATAGACCTAGACATTGTCTTGTTTCATAATATTTTTCATAATATTCAACACCTCTATTAGATCTTATAATTTTCACTTTCTTGTTTAATTGCCTTTTAATCTCATTAATGTATACTTCTAAAGAATTCACTGCTTGAGATTTTTCTTTAAGTAAATAGACATATCCATAACGTGAAAAAGCATCAATAAAGGTGATAACATATTTTTCTCCACCAAAAGATGAAGTATCAAAAGATCCACGTACATCAGTGTGCATAATTTAAGCATCTCCTTTTGACTCCTTTCTTGTTATGTCTAGTTTACTTTCCTTTAATGCAATCTACACACAAACCAAGATCAGTAAAATCTAGAATATGTAGAATCTCATTCTTTCCAAATCTTTCTTTAAATACAGGACCCAAACGTTTATTCCATAAAAAAGTTGAACTTTCATTAAGCATACTACGCTTAATTCCAATACTTTGATGTACAATAAATAAGGATTCAGAAAATTGATAATCAAGTTTCAATTTATATAAACCATCGATAAGACTACCATAACCAATAAGCATAGAATTCTTACATAAATTGAAATAACTATGTTCAATAGTAAAATTAATACCATAATCATCCAACTTTGAAACTGAAATATGGTTCCTAGAAATTAAAGGTACATAAAGAGTCTTTAATAGGTCTAAATAATATCCAGTATTTAAGACCAAATGTAAGTCCCTATGCCTTCAGTTCGAGCCTTGTTTGATTTCTCATATATAGGAAATTCTTATTTTGGCTTGTGGTTTGGATCGTAAGGAATCCCTACATTATATTGGATACATAAGTAGTAGCTCTAGAATTAAGCCACTAAGTATTATGAGAAACATCAATTAAATTAGATTCGAAACATACAAAAGTCTTAGATATATCTTTCTTTTCGAACCATGCCGTACGTTGAAGGCAATCTTTCTGATAGTGTCCTTCTTTCTTACAAAAACGACACCTATCATTATTTTGCTACTTCTTTTCAGCCTGAGATGCTTTAGTAAGCCTTTTCTTTTTCGTAAAGCTTTTGGCTTTTACCTTAGGTGCTTTACTAGCTCCTTGAAATGTAAGGTTGACTGAATGACTTCCCATATTCTTTAGTCTATTTTTCCTTTTGAATAAGCTTGCTAGCCAATTCATTAACATCCCACTTTTCCTTAATAATGTTATAGTTAATTTGAAAAGCACAATATTCAAAAGGCAGTGAGTTCAGAATAAACTGAACCAAAAAGGAGTCATCTATAACCATACCTAATGTCTTTAATCTTTTTGCATATTATTCATCTAAATGGTATGTTCTTGCATACTCCAAGACCTATCAAACTTCATGGTCGTGAGTTGTGTCATTAATGTACCAGCAAGTGACTTATCTACATAATGAAATTGTTCTTCCACAAACTTTAGGTATTCCTTTCCATTTTTTGTTTGTAGAATAGTAGTCTTGATGTTATTCGCTATAGTCAGTCGCATATTCATAAGACTCAATTATTAGACTGTATCCAAGCTTTATATATGGACTCCTCTTCTTAACTACTTTAAATAGTAATAGCAACAGATTGCTATTCCAAAGTTGTAAAGTCAAGATCCAACATACCTAAGTGAAAATTGACTTGTTCATTCCATTCAGAGAAGTTCAAACCATTAAATACGGTAACATAAGAAGCTTGCGAATGAAGCAAAATTGATGTAAATAAATACTCATAATTAATTTTATCATAGATTCAGGTCAAATCTTAGAGTATATTATAGAACACCTTTGGTATATACTACAACACACAATCATAAATAAATACCACTTTTCATCATTATCAAGAAATTAAAATTCTTAACCAAACACATATGTCATCTTTGGATAAACAAAATATAATTGACTTAAGAAATTTAATTTCTTCTATCATGCTCATTGATTATAGAATAAATGATTTTCCTTTGGGCAAATCCTAAAGTTCTAATAATCAATGAACGTCATTTATTCATCAATTTGTCTAATTGGCATTTTATGAGTGTCACGAATAAATGACTATTTTATGCATGATATTTTCATCATTTATTTTAATAAAATTAGTTTGGTCACTTTGGCGATTACAAACTAATTTTAATCATACTATCAAATATAAAAATAATAATATATATTCATAAGATGAAAGCATAATCCCATAAGTTATTTTGGATTATTTACTTTACAAAAACCACATACTTTGGCAAAAACCAAGTTCATAAGGAGGCTTTGGATCAATGATTTGGCAAAAACCAAATTCATACTGCAGATACCACTTCGAAACCATTTTATGATGAAAACAACGACATCCAAAACATGGTTTTTAAAAGAGAGAGGTTGTTGTTTTTGCTTCATACTTTTATTCGTATATTGATAAAACACGTTAGATGTATATAAGACCAGCAGACAACATAGTGACATATATTAAATGCATATAAGACAAAAGCAACACATAATAAATGCTAGAAGAGTGCATATGGGAATCATACCTTGTGAGAGAAACACCAAAGGACAACGACGACATACATTAAATGCATATAAGATGAAACATCACATATGAAATGCTTAGAAAAGTATATCTGGAATCATACATTGTGAGAGAAACATGGTTTCTTCATATTATTACAAGTGCAAAGCTTTCAACCATGTAAAAGTTCATAAGCGAAACATAGGCAGAAAACAATAGACAGATTCTTCAACACTAATTATTCATAATTTGCGATGGAAGAATTATAGATTTCTAAACCATGCTCTGATACCATATGTAAGGAGAAATTGATTTTCTCTACATTATAAAGGACCTTGAAATTAATAATTTTCTCATACATAGATTCGATGAAGAAGACATGATACCTCATTTGCGTAGAAAATGAAATTAGTTTCTCTCCCCTTCTCCCTTTTCTTTTCTCTTTATGCTATTTCAGATAGATGTTTGAAGTTGTTCTTAAAATGTCTATAATGGGGCAGAGAGATGACCAATTTTATGTGTGTCTTTCTTTTAATATGATACGTTCATCAAGTATCAATATGTCATTAATTAACGGATGAGATTTTTCTAGATTAACAATTTCCCTAATAATATTAGATTGAGTAGTTATATCTGAATGGGAAGTTACTAGCTTCAATCTCTAAGTTTTAAGCCATTTGGAAAATTGCCTTACAATAACTTGCAACAGTTTTAGCTCAAATTTGGATAGGAGACAAAGGACGTCCTATTCTTACTTTCTTTTACTCAATTATTTGATTAGCATAGGCTAAGTCATATTCTACGTATTTGAAGTTCATCCCCTATTTGTTGTATTTTCCAAGTTTCTCTTATATTACCAAGTATTGTTATTTGAAGTTATTGCGGTTGTGTACTCATTTTGGTGATTAGAACAAGGTTTTGTAACCTTTATATAATCATAGTGTATTTTTCACACAAAATACTATATCTATTTGTGATTAGTTCATGTTTATTTTAAATTATTGTTATTGGTGTTGTGAGCGGTATGTTATTTTAAGTATATTTAATTCCTCACATTCAGTCAAGTGAGGAGAGTACTACTCTAAATTAGTGTGTTGGTAAGCCTTTGCTTGTTCACCTCGATTAAGTGGTAACAAAGTTGATTTTGTTATTAGAAGTATACTAAGTTTTTTTTAAATGATGGGTGTAAATACAAATAAAATAATTTGATTAAATGGTATAAACTACCAAGAATGGAAGGGTAAAATGACTAACATGTTATATGTGAATAACTTGTTTAAGCTTGTTTTTGTGATTGACAGACCTAAATATAATTTTAATGAGGATTGAGAAAATCAACATATGCATATATGCAATAGGTTGAAGACAATGTTTTCAACTTTGTTGTTAATGAGGAAAATACTAAATCCTTGTGGAAAAACCTTCGATAATAACAATTTTTATTTGTTCAAATAGTTAATGAATTTGAGATATAAAAAAGGGGCTTCCATATCAAATCACTTCAATAATTTTCAAGTTATTTTCGATAAATTGTTATGGATGTGAAGTAGGATGTTGAAGTTTAAAGGCTATGGTTGTTTAATACTTTACCAGATTCTTAGGAGATATTTCAAGTCTTGTTTATTAATTTAGGCATTAATGGTGTTATATCTATGGAACTTGCTAAGAGTGGTTCCTTGAATGAGGACATAAAGAGAAGAACTCAAAGTTTTTCATCATAATTTAAGGTTCTAGTTACAAAGAATATGGCAAAAAATAAAAATAAGAATAAAAAAGACAAATATAAAAGTCACAATAAGTCCAAGTCTACGTATAGTAATGTTAAATGTCACTGTTATAGGAAAATATGCTATATCAACGAGTGTAGAAAGGAGGAGTTAGAAGGTGGTAACAGTTATTATAGAATTAATGTAACTTATGAAGATCTCCTTTTGCTTTAGGAGTATGAAACTATTAATCTTGCTTATAAAGAGACTAGTTGGGTTGTTAATAGTTTTACTTTTGAGCACATTACATCTACGAGAGACGTGCTTTCTTTTTTTCTCTTAGGGTAATTTTAGCCATGTGAAAACTGTGGATAACATAATGATTGAATGTGTTCGTATTTGAAAGGTCTGCCTTGAGACAACAAATGGGTTGAAATTAGGATTCAAGAATGTAAAGGACATTCCAAGTGTAAAGCTTAATTTACTTTCAGCTAGTAAACTCTATGATGAAAAATATTACAGTTTTTCTTAGGTGATAGATGGAAATTATTTAAAGGTGTCATAATTGTTGCCAGAGACAAGAGGCATTTATTTATGTACTTGAATTAAGCCAAGATCATTAAATATGTTGTACATGTAACAGAGTTTGATGATATCACAAAAATATGACATAGGATGCTTAGTCACATAAGTGAAAAAAGGCTAGAATGTTTAGCCAAAAAGAATATGTTTTTTAGTGTCAAGTGTGCAAAAATAAAGAGACGTGGTTATTACTTAGGAAAGAACTAGAGAAGAGTTTCTTTCTTAACTTATTCTTCTAAAAATAATATTTTTTATAGTTAGTGAATTATGATGTTTATGGTCCTTTAGAGGTGTAGTCACTACATGGTACACTTTATTTTATGACTTTCATCAATGATCACTCTAGAAAAATTTGGGTTTTACACCTTAAAGGCAAAGAACAAAAAAGTTTGATGTGTTCAAATGATTTCTTATTTGTGAAAAGAGATAAATAGGAAAGAAGATAAAATGTATTCTTATTGATAATAGTGGAAAGTATATTGGACCTTTTGATTAATATTACAAATAGTAAAGTATTATGCATCAAAGAGCACCTCCTAAGATACCTAAGTTGAATGACTTAGCTAAGTAGATGAATAAGACATTATTTAAGAGAATTAGATGTTAGCTTACATAAACAAAGTTTCCACATTCCTTTTAAGGTAAGACATTGAGCACAATAATTCATATGATTAATTTTTCACTTATTCATTCTTCGAATGCCGATATCCCAGGTAGAGATTGCTTTAATAAGGATGCATCTTATGGTCACCTGAGGATATTTCTCTATAAAAATTTTGTCCATATTTTAGTTGATGAGAGGTCTAAACAAGATGCAAAGACATGACAATGCATTTTTCTATATTATATCATGATGAGTTTAGGTTATGTTTTATGGTAGTTGAGAAGAAACTTATAAAAAGTTATGATATGGTGCTTACAGACGACTAAAACATTGATAATATTATGAAAGAAAAGGAAAAAAAAGACAATTATGATTTGGTTGATTATGATCCAATTCCTTTGTCAAATGCACCTGACTTAGATAAGGATATTTGTAAGATGACCGAGTTAATAAGAATCATGATGATCAACAAGATGTTGATAACATTGATATTCCTTTTATTCGGATTCCTATAGATAAGTCCTTTAATCATCAATGATATATGGGTATAACTACACTAGAGGTTCCACTAAGGATATCTACTAGCCTTGACTAGATACTCTTTAAATGAGTAGTATATTTTTGACAAAAGCAGGAGAGTGATAAATAATTAATTGACTATATTTATATACCCAAATTTAATGTATTTGCCTCTTATTTCAGAATCTTATGGTATTTGCGGTACTTATTTTGCTTCAAGTGTGTTTTTAGGAGATAATTGCCTTTATAGACTAAGAGGAGAAGAATTCGAGGCAAAGTCAGGACATAAAATGCAAGAATTGAAGCAACCTTAGACTTAATTGGTTGTGTATCATGATTGTGTAACTTACTGTAATTATGTAGAGCTTCGAAGATGCTATTTATGCTTTTATGAAGATACACACTAGTGTATATTGATATATATATATATATATATACTAGTAAAGTTGCGATCAAGAGGATTTTGGACATACACAGTCACTTATACGAGTTGTAGAAAACCAAAATTTTACTATAAAAGGATATTATGAAGGACAGGAAAAAGGAAGGCAGATTTAAGGGTCATTTGAGACACCAAAAGAAGAAAGAAAACATAAAAAAGAAGGGTCACACATTACAAATAAAACGATCATAATTGGAAACATCAAGATCAACTCCAACTCTCTAGATTTTCCATATCAAGACTTTAAGTTGCTTTCTTTCTATTCTCTTTATTCTATTTCATTGCCTTGTATGCTAAATTTGAATAGCTGTGTTTTGAACTTGATTATGGATTGCTAAATCTATATTAGGGTGTTATTATTGAATTGTTTTGTATAAATTTTACATTATTGGATTCCATATGTTATTGCTTTGTGATATTTGTTGTGCTCATACTTGATTCGAATTGAGAGATTGAATCGAGAAAATTGTGTTAAGTTATGTAACAAGAGTTGATACCTAAATAGACTTACAAATATCAAGTTAATAAGAAATTGAAGAGAGATCTTAATTGTGAGTTAAATATCCTTAGGATTACTTCAAATCCAATTGAGTAGTTGGAAGTTGTTTTGAGAGATAGATAGATTGCAATGTAACTTTTATCTATTTCAATTGAGAATACTGGATTAGATCTTAAGAGAGGGTAATTAAAACCTTTGGATATCTGAGATCAAGCATATCTGAATTAACAAAACAAAACAAGGATAGAATAATCCCTAAGTTTCCACTGTTGATAACTTCAATTTTCATTGTTATCTTTTATTTGTTTAATTATTAAGTTTTGGTAGTTTAATTTGATTTTCAATTAATTCAATCTTCTGTTACCATAAGACCAAGTGTAATTCCAATTGTTAGGTAACTATATTCAATCCTCGTGAGAACAATATCTTTTATATTATAAGTTACGATTTGTATACTTACAGCATTGAAATTTTTTCTATATAAAACTTTCAACAAGTTTTTGGCCCATTATTAGGGATTGATATTTTAGCATCTTATTCAACTTGAATTCTTTTGATTTAAAGAGTTTGATACCTTTTTCTTATGTTATTGCAGTTGCATGAACATAAGGTCCATAAGGAGTCTGAGCAAGGTAACAAATATAAAAGCTTATGATATCACAAAGCAAGGAAGGGAGATTTGAAAAGCGAAATGCCAATAAGTGATATAGAGAACAATGGTGGAGGAAAGAAATTGAGGAGAACAACAAAGGATCCTTATAGACTTCATGAGGCTAGGTCTCAATGCAAATCAACAAGGGATAACGAAACCATCTGTGTAGACTAATACATTAGAAATCAAACTAGCACTACTAAATGTGTTGCAGACCAATGTTCAATGTTATGGACTGGCCAATAAGGATCTTAACACCTATTTGGCCAGCTTCTTGGAGATTTGTGACACGTTCAGAAATAATGAGTTGTCGAAAGATACAGTCAAAATGGGCCTTTTTCCTTTTACATTTAAGGATCAAGCAAAGGCATTGTTGAATTTTTTCAACTCGTTGAATGTCACAACATGGGAGTGGCTAGTCTATGCATTTTTGGCTAAATACTTCCCCTTAACGAAGAATATTGGACTCACAAGGAAAATCACAAATTTTCAACAAAGTGAATGAGAGTCTTTATATGAAGCATGAGAGCGATTCAAAGAGTTCCAAAGGAACTACACACACGATAACTTTCTAAAAAAGTTCCTTCTGCAAACATTTTACAATGTAGTGAATCCACCTACACTGTAATATCCCGGTACCAGTGGGAAGGGTAAAATAGGAAATATGGGTGTTTCATGAGAGATGAAAAATGCATTTGCATGTCCATGCATATAGTGACATACATATATTGTGAAAAATGAATTTATTGCACATGAAATTTTGT
>JANVCL010000006.1:28237368-28247931 GCA_026546855.1 Erythroxylum incrassatum
ATGTAAAATATTTAAAAATTATTGTTATTTCAAATTAATTGTCATTATTATTTATTATTAAGATTTTTGAAAGTATGGTTGATGTAAACAGTAAACTAGTAAAGTATACAGTACAACTGTATAATATACTAATAAGGACTATTTTGTAATTTTTAAAAATTTTAGGGACTATTTTATAAATTTAAAATTTTTTTCGAAATGGTACTCGGTACCAACCGATACCGATACAGTTCCGTTCCAGAGCTCAATCTGGTACCGAATCCGGTATGATATTCATAACATTGGTTATAATAGACTCTTTCTTTTTTCCTTTTTCTTTTACATACCATCTTATGCTGAATGTTGCGGAACATTGTATTGAATTGCAGAATTTCTATACTCTGGAAACAAATGTGACCAAAGAATTATTGAAGTTACTTATTTTATGTTATTCAATTTATATTTTAATTATTATATATTCTTAAAAACTATTTAAGAGTGGGATAAATTAGTAATTCTGAATTACGATAAAGAGTTTGGTGTATTTTAAAGATAAATTAGTTTTAACAATATTTTAATCAAGCTTACATCAAGACATGAATTAGAGGTTAAATTTTCATTGTACAAAATTTAAAAATTATTATATCATTTTAAAAATATTAATTAATTTTGATAAGTTAAACTCCTCAGTCCCGATACGTTATTCTTATATTTTTGCCTTTGGTTTAGTTAATAATTGTCGAGTGCCGACTGACTTGCAGCTAGAAAAGAAATGCGTTGGAGCGGTAAGCCCAGTCTGGCCGGTTAAAAATCATTTTCACCGTAATGCACCGTCACTCGCCAAAGAAAAAAAAAAGCAATTGGTTTCGAAGTGACGGAGAAATAGAGACGACCGGAGAGAGAGGGAGAGCGGTTGTGGAAGATGAAGACGACGAAGGGAGGCAAAGCCATGAACCCTACGGACGCTTACCGGAAGGAGCTCCGTAAGAAGGAATTAAAACGGGTAATCTTCTTGTTTCTTGTTTTGATGTTATTATTGTTCTTCTTTCACCGATTTGGTTAGACAATGCCCTAGCAAGTCTTTTTGATTGATGGGGCAACAACAGTTAACAAAAATTAGGAACTCGAATGCTCTCGTTTCATGTTGAATTTGGGCTTCTTTAATGAAAAAAAAAGAGAGGCTTTATTTCTGTTGGCAAGACTTCTCCTTTTGGCTTCAATTAGTTTATTTTATATATTTGTGAAGCTTAATTTTCTTTAGTTGTAGCATTCAACATTTGATTACAAGGTATCCTTTCAGGGAAATTACTTCAAGAAATCACTGAGGTTTGTTTTTTGAAATAGATGCATTTGGTTTTTCTTGTTGTGTGCCAGCTGCTTTTCTGCCAGTCAGCACGATTTCTGCTATTGTTTGATTGCTTTACATAATAGAATCCTTTGTTTCCGAGGTTAGAGAATCAGGCAGAATTTAGTGCTGTAATATTTAGTTGTTATCTTTTAATTATATGTTACACCGTTTTGTTTGATATTTATGAGTGAAGACCAACTACATTGGTGAGTATCTTCTATAGTCATATGCTTCTGTTTGCGATTTTTAACTTTGGTCTATTTCCTTTTACAGAACAAGAAAGAAAGGAAGAAGGTGAGGGAGGTCGGTATATTGAAGAAGGATCCTGAGGTGCTGAAAGAGCAGATAGAAAAGCTGGAAATGATGAGTAAGGGGTGATCAACTGCAAAGTCTCTGTTTTCTGACCATAGTATATGGCTAAGATGTTCAATTGAGAACTTTTATTGTCTTGATTACATAAAGTTGCTTTAGGAAGTGTCAGTTTAAAAGAAGTTGACCCTCATTATTACTGAAATTTTAAGCGGAAAGGCATGCATTTTAAATGTAGCCATGAGCTGTTCTTGTCATTACTGCTTTGCTGCTTATATCATGGTTAATGACTTTACTTTATCTTATTGTGTATTATACACTATTTTTGGTAGATTTTTTCCATTTATCTTTTGGTAGTGATTGAAGGTTTATTTGCTTGCATTTCTTGTCAAAGCTTATCTTTTTTGTGTCTTCATCTTTGCAGAGGCAGATGGTGCTTTAGACAAATCAAGAAAACACAAGAAGAGACAACTCGAGGATACACTTAACCTTGTTTTGAAGAAAAGAAAGGTAATTGTTGGAACAATGCATGCTCTGCTTCTGGTCTTTCACATTGGGGTTCTGTATCTAAATGAGATTCACCATTCTGCCCGTTCATTCGGCAAGACTCTCAATTTTCATTGCCTGAACCAGGCGACAATCTTTTTCATCTATAACATCTTTAAAGTCCACTGTAGCTTATATTAAAAATTGATTGTTGTGGCACAATTTCCTTTTCCACTTTTGAGTTGATGGCATTATGTTCTTAGCTTATTTTGTTGTCATTGGCTTTGAAATTTTAATAATTTTATTTACCTTTCGGACAGGAATATGAAGACAAGATGAAGGAGAAAGGTGAGGCCCCAGTCATGTTCAGGTAAACTTGCCATATGTTTTGTGATTCAGTTCTTTTTTGTTTCCATGAAGTACTTGATTTATCCCTTTTTTGATTGAGAACTGTAGTTTTTCTTTTGATGCAGTCATTTGGGGCCTCCTCGAAGAAGGACTTCTGCCGAAGAAGAAGAAAAAGTCAAGCACCCAAAACCTGAAGTATATCTGACTATCCACAAATCTACGCTGATATTCTTTATCTTTTGTTTTTAGTTAGCTTTAAATCATTTACTAGCCTATTTTGATGTTGTAGGACTCAGTATACTATCACCCTACCTTGAACCCTACTGGAGCTCCACCCCCGGGAAAGCCTCCAATGTATAAATCATCCATAGGTCTATTCTCAGCTATCCCCTTCCCACTTCTTCTCTCCCATTCTTTCGCTTGGTTTTTTCAATCTATCCTGCCGATTTATGTTGCTCTCTCTCTCTCTGACCTCTAGGACCTCGTATTCCCTTATCTGCTGCTTCATCAAGTGCAGCTGCCTCATCCTCAAAGGTTGATTCAGACGATGCAACTTTGGGAGTACCACCACCGCCACCTCCTCCTCCCTTGCCTGAGGGAAGTGGCTCTGCAGATAGTTCTGCTATACCAGCTTCCTTGCCTTTACCTCCTCCGCCTCCATTGCCACCAAAGGTTGCTGCACCTAGCTTGGGTATGCCATTGCCTCCACCTCCTCCTGGCCCCCCACCAATAGATCAAGTTAATCACACCACAATTCCACCATATGCTCAACCACCTCCACAAGTTACCATTGAAACTGATGGGGGGAAAGTTCTAACAGAACTGACAGATGAACCATCAACCAAAGAGACAGTTCAGGTGTGTCTCCAATTTTCTCTGTCTTACTGAATAAAAAGTTGTTAGTGACTTCAGCTTTATGTGCGGATATTTATTGTTCAGTTGTAGACATATACTGAGGTAGTTATCAAATTAAAATAACTGTTTTAGTTCTCTGTCAGTCTACAGTACAATGTTCTTTAAATAATTAGTGGAAACTTGCTAGATATTTTAGTCATTCTAGAAGTGGAAAACTGAAAGGTTTTCCCATTGATTAATCTTTGTCAACTGAACCAGTTATGTAACTTGGAATATGCCCCTTTTCAAATTTTTCTTATGCTTTTTTTTTTCTTTTTGTTCTTTTGGTAGCAAAAATTATTCCCATCCACATTTTGGTGATTGCAGTTAACTAATAACAGAATAAAATCTTCTCTTATTTACATTCCATAGGTACCTTCTATGCTTCCATCACCACCTTCTCCACCAGGAATGCCTCCAAAGTCAACCGGTAGTCAGTTTGACAATGCTTCATCAGAAGCTGATGGTGAGACTCCATCGGCAATGAAGGAGACCCCTAAGATGGTCCCCCCACCACCTCCTCCAAGGCAACAGACCCCAATGCCTGGACCAACATTGATGCCAATTCTGCAGCCTGATGTGTTACCCCCAGGAATATCACATTTCCCTCCTCCCCCACCTCCACCAAATATGCGGCCACCATTACCTCCTGGGCTCCCTGGCCAAGTGCCTCCACCAGGATTTATGGTTCCTCTAATTCCTAGACCACCATATGGTCCTCTCCCTGGACCTCATCCAATGATGGGACCACCATTGCCACCAGGTCCTCCTCCAATCGTACAAGAAGATCCTGGGAGGCCAGCTCTTCCTCAAAAGCCCTCTTATGTTAAATCTGCTGCATCTACTGTTGTCAAAAGACCGTTAGCACAGCACACTCCAGAACTTACAGCTATGGTAAGTTTATTCTTCCCTTGACGATAGTCATCAATCAGGATCAGTTTTCCTCTTTTCCCTTTCTTGCATATAAGTATGGTTCTGTGTTGTCATAAATCTAAGAGAACAAGGATAAATTAGGCTGTTGAATTGTTGTTTTGCACGACATATTTTGCTGTTGTGCTTTGACAATTTCATTTGTCTCGCTTTCCCCACAGTGCAAACAACAACCTGAATCTGTATGTTCTTTGTGTCTTAGTGTTGTTGTGAGAATGCTCTTTAACTATTGTAGTTTATACGGAGAAAGCATCCGTTTTTATATTAGAATTTCAATCGTGAGGGGAAAATCTGATACTGAATATCAACCTGCAGTTCTTTGTTATTCAGTACTATTTGGAATGGTTTCTCTCTTAACTCAGACAAATTGAACTGTAGATTTTCTCCCCTGAATTTAAGCCTAAAAGTATTAGTGTATGTTCAGGTGCCCGCGTCAGTTCGAGTGAGGAGGGAAGCAGCTGCTCCTAAACCAAAACCAAAAGCAACTGTCCCATCAACCACAGCACCAATCACTCGGGCAGCAGCTCCTGCAATTATCAAGCCAGAGTCAGCCAACTTATCATCAGCATCAAAGACTAAGAGCATTGACGACTCATATACGGCCTTTTTGGAGGACATGAAAGCACTTGGAGCCCTGGATGGTTGATGTCAATTGAGAGGGTAATACTTGGCGGAAATATTTTATCTTCTAGCTGGCCTTGGTTCCATCTTCACCTTTGTCCTGAGGCACTTATTCTATTGGTGGTTCATCACTCCACCTCTCAACTTTCAAAACTCGCCTAAACTTGAGGTGGTTGGTATCTTGGGCGGTTCTTATGGAGCAGATACATGTTTTGCTTGGAACAGCCGCTGAAATTTGCTCCCTGGAAAATTGGAATTTGTTCCTTAAAACTTTTCAGTATTCTTCTGCTTTAATTACCAGTAACCTACTTCAAGACAAAGAAAAAACTTATACTTTAATAACCATCTAATAATTGTTTATCGCGTCAAAATCAGTTAATATTAAGATGTAAGGAGTTTGATGATTTCCCAAGTGAAAGACTTCTTATATAAGTTAATGGGTAGAAGATCTTAAATAACTAATAACTAGTAATATATCATGTAAAATTATTGCTTCTTAATAGAAATTTATCCCCAAATATTTAGCTTCGATATGAATATCTTAAGAAAATGGGGATGGTAAATCAAAGTTTCATGAACTAAATCAAAATACCAACTTGATAAATTCGTAGAAACTTGTTATAATATAGAGCTCAGCACCTTGGTCACACAATCGTCCTGCAATTAATTTTCTTTTGCAAGTATTATTATATTTAGTATTTACATTCCTCGAGAGTTCAATTACCAATGTCCATATTGTTTTCATTGGATGTATTTGGTCCGGTTTGAAACTTTTCAATCAACCAAATTCAAATAAATAATACTGTTAAATACATAATATATGTATAGCAGTAAATATGATATACCTAATAATCAAATGCAAATAAAAGATGCATATGTCAACACAATATCTCCAATACATTATCTTCATTGCGCAAAACATTGTTAAAGTAGTCGATTGCTTTAAGGAGTGTACTTTTTGTTTTGTTTTATCATTATTCTTCACATAAGAGTTCCTTGAAATTATTTTATACTATGAGGACTAAATGTATCGAAACTGAAATGACAAAAAAAGTTCATTCTCACCGACGAAGGTTCATTTTATTTCATTTTTTTAATTAAAATTTTGCATTGGACAGTTTTTAAAATAGAGTATCACATTATGAAAACTATTCTATTTGAATTATAGACAAACAAGATTCTAAGCTTCTTTCAAGGTTTCATTAAAAGATGTTTATGTAAATACTTCTTTGACAAAGGGTCAAAAAAAAACCAAAAGGTTTTCATCAAAATTTACCTTAAACTCAAACATTTATGTGCATTCAAATAAAACCCTAATATTTAATAAACATTTTAAAAGGTCCCTAAGTTAACAGAAAGTTGACTCCTCTATTAAAAATTTTCAACATAGAATTTTTAGTTTTTTTTTGTTTTATGCCACGTAAGCAATTAATCTGACATGGGGTCAAAACCCCTAAATTTACTAACCATTTGAGCCTTAATTTCGTTCATTCTAAGAAAAAACTCATCTCTGTCGCACTGCACCTCTCTCAACGCATTCTTTCCTCAACAATATATCTCCTCTGGTTGAATCTGCTTCTTTGGATTGTCGTGTTTCGTGTCTTGCTTTTTGTGTTGTGTTGCTACTTCTTGTGGTGTGGATATCAATGAGTTGAAACTTAGTAACTTTAAGTCATTCCATAAGGTGGTTTGGATTCTTCTTGTGAATTTGCTTTAAGCCAATGTTTGGTTTATAATACTTGCAAATAAATGCCTCCGTTATTTGGCTTTCTTTCTCTATTAGTAGATTTTATAACTGTTTTTATGCCAAGATATTGAAATTAGATTCATTTCTTATTTTACCGGGCCATTTTATCTTTTTGTTTCTACCGTTAGTTGTTTACTTGTTTATATACCTAGTAACATTGTCTAGGTTGTTACATCCTTTTGAGTGGTTTTATAGTCCATTAGTTAGTGTTGTAATCTTAGCCAATGATGTTAATGACAACTTCTTAGATGTGGAGGGATGTTACATTAATTTTCATATCTTTGACTCATGTACTTATTTTTTATTTGCAATTTGTTCCTTATGCCATTTTGGCTTTATTGATTCACCCCGATGACTATTCATAATATACTGAACATGCAACATCCCACTATCATAGGGCAAATATCCGAATACCCGAAGGACATTCAAGTACATACTCTATGATAATGGTATGTTGGAGCAATAGCAAATCCAACTTACACATGACAATCTAACTTACGCATGGCATCATCTAACATACTCAAAGGTCACTAAATTTTAAAACCATTGATTTCATTCATTCACAATTCTTACACTGTTTGCATCATACAAAAATTTACAAAACCTCTTATAGGTTCTAACAAAACTACAAAATAAATACTACAGCACTTCTGGTGTCAGCTGACAGACCTCTAAGTCATAAAGCACTAAGTCTCCTGTCTCGTACCTGAAAAGCCACATTGCAATTTTTAATGAGTTTTGCGAACTCAATGAGTGAATCATCATTAATGATTTCACTGAATCACAAGCACACATCACATATTGCATAATTATTCACTCTAAGCACACATTTATTATTCAGATACTCACATGACATGGCATATCCTATGGTCGTTCATTTCAGTTTTATAATGTTAGATGCATGAGACTCACATTCGTTCTTATTATTGTGACCGAGTGCCTATTACATACTTATACAAATACTGGCCCATAGGGCTCAATTAGAACAGAATCACGGAGCATAGCTTTACTTGCAGAATCAGAAATCACAGAGCAAAGCTCTACATGCAGAATCAGAAATCACGGAGCAAAGCTCTACGTGGAAGCGCTTCATACTGACATCTCAAGTCACAACTCCTTTATCTGAACATGCATTTTATGAAATGCATCACATACATATATGTCATATATCACCATCACAAATGATGCTCAAATAAAACTCATAATCATCAGACCTAAGTCCGGCATTCAACTTTCGTTGAGAAGCAAATGTCATTCAGAAATTCATATCAAATCAAAACACTTCCAATACATGCCCAACTATTAAACTCCTCAAACTTCAAGTCCAGAATTCAGAAACAATTCAGTAATATGGAAGTTTAATAAATCAAATCAATTCCAAACACATCAATCCTAGGAAATTATCTAGGTTGACTCACAGTACGTTCCAAAATGCTATTGCCTGGATGGTCCGGCAATGTCCAACTGGTGTCCAATGAGTTCCTCTATATCATACAAAACACATGTACAATTATCACATTTTTGCACAAATGTTCAAATATTCCTTAATGCACACGTACTTATAAAATATGCACAATGCATGTTTAATGACAATTTCGGGGTACCTTATTGCGATCCTTATTAACAAATCATTCAGATATCGTAGCCCTCATTAATACCATGTGTACTTATAATTTGGACCATAATAAACCAATGTCAAAACCATTTCATAACTTCATTGACCAATTCAGATTTTTCTTCTAATACACATACGGGTCAACTTTGGATGCTAAATCTGATAAGGTAATGGCACAATTAGGCAACACTTCCTTCTATAAAGTTATTTTCCAATATCTTACATTTCTATTGACACCAAAATCACTCAATTTGGTTTAGAAATTTGGAAGATATGCCTCAAACATTCTCGGGTTGTTCATGTCCAAAAACAGTGTAATTTAGAAATTCAACATCTTAGAGACTGAATCATAATTCAACTTCTTGAGACAATCTGTATGCCTATATCTCTAATTTACTCCAAATCAAAAACCATCTCATTTGGAATCCTATAGATCCAGATATAATCAAAATACAGGAACATGTTCAGTAAAATATCCAGTTCATGCTCTTCCAATCGATACCCTTACTTTGATTAGATCAATCTTTTTCGAGTCAAAGCCAAAAGCTAAAATTTCTATGGAGAGATAGAGAAATGTGTTAGGAATCTAATGCTTCAAAAATTAGATCATTTGGAGGTCGGACGACAAAGTTATGGCTGAACGGATCAAACAAGGTTTTGTCCATATAAGACGAAGCAGATAGTAGACGAAGCAAAAAGCAAACAAAACAAGAAGCAGACGAAGCAAAGAAAAGACGATAGCAAGAAGCAAACGAAACAAAGAACAGACGAAGCACAAAGTAGACGAAACAAAGAACAGACGATAGCAAGAAGCAGACGAAGCAAAGAACAGACGATACAGACGATCAACTTAAGATGAATCAGAAGTCAACCTAAGACGATATAGACAGTCAACTTAAGACAAATCAGAAGTCAACCTAAGACAATATAGACGGTCAATTTAAGACGAATCAGAAGTCAACCTCAGACGATACTTTTTCACAGACGATACCCTCTATACTCCTCAACTCAAAATCCTTTTTTCTTGAACATCTCTAAGTTTTCATCAACTCACGTATAAACGCCTATATAACATTTAATAGCTACTTCAACTCCAAGAACCATTTCCACAACATCTGATCACTAACAATCCATCAAAAACCAATAACACTATATCCACAATTTTCATCCCCTTAACACAATGTTCAAGAATATAAATGTACGTAAATGCCATGATCATGCACTGACAATAAATTCATCAACTTTATTTCAAAAATCCATAACTCTAACAATTTTATTCATTACTTACTTGTTGAAGACTCTAAAAGCTTCAACTATCTTCAAGCCCTAACCCCATACAAAATTATGTAAACCACTGTGAATACTAACCAACTTCTGGAAGAAACACTTAGCAGTGGAGGAAGTGGTGAGGGATATAAAAAGAGCAAAGTTAACTTTAAGGAGTTTTGATGGAAAACTCTATGTATGGGAAGAAATTCGGAGAAGATGATAACAAGGAAAGAATTTAGGAAAAAGAACAACCCCCCCCCTTTTTTAACTCTCGGATAACTCAAACTTACTTCTGAAAAATAATAAAGGCAACTTCACACTTGTCACTTTTCTATGGTCTAAGCTCTAACCAAGTTTCTTTTGAACTAAACTCTTTAACTCCCATCTTTACAATCCAATTATCTCCAATTTTCTTTTGATTTCCTGTTCCCTATTTTTCACAATGCTCCATAAATTTCAAATGTAACTCCTAAATTCACCAACATTCACAAATACAATATTTCCACTAATCAATAATATTTTCCAATATAGATAAATTCAAAATTCACTAAATTTCCAAACATCCCAATCCAATTCAATTATACCAGGAATCCTTCATGAATGCATGTACAATTATTTTCATGTTCAAAACTTTCACTATTCACGTGTATATGTAAGACATATTATGCATGAGTAAGAATTGCAATTTCTAATATCTCAATCAGCTCTCAGATATTCTATTCTAGTCTCAACATAGCTAACGGGATGTTACACTTAAGCCTAAATATGGAAACATCTAGGAACGGACCTAAAGAAAAGCATAAAGACCAAAAGAAACATAACAAAGAAAAAAAAAGGAAGAGCCCGATCTCATTAATCTTTCAATTAGGGTTTCCTTAGTCTCTTCTTCTGTCAAGCTTGGCAGCTTCTCATGACAAATAGCATTGAAAAGGAAAAATATCATTAACCAAACTATTTTTTTTTGGTAATTCAGTAAGTAGATTGAAATAAAAGAATAATAATGTACAAGCTACGGGG
>JANVCL010000006.1:28274966-28312465 GCA_026546855.1 Erythroxylum incrassatum
CCATACACACCATCACCATGTAAAGGAGGTAGAAAGCTCATGCTTGGACATATGAAAAGGATGCACTTAAGGTAGGAAAGAAGAGAAAATCAATGAAGAGGCAAAGAGAAGAGGTTTCGGATGATGAAACAAAAACAATTGAAGACTCATCTTTCTTTCATTCTTTTACTTTGGAGTTGCCGAAATGAATGGGAAAAAACAAAGGGATTTAATGAATTTATGGTGTGCCACCATGACACTTGTCATATTGATGAGGAAAAATACAAAATCACTTACTTTAATAAAAGAAACCCTAATAAATGAAATCTTTAACCCATTCAATTCCAAATGACTCCAATTATAATCCCAAAATCATGTACCTAAATTTCTAGTGTCATTGGATAGAAATTTTTTATACCGAAAACCAATCGGTCCACCACATGGCAATTTTTTCGGTTCGAAAATTTTCCCGAAAAATTCCAAAATTAGCCCATAAATATAAAACATATAACAATCCACTCCAATTAAATTTTCAAGCCTATAAACCACATTTTTCAAAATAAAATTCCATTTAGGCACATATACCGGGAAATGTCATGAATGCATGTACAGTCATTTTCATGTGCAAATTTTACGATTCACATGTAAGAATATGCATGGATATTTCACAACAATCTAAACACTCTCAGCCCTTTCCAAATTACTATTCTACCCTTCCCATCAGGGTGGGATGTTACATTCCTACTAGAACAAACTTAAGAAGATGAGGTCCCTATCACTTACAATCATCTCTAGTATCATATGAAATTTGAACATATGACCGATGAACACCTGAGCAATTTCAGAGCTCGTGTATGGATTTTTTAATGGCTACAAAATGGGTGTATTTATGAAAACTATGAAATACTATAAAGAGAACTGATTTGCCTCTAGAGATTGGTAAACTCTCTATAAAATTCATGTTAATTTCCCTCCAACATTCCTTGTGTATAAGAAGAGGCTAAACTAACACAGGGTTAGTTGTATTATCATGTTTATTCCTCTAGCATATTATGCACTTTTTAAATGTAATTCATGACATGCTTTGTCGATTTTTTCCAAAAAAATATGTTTTGTAGCCTCTTAATGGTGATTGTGATGCCTAAATGTCCACGTTGAGGGTTATCATAAGTTATGAATATTAACTTCACCTTTAATTGCTTATCATTGTTGAACACGAACCTTCCTTTCTAAGTAATCCTCCCTTCTATTCATAAGCTCCCAAGGAGATTTACTTTGTTTCCATCCTTTTAATGAGATTCTGAATTGTAGCATCCCATCGCCATCCTTGCTTAACCTTTTCCATTAATTCAATGTGTATGAGGGCTATAACTATGGTCAAATAGATCAATGTTGGGTACAAGTGATAAGACATCAACTACCTTATTCTCTTTTCCACTTCGATATATTACCTTAAAGTTATATCTCATCAATTTAGGTAGCCAGGTTTGTTGGAATGAGTCATAATCCTTTGCTCAAATAGATATTTTAGGCTATAATGATCGTTTTGTACTCTAAACTTCCTACCATAGAGATAGTGGTGCCACTGCTTGATAGCCTAAACAATTGACAAGGATTCCTTTTTGTATATGGAGAGTCCTTGATTCTTTTTGCTAATGCTTTACTTAGGAATACGTTGGGGTGTTTGTTCTACTGGAGTATCATCTTAATGCCCGTTCTCATTACCTTTGCTTTTATTGTAACAGACTATGAAAATTCTTCACTAACGATGCAAAGATAAGAGTTGCCTTGTGTTATTCAAAGGCCTCTGCTATTGCTTACCCCGCTTCCACTTCCTCTCGTTTTATTTTTTTAATAATTTAGTTAAAGGCTTATCTATTACACCGTAGTGGCTTATAAAATGCCTATAAACTACTAAAATCCCCTTAATTCTTTGAATGAATAAAGGATAGGCCATTCTTGAATCATTTTTATTTTCTAGCATCGAAAAATACTCCAGAAACAGATCAAATACCTTAAATAATCTATCTGTCTTGGTCCAAAAATACATTTACTTACTTTAATGAACAACCGATGGTTATGTAAGGTCTACATGCCCTTTTGAGGATGCTTCAAGTGTTGTTGAAAGGAACTACTATAGACGAAGATATCATTCCTGAAGACTAGAATGAATTTCCTAATATATGATAGGAACACCTCATTCATGGCACTTTAGAAGGTTGATGGTGCATTCAAATGGCATAACCAAGAACTCGCAGTGACACTCATGAGTTCTAAAGGCAGTCTTATCTATATCCTCCTTATTCATCCTGATTTGATGATACCTTGATCTCAAATTCAATTTAGAATACTAGTTGGGGCCATAGAGTTCATTATGTAACTCCTTATTTAGGGGAATAGAGAACTTATCCTTGATGATTTGCATGTTTAATTCTTAGTAGTCAGTTGACATCCTCTAAGTCTTATCCCTATTTTTAGCCAACACCACAAGTGAGGCATAAGGGTTGATGTTTTGTTTGATGAATCCTTACCTTATTAACTCCTACATATCTAGGCTTCGCAATTGGGCTCGAGCTCGAGTCTAGCCCTGCTTGGTCTGAAGTTAACAAGCTACCTAGGCCCAGATTGACAGATAAATATAAAACGATGTCCTTTTGAAAATATTTTAAAAAATAATAATAACCCGAGTTAGGTCGACTAGGGCTAGTCGACCTAGCCCATAGCCAACCCTATAAATATCCCTTTTGATTATTTTTTTTCTCTCTAAAATACCTAAAAGGTTGAATGCTCACAAGTTCCATTCCTTCTCGTAATCTAATTCTATGGTCATGAGATCGTTTAGGTGAAAGTTGATCTGACTCTTTAAACATGCTCCAAATTATGTTGTTAACCCATTCAGCTCATCCAAGTTACTTAGTTGATCCTCCAATTTTAGTTGTTGTATTTGCATTCAATGGGACATGATAGTTGGAGCATTTATAGACTTTTATCTTTAGTTTTGGGATAGCATATTAAAAGTGTCTAATCTTTTAATATTTTCAACACATTACTTAAGCTTTTAAAAATTTCAATTAAGTGACTAACCTTTTAAAAAATTAATAATTTAGATTAAAAGATTATTTTTGATGATGTGACATGTCTACTAAATTTCATATGGATGTCTATCTATTAACCACATTAACAAAAACTAATGTTTTGAATTGAATTGTTAAAGTTTTAAAAGATTACTCACTCAATTGAAAATTTTAAAAGCTTATAAAATAAATTGAAAAAAATTTCAAAAGGTTAAGCATTTTAGTTTTGGTAATCTCTTTAGTTTTGTTGAAAACCTTGTTGAACCCTTGCTTGAGATCACCTTGGTAACCTTATAAAGATTTTCTATTAATGTAACCATCTCCCTGCCCATTCAAACTTTATTGTACAAGTCCTAAAATTGATAACAACTTATTTAGTGTCACTAACCATTGTATTATTAGGACCATATAACAACCTCCTAGTTTAATGACCCATGCATTTGTGGTAAATCTCATCCTTTGCATACTCTAAATAAACCCTTTACAGATTTCATGACAATCTAGTTTCAATCCTTCTCCCAAGATAATTTACACTGGTTTAATTTCTTCCTTCACTCCGTCTCCCTTCTTAATCACAAAAGCATTTAGTAAAATCATCTTCTAATACCTCCTCGTAACCCTTATCTATTTGTATTATTCCTCATCTCCTAAGTCAATCATGTCTTGTAATGAAATGTTGGGTTTGGGCTGCTTATCCTTTTTATTTTCCCTTGATCTCTGGTTTTAGCATCAATATCTTCCTCATCCTCGACTATGCACAAGTAGAATTGCTTCTTCTTACACTTATGCCCTTGTGCATATTTCTCATCACATTAAAAATATAACCTTATTCCCCTTTTTGTTTAAACTCTATGCCATTCATTATTATTGTGCCCTTATGAGTTTCAATAAAATTACCTTTAGTCATAATCCCTAGTTTAAGTGTAGGTAGGATTCAGCTCGCATTAGTGTTTTTTCTTGTGGATTTATTGATGAGGTTACCATATTCCACAAAACTTCTCCTCCAAATTTGGGTAGAAATGTACTTTCTTCCTTACTATGAAATAGTTGATGGCTAGTCACAACTATAGCTTTTTGTTTCATTACTAGTATGGAAGCCTATTAAAAGCTTATCAAAGATGGTTAAGTAATATTCTAATACTTAACCATCTTTTATGAGCTCCTTAAGGTCACGCATTGGATCTTTGAAGATCTCATCTTCGTACCAAGTCAAATTGAATGGATTCAAAACACTACATGGATGGGGATTAACAATTTTCCCATTTTAATCCATTAAAAATATTTATTATTTGAAAAGTATCTTAGATGGAGAGTGGTCACAAACTCAAACCATTCCATGGGAACTCTGGTAAGGAAAGTTTGCTGGAATATCCATCAAATTGCCCACATTCTTACCCATGTCCTTCCAAATGCATCACTGCAATTCACTCTCAAGATGGACTGGATTTTGATCAAGTATAACAAATTGTTCACATTTGAAGAGCCATTTCTTGAAACTTATTTTATCAAACATAGGGAAGTTTATCTTGTTGAATTGTGTAGGTACTATGTAACCTTCAGCGTCTATGTGAGCCCTATTAACTATGCTTGGTCGTTTCTTCTCTACCAAGGTTGGTTCATTGTTCTTATTGAATCTTTGTATAAAATTGATTGATGAAACATCACCTTTAAATCGCTTATCTCCTTTTGTTTGTTTATACGACTTGGATTCTCTAACAGCAGTTTCTCATTTCTTATATGGGCTTTAAGCAAGCCGCACATATTTTCCTTAATCCTTTACAACTTTGCCCCTCTGGTGTTCTCTGCCATGTTCTTCACTAAGGATCACCAACTCTGATACTAGGATATTACAAGAATCAAAAGAAAATTCCAAGTGTACAGAATGATGTAAAAGAAGAGAGAGAGAGAGCTTAGATGATATGGAACATTAAGGAGGAAAGAGAAAACATAATCATCCTTCGTATCTGACATATTAGTTACAATGACTATATAAGTATATTCCTTCTTACTATATTTTGGACACATACACATAGATTATTACGACTACTAGTGAAGTGCAATATTGATTATTTATGTAGTCTGGACTACGACAACACTTTGGTCTTCTTCTTCTCGGTTCCTTCTTCTCACTCATTTTCTTGTAACAAAAAAGCTAGAAACAGCTTCATCCAATACACGCACAAGATACTGCATATAATTTAATTCCATCTCCTTATTATGGGGTTTTATTGAAAACAGCCCCATCTTGATCATCAATTTGTTCCGAAGATGCTGTTGGTGATGATGCTCTTAAAGAAACTGCCTGGGAAGACCTGTCATGGCTAACAATTGTCCAACTACAATACCATTCTTTGAACATACAGAATTTTCAATTTCTATATTATGAAAATAACCAAAGAATGATATCGGTGTAGTTTCTTACCAACAACAAGCAATGACGTCCATGCAACTAAGCAATCGAAAATCTTTTTTGACATGATGCACTCAAAGATTTGTGATTGCTTAATCTTTAGTTATTCTTGATTCAGGAGTACTTAATGTTTTTTTTTTTGGTCTTCTACCATATCTTCTTCTGCTATATGCAAGCGCTTCTAATCAAAGAGCTGAAAAAATTCAGTTCAATCAATTTTTACTTGACGTTTTCATATACAATGAAATAACATTTAAAAACTGTTTCATCATATATTTATATACATATTTAGAAAACTTTAGTCCACCAATTCGACCATCACTTGTAGCTCCTTCTTCCATACTTGGCTTGGCTTCATTTGTTAGACTCCACTTGACTATAAAGTTAGTGATTTCAGCAAGTTTAATCTGGCAGGTTTTGATATGCTACATGACATAATCGAAAATACGTTCAAAATTTTTAAAAATTGTAATTCATAAATTACTCTAAAAATAATGATAATTCTAAATATTTTATTTTATTAAAATATTTTATTTTTCTTCTTTTAGCCGTTTTTAATTTCATCTATGGAAAATATTTTTACAGCTAGTTCTGCAAGTCTTTTGAGAAGAGACCCTAAAAACAAACATACAATAAACTCAAGTTTGAATCCTTAAATGCATACATAAGATCCAGAAATTCATGGACTTCTAATATTTGCTCGAGACAGCGTGTGGATGAGTGTTATCCAACCAGCGGAGAATATCACGTTCGTGTGGCCTTTTTCTGTCTCCACTGTTCACAACATTAACAACTACTTTCTCACTTAAATTAACGAGAGTACTGAGTAGACCTTGACTCATCAAATTATAGTACTATTTCACAGAAGATAATGTTGGATAGCAGTGATGGCGACCATATGATAGCTTTCTGTTGTGTTTAGGCGTAGATGGTCTCCTTATTTCAGGATTATAAGGTCTCATTTCACTAATGATATGTGTCTTTTGACGTCATCAATTTGTCTTTTGTTTCTTTATATTGTGATGTTTTCCACGAGTTAATTAATCATGCTTTTTATTGTTTAATCTTTTGGTGACTGATGGGTTAGTATTAATTAAAGCATTGAGCCAACTTGGCTACAAGGTTTCATTTCTGCAACAGGCAAATTGAAGCTGCCACGCACATTATGGGGAGGAAACAAATGGGTTCTGATGGGATTTAATGCCACTGCTCTGTTATCTTTCAAGCAGATGCTGATAAATCTTTGGTTAATAATGCAGGAATGGAAATTGCAGAAACTAAAGAAGACAAGAGTTTTTTACTTGGTTCGATAGTCAAGGACTATCTACATCCAAGGTTCCCACTTGACAGTGGTGTAGGTGAATCCACTAAAGCAGAAGAAAATGGAGAAGAACAAGATACAAAGATTGAGTGTTCTCTTGAACACCTGCTGCAAGTCTCACTCAAACTCACCAGTACCCAATACAGGTGGTACTCTAGCACTCTTTGATCTTTTCCCTCACACTGATTTTTCACTCTCAGAAATCGAATACAATGAAGATGAAAATTGAAGTTTCTCTGTTGTGTATACTCAGTATCTTGTTCTCTGTCTGATGCTTCCTTTTATATTTTAAGGAGATGACCATCGGATGATTTCAGCTTGACTCAGACCACCATCATGCGCATGTCACGTGAGCACTTAAAGAAGCCTCCGAATGCTCTGCGTTTTGTGTAGGCTTTTGTTGAATTAATATATTGTTGCTTTGAGTGTTGATGACAGCTGTGATGCATATGGCTTTGACCGTGTATTGTTGTTCAATAGCTTATGACTTGTGTAGATGTAGCCTCCCTTTTTGACCTTTTGACTAATGTCTTAGTGGTTGAGTCACGTGAATGAGTGTCTATGATAAGTAATTTGTCTTCAGCTGATATGAAGCTTCTCCTTCTCTCTTCGACAGCTCCTACCGTCTCCTTCTTCAACATTACAGACACAAACTTCTTTGATTCTTCATGCTTTCGTTGCTTTCTGAGTTATAGTTGATGGAGTATGTGTGATCCCTATCACAGAGGAGAGCTGCGAGATTGGAGACTACACGTCGGAGGATGAAGGATCGGAAGATTACAATCTCTTACCAAAACTTCCCAAATTGCCTCACCTAGCTCAGCTTGCTTACTGCTTGTGCATTGATTGTGTGTGTGTATGTTTGCTCAATCGCATGTAGATGATGGAAAAGTAAATATTACAACTAAAATCTCAAAGTTAGTCTAAAACATAAAATTTACAAACACTCAAAAACTATAGATCAAATTCAGAAACAACAAAAAAGGAGAATTGATTTGTAAAAAAAGAAAAACATCAAGATGTAACCATTAATAAAACACCCACCTTTAAGAAACTAAAATTAGATCCAAAAACACATCAAAACAATTTGAAAAAGGAAACTACCATAGATTCAGGAGCGGGAAAACAAGATTTAATGTGAAAGAAAAGAAACTTCAAGTGTGAGCTCAGATATGAATCTTTTGAAGCTCATTCCAAAAAACAGTGAGCTTGAATAGGACTTAAAGGGTAATTATAATTTATAAATTTATTTTATTTGAAAATATTAAATATACTTCTAACAAGAATAAGACTAAATTGAGTCTTTTTTAAAAAGATAATTTAAGTACATTGAAATTTTCATCTATTTGGATAAAATAATTTTACTTGTTACCATCTAACTAATCCTTATTCTAAGGATAGAATGCGTAGACAATTAAATTCAACATTTTGTTTTAATGGACAATATTGCCTTACTATTGAAATAAATAGAATTCAGATTACCTTTTTTATTGTTTGACAAATATTAAATATATGAACAACTTGTGCATATAATGAGTAAAAGAATCATAGCCATAGCCTGTGAGTGTAAGTCGGATTAAATATAGAGTTGGTAAAGATTCTCACATTCTAGTTTGTCATTTTCTTTGAAATTGTCTTTGTAGGTTTGTTTAGACTGTGAAATGAAGACGTTCGAAATTGACGTTTGGATAGAGTGAGCCCATGGGCTTTCTTGAAGTTAAGATTTTGTTCTGTACATTTTAGATTTTAGATGGGCCTATAAGCCCAGATATTGTCTGAGTCACTTTGATCCTTAACTTGTTTTTAGTTTTTGTTTTAAGTATTTAATTGTTTTCTACCTCTAGTGTTCTAAACCTGATTCTTGTAGTACTTGAATTATTCAGAATATCTAAATCCTTGCTGATCATTTAGCATTACAATATAATAGGAGAATTCTACATTTGCCATCGAAGTTAATTATTTAGCCGTAACTATTTCTCTGGATGGTGGTAGAAAAAAAAACATTCATATGTTATTGCAATATATTTTAAATTTTGTACAAACATTTTTCAGTCTTATATTTTAAATTAAATGTTCAAAATAACATTTATATGTAATGATGATAAACGATTTTAAAATTTTATCAATATAGAGTGTTAGTAACTTATTTATGATTATATGTAATGACATTGTAAAGATTTATTATTGTGATTGTCTATAATTATAATGTCATTCTTAATTTCTAATTTAAAACCTTAAACTAATGGATTGATGTTGAAGATCAATCGTGTAACTTAATTTCACATTACAACAGAACGAAGCTTTAATTGAGAAGCCCAGAGGGAAACAAATAGGTGCTTGAAGCTTGATAAGTTTGGAAGATTTAGCCATGAAGTACAATTTAACACTGTTATTCACACAATTTACAGGACCTGCTATCTAGCAGTCTATATGTCTTCTCTTGCTCAACTTATGACCATCAAAGAAGCTTACACTAAAGTCCCTAATATTATTCATTACATGTTGTATCCCAATTCATAATCTTGAAACATCCCGTCAGACTGGAGAACAGAATTGCAGTTCCAAGAGTTCGATGATGTTGATCTGATCTCGAACTCATTAGACCACCAAACCAAGTTGTCCTTGGTACCATTAATTTCCTTGAAACAATCGAAATTGGAAATCTGATCCTCCTGTGTGATAAAACCAGACGTTTTGTTACGAAGAAGGTCCTCGAGCTCAGCTTGGAATGACGAAACAGGCTCGATTGGCACGACAGGTTCCTCTACAGCTTCTGGTTTCGAGACAATAGTTGAGTCCATTATATTGGTTGCATTGTTGGAAGGAAATGAGTTATCCGAGGACGTCCCGAGATTCAAAGAATTCTCTGAACCATCTACCTTCGAATTGTCAAAATTTGTGAAGTCTAGTTGACGTGTAAGAGAACTGGTTGCATGCTGGTAGGTTTCGGACTTTTGTTCCTTCCCTTCTTCAGGGATAGGCAAGATATGTTGCATGAGAGGATTGGAGGTTTCACTTAAAGATTGGAGGAGCATCTTCTCGTGAAAAGGGTGCAACTTGGGCCAAAGAGCAGGGTTGTTGTAGAAACTCAAAGGGTTTCCAAGGTTTTGGAGCTGCATATGCAATTGCAACCTTTCAAGAGCCGAGTTGCTTAAAGCATGTGAAGATGGATTTTCTTCATTCCCTTCAGCACAGGTGGAAGATAGTCGATTGCTATTAGATTGCTTCCGCTTACCGAGCAATTTCTTCTTCAGCTTCGTGTTCCAATAGTTCTTAATATCATTATCAGTTCTTCCTGGCAATTGAGCTGCAATTATGGACCACCTAAAAGTAGATAGAGAAACTCTCCCATCATTGATATGTCTTTTCCAAGTTTAAGAAACAAAATATGTAATAATATAAGACTTAAACCTTGAAAAAAATATATGAAGTTAAAGAATTTTGAACTGAGATTCAATGTTCTAAGCACAAGCATCATGGACAAACAGTAAAAGGACAAACAGTTAAGGCTGTAAAGTCTGTGGAAAAAGCTGAGAGGAGAAACCTGCTGCCAATACTTATATACAGGCTACATATGATATTGTCTTCTTCTTCAGAGAATCCACCATGCTTGATATTAGGCCTCAAGTAATTCAACCACCTCAGTCTGCAACTTTTTCCACATCTCTTAAGCCCTGAAGAGAACCGATTGAATCATCAAGACATAAAACAAATTTCTCGTCCTCCTTAATATAATCTATATGTGATTAAGGAGACCAAAACCAGAATATTATTCGTGTTAAATACAGAAGACAAGTTTATCGTCTATATACCAATCTTTTGAGGGAGTGCAATCCAGTTGCCTCCAGTCCCATGTTCTTCAATGTAAGCCTTGAGCTTGGAGTCTTCTTCTGGTGACCATGGACCTTTCTTGACGTTTTCCTTGTCACAACAAGGAGCTCGACCCATCTCTATGTTGTTTCTAGCTTGTTTGGTAATTGATCACTTCCTTCAAGCAAGGAACTGTGTGTCAGAAGAGGTCGATGTTGGGAAAAACTCGGGGATGGATGACCAAGATTTATAGGTAAGAAGAGTGGGTAATGTGATGCTTATGAGGACAAAAAGTCTTACACCTCACGGCCTTCTCCTTCTCTTCCAAAATTTAACCCATTTCTCTTCTCTAGGGTTTCCTTTATTCCTGCTACTCTCTCTTCCTTTTGGATTAGTTCGGTCATCCATTTTTAACCCTACATGCAACCGGACAAAGTTTAACACTGATTTTCTTCTTCATTAGCATTTTATATTGTGCTACTTTTTGCCAGTCGATTAGTTTATTTTTTGAATGCAATTCTACATGTAAGTACTCTAAGAAACCTCGATCTTCTAGCTTGTTTCCAATATCCCTCGCCTTGTTAGACTATATAATGTGTCAATAACGTGATTGACTTGAACATGTTCCATCTTATAATGACAAACCTTAATTGTATTTAAATATAGATAAGCTTAACTAGAAGTTTCTTGGAATGATCCTATTCCTTGAGAGCTGCAATGAAATGGTATCGTAAGAGCATGTTGTTAGAACAAATAATTAACTAAAAGTTGTGGTAAAAGTAAACCAAGCTCCGTGGATAATATCTTTTTGCCTAGTGGACAACTTGAATTAGAGAGAAAAACTTCCATCTGTTCTCTTTTGTCCGAGTCTTACAATTCACATCAACTTTGCAAAACTTTACTGGTTTACCAACAAGGTAGCGCCAACTTAATTAAACTGTAATTACCTGAGAAGGGATCACATAAAGTAGTGAACTAGTTAACTGGCCATGGCTTATTGCAGATTGCTTTAGCTTCATCTTGAACCTCATATGAATAAGAGTTTCTGCCGTTCACTTTACCCCATCAAAAGTGGGGGAAAAAAAAACACATATAGATTAATGCAAAACGTACGCAGACACATACAAACGTAGACATGTTTATTGTAAGACAAATGATAATTTAGGGTTGTGATCATAGTTTTAAATTGACAATCTATATGGCAATTTGTAACAATTATACTCGTATTTTTTATAGTTACGTCCGCTAATTAGTTTGCATTTGCCAAAATGGTCTGCAATTATAATATAACTCACAATTGTCATTTTTTCATTAATTAATCAACTACCATAGGAGTGCCTGAAATATTAAGATGGACCAAATTAAGACAGTGAAAAAAAGAGTCCACCTAATAATCTAGGAGAATTTTAAGAAATGTAGATTATTTGTTACAAATCAATGTTATAAAATCAGACTGAAAGTTAAACTGACAAGAGGTTTAAAATTTAAAAGGTTTAATTGGTAATAGACTATCATAAAATCAGTTAAAGATTGAATACAATTAAATAATTTAAAATATAACTAAAAGAGATTGTCCTTATATATTAAAGAATTTAAAGTTCAATTAAAAAAAGAAATAATTAAATAAAAATTGACTAATTAATTAATAAATTGATAAGTTTTTAATAATAAGAGTTATTAAAATAAATTCAATCAAACCATAAAATTGAACGGTTCAAATTTTTTACAATTGAACCGCTAAAATTGGATGAATTTTTTAATTATTGTTACAAATTGGTATAATATCCTTCTCTTTTGGGCTTGGATTGATAACATTTGTATTAATGTCTCTAATTTTATACCCTTACGTTCACTAGAGTATAAAATTTTGAGGGGTACTTATATTCCAATGGATTTTGAGTATTCTTCATGGTGTTCGGGTGTATAGCATTTATCGAATTGATGAAAAACGTAAACATCAAAATTATGGCTTGTATTAATTGTAAGCTTTAACAGTTATATAATATTGTTGCTATTTTTAGCGTACTTTACCTAAGCTTGTCTAATACTAGAAGTCTTTTTACCATCATAGCATGCATTTATGTGAGAAATTTCTAATGCCATCTTAACTCTATGAATTACTTAATTAGTGGTATTGTCATTTGGATACAAGAACAATGGGAAAGTTATGGTTTCGAGACCCAATAATAAGCTAAGCATATCAGCCAATCGATTTTAAACAACTTTAATTGATTGGAAATAATGAGAATAAAGAAGTGAGAAGAAGATAATATCCAGTTTAGGTTGATCTTGAGATGATATTCGGGGATCACAACACCACTAGTTTCTCATTATCTTAAAGCTGGTGATATATTATGATATTAAACCCTAGATGTTACAAGTTGGCTGGGGTTTATATTATATAATGAATTTTTGAAGAAAAGTATCACTCATTGACCTCGGTTTCCTACTTTAATAATTTGTGAAGGAATTTTTTAATGGTAGACGAGAAAAAGAAGGTCAGGAACCAGCAATCCATGGAGAAATTACAAGAAGAAAGCTATCAAATTCAAAAAGCACTCACTCCCATATTTACTAATATCTTAATCGTCTAATGGGTTCATATCTTTGGGAGAAAGAAGACATGCTACTGCTTGTCTTTGTCTCACCTTCGAATCTCTTAATTCATACAGTGCGTTTCATCATCAATAAGACCAACGACCTTGAGACTAGTTTTAGTGAGAACTGGTAGGGGTGGCCCTGTTAAGAGATAAGTACAATGATAACCTAGAATTATTGTTGATTTGTTAATCTTATTTGATGTAGATTTCTAATATCATTTAGAATAAGCTCAAGAGGGTAGTCAAAGTTCTAGGTAAGCTAAGAGTTTTCACTATTAACCAACCATGCATGTGTTCAAAATTTAATCGAAAACACCTTAATCATCCCAACGAAAAAGTCCATTCACATTCAGAATAAACCCAACAAAATAAGCTACCGAAAGGAAATGATTACTTACTATTAATCCTTAGTTAGGAATTACAACCTGGGGAGTTTTGTTCTCGTAACTCTTCACGTTCTTCAATCTCTTAATAATTATTTGCTCCGATTCATAATAAGAGTTGTTTTAAAAAATACATATTTATTAAAAAAGTTAATGAAATATCTGATATACTCTTATTAATTACATATTAAAGTGCCTTGAAAATATAATTTGTGTAATATGTGAGAGAAATTAAAGGGTAATTTTGGAAGTAAAATTATAAATATGCATAAAAAGTCACAAACGACACTTATTTTGAATAATCAAAATCTCTCTAAAACGATACTTATTATGAATCAGATGGAGTATAAAATACGCAGTTGGACATTACTCTCAATTTCTGGATTTTCACTTCGCATATTAAAAGCTTGCATAGAACCATGTGTTTTATTCTCGGGAACATTAATTATATTAAATTAATGGATTGTTTGAACATCAAAGTTTGTATTATAGAGTTTTCTCTCTACTTGACGGTAATTGGTGTATAACCTCAGATTTGCATAATCATCTTGCTGGTCAAAAACCATAATTGAACAAGAACAATTATATAACCCCCACGGTCCAATCCAATCAATATCACTCAACTATACATTAATGGCTCTTGTCAGAACTGTCTGCTCAGTTTATTACATAATACTTATACTCCTAAAATTGTTTTTTTCCTAAATATATGTTGGTTTTTACCCTTGAATCTCATAACGAAAGATAATGCTAATAACCCATAAAAACTTCACATTTCAAGCTCTTAGGCGCTGTTTCAAGAGATTATAACTTTCTCGGTTCCAATAAACCCGTGTTCGAGCTTTCTAATAGTGTGAATCACTGAAATTCCAATCTAAGCAGGGGATAAGGACTTAATTTATACGGTACAATTTTTACTTTTCTGTATGTATGAATGGTATAATTGAAGTAAAAAGTAAACTGTACATGTTTTGGATTAAGACTACAATTCCAAGAGGAGGAAGCTGCAGCGAAAGAGAACAAAGATAAGACATATAACGTCACAGACGTTGACAAGAATCCGATTAATGGAACCCAACGTACCTCATTAGAATTTATGTCTTAGAATAAGAAACTAATGACTTGATTATAAACCTTAACAATATATTAATCAGCAACTCCATGCACTTTATTGTACTAACATTGAAGTCGTTATAAACAGACGGAGTTGCTGAGCTCAAAATGCTCTTCCCACAAGTTACCAACAATTGTCAACTCTTGTTTAATGGTAACAAACCCATCATCGCGCTTAGAATCTAAGAAATTGACTTGGCTCTTATCACTTGGTTGTATTATCACGAACCAACCATACGAGAACATGTTGCTATATTATTGGCAAAATGGTCCCAGTTTAAAGCATAATGTGAAACAAAAAGCTTCAACTATCTTGTCAAAATGATATATTCCGTTTATTTTCTTAAGTCACCAAGAGGGAAGTGCCTATTAATCACTCATTCCATTCATATTGCAATTATGCAAAATACCATTTTTCCCACTAGGAGATGGATCATTTCCCTATTGCTAAGTCACTCTCAGGTTCCTGAATCAATCACTATGGCTTCTTCTGCTATCGATTTAAATTTCAGGACATCTAGCAGAATGCAAATACTTGTACTGCTCATTTAACATGGACATATGATATGGCTACTTCAAAGTGAACCTGCCAAATGATTACAAAGAAGTCTAATCCATAGCCGTGTGTTAGGTACATTTTGACTTGAGAGATAGTATCAGCCTAAGAACAGGACCTAATTCAGGAATTCAGGTGAGGATTGATTATGTCATAGAATTTGACTCCGCGTATTTGGCTTTAACAAATAGAGAGTTGGTTATATAAATGCCATGATATACTACTCGACTGCCTTGTTTAATCATTAGCAGACTGCTATGAGCTCATAACTGACATCAAACGGCCCCAGTTCCATAGGCAGCACAGATGTAAATTAAATTAAGGTCAAACAAAGCTCTGAAATGTACTCGTGTATCATCTAATCACAAAGTTGAGCAAGTGGAGTTGGTCCCACTGTCATCTGTAAAACATCTAGCCAGGAGTTTCTTCTCTTTTATCAGAACTACTAAGAAGATTTAGTTGTGTTGCTCTTCTGTATCATATTGGCACTTAATACTTACAGCCATTCTTATGGGGTTCATGGAAATTCTGAACGGAGCTCCATTTAAGTACCATCAAATCCTGTATATGTACCATGGTCAGGAGTCAAACTTCCCATATCCTGCTCCAACTTTAAGTAGAGCACTTGAGCTTACATAACACTTTTAAATCTCCCTGTGACATGAAACCACTTCTCCTGCAAAAAGTAACTTAACTGCTCGACAACATGAACCACAACAAAGTCATTTATATGTTGCAGGAAAATAACGTTTCAACGCAAAACATAGTAAATGTAAATGGACAATATATAATAACCCTGTATTGTTTAAATATTTATGAGAAATATAGACAAGTCTACAGGTGTAAAATAAAAAATTAAAGACAAAAGGTATCAGCAAAAAGCATAGGGCTATATCTGTCCCCATCCCAAGTTGCGACTCAAATAGGCGTTGCACATTATTTTTTTCTCCGAAGTTATATAGCTAATTACCAGTGTCGTATATACAGACATTCCCCAAATCTTGGTACTTTGTCAAAGCACACAAAGATCATACAGCAATTATGACCGCACTCAACATAAGGAATACCTGCATAAGGAAATGACCAAGCTGCTGAGAGGAGCATTTCCATCATAATCAATGGAATGTAAATTAGATAGTTTCGAAAAACTCACATTCTGATTGTGCATCCATAGCCCTCAATGCATGATGTAGCTTCAATCTTAAATGAAGAATCCCATCTTGCAGCTACCCTAAAAGATTAATAGTAGATGAATCAAGGCGTATCAATACTATTAGCCTAGATATATTTTAAAACCAGTAGATAACATTTTGACTGACACCCGCAGGGTTTTGCTTCATCAAATGTTTCTGTCGAAAGAAGACAGTCTAGAAATGAACATGATAGCAGCGATGCAGAAATTATTTGACATTGATTGCAGCTGCCATGTTCCTGAGTCTCCGGGATATCTCTGAGAATGAGGGTCTCTCAGCCGGATCAGAGGCCCAACAACTTTCCATCAAAGATTTCCATTCAGGATCACACCATGTTGGAATTTGTGGACGTAACGAGTTGTTTACAATTCCACCTGCAAAGTTTTAAGAGAAGAAATACATTATATCATAGTGGCTAACGTACAGTTGTAATCTAGTGTACATCAGCATGGCGTAACATGTCGGTAAAGGATTATGGTTGCTTTAAATCTTTACGAAAGAAATGATTATGCTTCACAAGGTCAAAAGATTTACGGACCAAAGTTTCCAATAACCACAGCAATGCCAATCATTGAAAACTCCCGCAAGTTTATACAAATCAATTAAACTGGTTGTACGCAGCCAATCTCTTGATGTTCAAGGGTGTCTTTAAGCTATAATGTAGAGCGGTAGAAGTATTCCACCAAGGTTTCACTTTAGTGAGGTGAAAAAGACAGCAGAAATTGATACATGATAAATGAAAAAAGGTAATATACATCCTGTTATAGATTACATCCTTAATTCTAGGGATTAGAATTCTATTGCATGATTCTAGGAATAATCCTAATTATGTATAGCTTGATTATAGGGATTCTATTCCATATTAGGCTAACAACTTTCTCTATATAAAGCACTACTCTGTACATACTCAACATATATGATAAAAAATTACTTATTTCAAGTTTACATGGTATCAGAGCCTTAGGTTTCTTTCAGTTTTTTTTTCCCCGTCTGCCAGTGTACTCCGTGGACAAGTTTTGGGTACTTTTCTTGGGTCACCCATTTTTGAGTGGACAACTTCCCTCACCACCAGCACCATCAGAAGCGCCGCCTGCCGACCAACCTTTGCTCATCGTGCGCCCACCAAAAGACCTGTGCATGTCTCACACGTGCCGCCAGCAGTTTTGGCTTCCCTCTCACGCGCCGGCGCGTGACAGCACGTGTCGCAACACGGCGATCTCCGATCACCCTTACCGGCGGCGACATAGCACCCCGGCTCTGATGCGCCACGCAAGTGCTCAGATGCCACTCTCTTGTATTGTCTAGACGCTGCCTTGACTTTTGTGTGGAGACACTGTTGATTTTGGTCCTCCAACCTATTTTGGACTTTTGTGTGCAGCAGGTACCTTTGTTCCTGTGGGTGCTATTCATACCTTTGCAGTTCTCTTTTCTTTTATTTTTAGCTCCAGTTTCTAGTGTATATCCATTATCCGTTTCATTATGGCTAACGATAAGAGTTTAGTTGTAGCAGATGTCGTTCCTGAACTGTCTAGAATTACAGAACATAGATTAACAAGGCACAATTATTTTCAATGGTGCAAAACAATTCGGATTTACCTACGGAGTATCTTGAAGGATAATCATCTCACTGATGATCCCCTATTGGACCACACTCGCCGGGAGTGACTACGTGATGATGCTCAATGGATTATCTAGAATTCTTATACTCTAGCAAAGGAAACATATCTTGAATTTATAAAGTATGCAAAGGTTTTTATAGAGCTGAGCAACATGATCAATCTCTTCAGTCATATTTTATGAATTTAAAAGGATTTACAAGGAAATAAATGTTCTGCTCCCATTTAGTCCTGATATCAAGGTCCAATAAGTTCAATGGGAACAATTGGCTGTTATGAGTTTTTTGGCTGGTTTAAATTCTCAATTTGATATTGCTAAATCTCAAATTCTGTCAAGTGCCAAACCTTGCTCCCTATACGAGGTATTAACTCGGATACTTCGCACAGACATTAATTCATTTGCTCCTCCTAGTACTCAGAATTCTAATGCTCTTGTGAGTTGAACTCATGAATTCGACTCTAAAAAATTATCTCATAAACATCACAATCGAAGTAGTGGAAATTGGAGCACTAAGAATCAAGATGCAAGAGGAATCGTCTGTCGATATTTGTCATGAGCCCGATCACACTAAATACACCTGTCGGAAGCTACGGAATAAATCTTAGAAATTACATTCTGCCCACATTGTAGCTACTGATGCACCTAGCTCATCTATTGAGAAGACGATTACTATACCTGTTGAGGAATTTGCCAAGTTCACTCAATCTCAAGAAGCACTGAAGAATTCCTCATCAACTATTACTGCTATTACTGACCCAGGTAACACATCTACGTGCCTTCTTTCCTCTTCCACCGAATGGGTCATTGATTTTGGTGCCTCAGATCATATGACAGGTAAATCTAGCCTCTTTTCTACTTTGTCTAGACACTCATCTCCTTCTCATGTGACATTAGCTGACGGCTCCACTTCTCTGTTATTGGGTCTGGCACTGTCCATCCTACTTCCTCTTAGTCCCAAACATCTGTCTTAAATTTACCTAGACTCTCCTTTAATTTATTATCTGTGAGTAAACTCACTCGTACCTTAAATTATTGTATTTCTTTCTTTCCTGACCATTGTATTTTTCAGGATCTTATGACAAAGAAGATTATTGGTAGAGGAGTGGAATCAGGAGGTCTCTATGTTCTGGATGCCTCAGTACCTAAACCCATTGCCTGCCCTAGTGTCTTGATCCCATTTCAAGCCCATTGTTGGTTAGGACATCCATCTTTACCCTTGTTGAAGAAACTTTGTCCTAAATTTCAGAATGTATCTTCTTTAGATTGTGAGTCCAATCAGTTTGCTAAGCACCATCGTCTATCTTCTTTTCCTCGAATCCATAAAAGGGCTAGTTCCCCATTTGAATTAGTACACTCTGAAGTTTGGGGGCCATGCCCTATTATGTCCAAAACTGGGTTTCAATATTTTGTGACATTTGTTGATGATTTCTCTCGTGTAACTTGGCTTTATCTCATGAAAAATTGTTTTAAATTATTTTCTCATTTTTCTGCCTTTTGTGCTAAGATTAAAACACAATTTAATGTCTCAATCTGCACTTTACGAAGTGATAATGCCAAGGAATACATCTCTACACCATTTCAGTCCTACACGATCCAACATGGTATTCTCCACCAATCCTCATGCGTTGATACTCCTCAGAATGGCGTGGTTGAGAGAAAAAATCGCCATCTCCTTCAAACTGCCAGAACACTATTATTTCAAATGAAAGTTCCTAAATCCTTTTGGGCTAATGCAGTCTCCACAACATGTTTTTTAATTAATCGCATGCCCTCTTCTGTCCTTCACGGTGCGATACCTTACACTGTCCTCTTTCCCTCTGATATTCCACCACACATTTTTGGTAATACTTGCTTTGTTCGGGACACATGTCCTCAAAACTCTAAGTTAGACCCAAGTCTGTAAAATGTGTTTTTCTCGGCTATACCCTTCTACAAAAGGGGTATCGTTGCTATTGTCCCACTCTTAACTAATATCTTGTTTCAGCTGATGCTACCTTTTTAGAACAGGTTCCTTTCTTTCCTCACTCTTCAGTCTCAAGAACGGAGGCTGATGATGATTTGCTTGTTTACGAAGTTACCTTTCAAACTACCAAGGCTATGCCAACACAACCGCCACCTCTTCGTTTTGTCTACTCTAGACGACGAGATCATCCTGATACACACCCCATATCTAGTTCTTCTTCGCCATCAGATCCATCACCCGATGATCTCCCAATTGCTCTTCGCAAAGGTGAACGTCAGTGCACCTACCCTATTTCATCATTTGTTTCTTATGTCATTTATTTTCTTCCTCGTGTTCTTTTATTGCTTCCCTTGATTCTGTCACTATCCCAAAGATTGTCCATCAGGCCTTATATCACCTTGGTTGGCATGATACTATGATAGAAGAGATGAATGCTTTAGATGCCAATAGTACCTGGGAATTGGTACCATTACCTATTGGTAAGAAGGCCATTAGTTGTAAATGGGTATTCACAGTCAAAGTTAACTCTGATAGCTCAGTAGACCGGCTCAAAGCTCGGCTTGTTGCAAAAGGCTATGCTCAAAATTATGGTGTTGATTATTCTAATACGTTCCTGTAGCCAAATTGACATCCATTTGCCTATTCATCTCTCTGGCCACTACTTATGATTGGCCGCTGCATCAGTTAGATATCAAAAACGCTTTTCTCCACGGTGACCTCCACGAGGAAGTATACATGAAGCAACCACTTGGTTTTGTTGCTCAGGGGGAGTTTGGTAAAGTTTGTCATCTTCGGAAATCTCTATATGGTTTAAAGAGCCCCCGTGCTTGGTTTGGAAAATTTAGTCAGGCCGTTGAAGCATTTGGAATGAATAAGAGTAAATCGGATCACTGTGTTTTTTATAGACACTCTGCATTTGGAATTATTCTTCTTGTTGTCTATGTGGATGATATGTTATTATTTGAAGTGATCATGTGGGAATATCATCTTTAAAGTCATTTCTCCATAGCCAGTTTTAGATCAAGGATTTAGGGCCCTTGAAATATTTTCTGGGAGTAGAGGTGACGAGGAGCAAGAAAGGTATTTTTCTGTTCCAAAGAAAGTATGTTCTAGATTTACTAACTAAGATTGGAAAATTGGGAGTTAAGCCATGCAGTACTCCAATGACTCCGAATCTACAGCTCTCTAAAAAAGGAGACTTGTTTGAAGATCCCGAGAAATACAAAAGATTAGTTGGAAAACAAAATTATTTAACAGTGACTTGTCCTGATATTGCATATCCAATCAGCATTGTAAGTCAATTTATGTCGTCTCCAACTATTCATCACTGAGCTATCCTAGAGCAGAACCTATGCTACCTAAAGGGAGCTCCTGGTCTAGGGGTACTATACAACAATCGTGGGCACACTCGTATCGAATATTTTTCGGATGCTGGTTGGGCTAGTTCCAAAGTTGACAGAAAGTCCACAACTAGATATTGCATGTTTGTTGGAGGGAATTTAGTCTCATGGAAAAGCAACAAGCAAAATGTTGTGTCCAGATCAAGTACAAAATATGAATATCAAGCAATGGCACAAGCCACGAGTGAGATCATATGGCTATAACAACTTCTTTCTAAAATTGGACTTAAAGTCTCAAAACCAGCCACACTTTGGTGTGATAATCAAGCTGCTCTACATTGCATCTAATCCTGTATTTCATAAATGAACTAAACACATAGAGATTGATTGCCACTTTGTTCGAGAAAAGATTCAACAAAACTTAATCTCTACAGGATATGTCAAGACCGGAGAACAACTTGGAGATATTTTTACATAAGCTTTGAATGGAGTTCGGGTCAAAAATATTTGTAAAAAGTTGGACATGATTAATATCTATGCTACAACTTGAGAGGGAGTGTTATATATTACATCCTTAATACTAGGGATTATGATTCTAATGCATGATTCTAGGAATAATCCTAATTATGTATAGCTTGATTATAGCGATTGTATTCTATATTAGGCAAACAACTTTCTGTATATAAAGCACTACTCTGTACATACTCAACATATATAATAAAAAATTACTTCTTTCAAGTTTACACATCCTAAACTTGATTACAAGAATAAGGCATGTGTAAACACCTATTTAAGAAGTAGTTAGTCTCCATTATAAGACTCCTTTTATTTGTTGCTAGTCTATCAGATCAAGGGAGAATCTAAAACGTAGTTATTCATACAGTCTACCATCCTCTTAGAGCTTACCAATTATTGATGCACAGTGCATATCAGCATAAGGTTCTTCACCCGTCAGCAATTCCCACATAACAATTCCAAACGAGTAAACATCAATCTATTAAACAGAAGACATGTCACACAAAAATGTTGTCAGAAATGTGCAATAACAATCCTAATTTGATATCAACAATATTCCTAAGGTTGATATTCTAATAAAAGAAAATTTACCTTCTCTGATACCATGTGGTTTTTTCCACTAAGAAGCTCAGGAGCCATCCAGGGTAAAGTCCCACGAACACCACCTGACACCAATGTATGTTGCTTCACCTTCGATAAACCCAGATCACCAATCTAATAAACAATGCATTACTGGTTAGCAGGTTACTCCATGCATTCATATGTTTGCAAATGAGAACATTATGTTTTATTTCATTTGTTCACATCATATAAGTTTTAGAGAACACCAAATAAGCAACAAAAGGCTCATAAATTTCCAGTAATAAGCACAACAAAATGCAAAGAAATGAGTTTCAATTTAATAACACGTCGGAAATGAAGCATATTATTAGCAACAAAGCAAAGCTCAAATGCTTCAACTCAATTTCAGTGTGAACCCAACAAACATTTCCATGTTGGCATACCTTGCAAATGGGCCGTTGAGGATCTCTCATATTTACTAGCAGGTTTTCACATTTCAAGTCAAAATGAACAATGTTCTTTCCATGTAGATACTCCATCCCAAAGGCCGCATCCATCGCTATGATGAGTCTTTTGCGACGGTCAATGGTTCTGTTCAACCATATTATGAAGTCAATTTCACTCCAAGACTGTTAGAAGGCTTTTATAATTCTAGTCCATAAAAATTACTTCTGGAGAAAAGTTATGTCTGAAAAGCAATAAGAAGCCCAATAACATATTACAGCTATAATAACACCCCTGGGATATCACCTTACAACATGGTCATGGACATGATTACCTATCCTTCTTCTGCAAGAACTGTTTCAAAGATCCATTAATCATGAATTCGGTTACAGTTGCTAAGGTTCCATCAGGGCCATCACGCACTATACCATAAAAAGAAACAACATTCGGATGATGCAATGAACTCAACAATAAAGCCTCTTTCCAAAAATCTGCAATCTACAAAAATGAGAAAAACATAGAAATTAAAACGGTATAATTGAACCCTCTTTGCATGGGACTATTCTAATATATTTTTGTTTGAACGAATAACTCATTTCAGGATTGCTGCTCTGGGTTTTGTCGCGGTGAAGATCAGATGAAGTCTAAAAATAAACAATTTCAATTTTCTCCAAATCATAACCTACATGCAAATACCATGCAGAGCATTGATCCAGAATGATATTGACCTTATGCAAATAATATGCGGATGAGTAATTACTAGTTGAGAAAGGGAAAAAATTCAAGAGTATGTTAAAATTGTTTTTAAGCATAGGAACATAGATCAGATATTAAACTTTAGTACAATGGTATTATAACCTTTCTCAACAAGAAAACACTGACAGAACAAACTGAAGGAAATAACCACCAGTTCATTTCCTTCTCAATTTTAAAAAATAAGACTATCAAAATAACAAATGAAAAATGAATGCAAGTAACTTGTTCTGAATATTTTCAAAAAAAGAGAAGGCAAATACAAAGTTTTTCCAACTAAATTTTTGACTTTCCTTTCCTTTTAAAAGAAATAAAACTGTACACGGTTAATAATGTTGGGTCCAAATTCAGTGGCCAGTTTATATTCTTGCATCTTTGAGTACCTCATTTTACCATTATGTGAGAAGAAAAAGCTGCTAAGATTAGAATTGAAGGACACAAGCTGAAGTAGAGATTCATTCTTTCACAAAAAGATCAAGACAGTAAAGGTAAAGAAAAAAAAGTACTCCTAGAAGGGCATAGACACCTACCAAACGCTCTCTTTCAGATGGTCTCCCAGCAAAACAGCTGGCTTTTATTCGCTTTATCGCTACATCCGAGCCTTTCCATTTCCCATGATAAACAGCTCCATATGTTCCAGAACCTAGTTCACGAATCTCCTCCAGATCATCATTTTTTATTGTCTGAAGGGAAAAAACAACTGTTAAAATCAAATGACATGAAAGAAACAATAGAAAATAAAAAAGACGACAATTACAATAGAAAATTGAAGAGTGGGTTAACAGAAAACCTGCAATCCCCTTGCAATGGCTTCTGCCTCAGCCTTTGTGGGTTCTATTTTGTTAATGTCCACATTGTCTGCATCCAAATCCAACTCTAGCTCTTCATGGGTAGTCTGTAAACATGTTGGACATTAGGAAGGGTAGATAAGGTACAGAAATAATCACTTTTGGCTAAAGAAATTCATTTCTCTTACCACTTGTTCAGACTCCTTAATATTAGCTTCTTTGGATTCTGAATTATGAGCTAAAGGGTCACCTACTTCTTCAACTCTGGCTTTTATCTCCTCAGCCTCCTCCAATGCTGCTTTCTTTACAGAAGCAATTAGCTCTGGCAGAAAACTCAACTGACCAGATAGATTTGAATCTTTGGGAGCAATAGACAAATCTTTTTCACCCACTTTTAACACATCAACTCTTTCTTCTACATGCTTTAAGTGATTCGAATTGATAGATTCAAGAGATATTATCTCGCCGTTGCTCTCAACAACAATGCTTTGTGACAAACTGGGCATTTGTTGTTGATCCAGCTTTTCAACCTTTCCTATGATGCTTTCTTCAGTTTCTATCCCAAGTATGCTTTTCTCCTCTGTTGTTGCCACTACACTGGTATTTGTAATATTTGATTCTGGATTGCCAGTAGACATACATGAAGTGGCAGAGTTACGAATTTCACATGGAACCATTGGTGAGATGGTTCCTGGAAGAAATAATTGCTTGTTTTCCGGACCATAAATATTGGGGTTAAAGTTCAGAGCAGCATGGGCATAAGAAGACTCCGGAACACTTTTCCCATCAACAGCCACCATTTTCTGTGAAGATTCCACCCAAGGCTGGTTACTATCCATGCCACTGCCAATCCTTTGGACACCATCGACTATGCTTCTGACAAATGCTGGATTACACATACCATTCACTTGTGGAGTTGCAACAGATGTTTCCAATGGAACACCAGAAATTGGATTTTGACCATTTCTCCACAAGGCCTGTGCATGTGTATGGCCATGTGATATGTGGTGAACACTCTCTGTACCATAGGTGTATGGCAAATTTCCATACCGAACTATTCGTTCTTCAGGAGGAGGAATGTGCAGGTGATGTGGGACAGGCACAGATTGATCATGAAACACTTCATTTCCCACTTCAGGACTAGCTCGCTGATTGGTATAATTAGAGGATAAATGATGGCCATCAATAAAACTAGTATGCCCAAGAGTGTAGCTTAGTCCAGGTCCATCTACAATGTAATGATCATTGAATCTTCCAGCTCCAGAAACCTGTGTTCTTGCTTCATCAGCTTGAGGATTCGACTGATGTTGCAAAACCCATCCCCTGTCATGGGTGTGAGTTTCATTGTACATGGATCTTGGATCATTCTGATCTTTCATGTACATTGTATGGTGCACCTTTGGATCAACATTTAACAAAAAAGCCTCTCTATTTGGTGGGCACTCAGCACATGGATTAGGAACCTGCGGAATCCCACTTCCCATATTTGGTTGTTCCAGATGAATTTGATTTCTTGGGAAAGCCACCCGACACTGATCGCATACACTGTTGCTGTCAAAAACACCAGGAACATGCAACAAGTTACCAGGAAAACCCGCCCTATCACCCGATACAGAACTGGCAGGCATCCATAGTAAATTATCAGAAAATGGTTGTTGATGATCATAGGCAGGATGAGGATTTAGTTGTGGTCGAGTATATTCTTCAGGCACTCTATCAGGTAACTCCCCGAAATGCACACGGTAACGGGCAGGAGGCGAACTTGGAATCTCTGACATAGTTCTAGGATCAAGATGTCCATGATGCCTAGGAGAGTAAAATGCAGGACTCCATGTACCATCAGGTTCATTGTACCTCTGACTTTGAGGAATCGCAACATGACATAGGTTGTATTGTGGTATTGACACATCAGCACTCCTCTGGTTATGAAGACCACCATCAAGGCTAAGTGGACTGAAAAACTGTTCCTGCAAATGGATATCATCAATTTGACCGACCAAAGGGGAATCAGGTTGCTGTCTTCTATACTCGGGCCCATCATTCGAATTATTCAGCGCATCCACATACCTCCTCCCAGTGTCCCTGTCATCCCCATCAACAAAATGCACGGAACCGTCTTGGTCAGGAGGAGGAAAAAGAAAAATCCTGAGCCTAGTGCAACCATCCCCAGAACCCAACTTATCATACTCCTCCATCATGTTAGTCACATCATCGTCATTAACAACTGACACTAGAGCATCAAGATCCTCATCAGGCTGTCGGTACTTCAACACGGCAACACCGTCATAAAGTTCCTTCATTTTTGTCATCAATTCCTCATAACTAATGTCCCTCGGCACACTCATAATTCGCGTCTCTCCACCGACATACCGGAGTTTGCCATCCTGGGGTCGAGGCATTATACTTCCCGAGAAGCTGCACAAGAATTTAACACGTGCGGTTTCATCATTGGTGCCAGGGGTTGATTGAGTGACAGAGGTCGGGGTATCCATCAAGCCAATTGCTTGGTTAGAATAGTGGTCACTGTCAACAGGGCTCCGGCTCTTGTTCAAACAATCAATTCCTTGATTACACATGGAGTATGCGCGAATCATGAAACCTTAGGGTGAAAACCTGAGGCCACACACCGATAAAAAAATAAATACTTCACTAGTTGCGACACACCACCAACAAAATTGAGTTCCCATTAAAACGTAGATTCTTTAATATCATTTAATCCCCAACACCAACAATAAAAGTTAGTGCCAGTTCCGATTACACCGCCCCCAAGATATATTTCGAACAGACAAAATCAGAACATCATCCTGCGAGCCGTAATTAGGATCATAAGCAGCTCAAAAATTCTATCTTGAAATACAAGAACCCAGATTGAGAAGAACGCGGACCCAAAACACAGAAGGAAGTTAAAAACTGAAACCAAATCTCATTCAAGCAGAAGTACCTGATTGAACAGTAAGCGTTATAAAAGGATGGGGAGAAACCCTAATGACGGAGCCTTGTTCTTCTTCTTATTCTTTTTATTTATTTATATATTTCAATTTTGGATTTAGAGGGGATTTTGGTCCAACAAAATAGGGAATGGAGCAAAAAGTCGAAGGAAGAGAATGGTTAGTGAAGATCAAGACGAAGAAGAAGAAAACGAAAAATTATGGTAGTTGCTGATTCCATTTGATGATGTGATGAAATTGGGTTATAACGGACTGAGAAGCAGAGAAGGCATTAACGCCATGAACAGAGAAAACTAGAAAAGGAGAGCGAGACGATGGGAAGAGCAACATAGAGATGAGATGGGTGTATGCCAGGTAGAGTCACACGTGGCACTTTCCTATTTCTTCAATTTCTCATTCTCTCTCTCTCTCGTTCTATCTAGATTAACAATAATATATAGCATATTCCTCCTCTTCTCTCGCACGTACCTATCCTGCGCGTGAAAATTCTTAATTATGGTATCGCTAATGCGATCCATTCCCCCTTGAGATTCAGTTGTGTCATTATTTGTTGAAGGTAAGTTAATTTGAACCACGAAACGTGTCAAAAGGATAGATAGAAAGAATAAAGGACCGTTAATAGCGCGTGGAATATTCTTGTAAACCAACAGGGGTGGCGATTCTTTACTTGATTTTTTGCTTATGCGTTCAATTTATCGCGGAAAAAAGAGATCTTTATGTGATTATTATTATTAAATGAAACACTATGCCCGCAGGTGGCAAGAGGTTATGAGGATATTAATAAATGGTTTACACGAGTGATTTGAAGAGGACCGCAAGACTCCTGCTCTCGCTTTCGATTTCATTCTCCTCATGTCATCTGATGTACTACTACTGCTAACTTCCAATGCTTATTGTCCCCATCGTCTTCATCTTCATTGTCCTCTTCTTATTTAATATCTCTAACGCATGCACGCAGGGGCATAATAATTTATTTGGAATGTCTAATTTGTAAATTATTACATATACTTCAAAAAGTAAATTTATTTTCATCTAACTAAAAGTAACAAGGCTTACTCAATTTAACCGAAGTTGAATAAGACCTCGAGGAAAAAAAGGTTGAAACTGTGCAAGGTGATCAAGGAATCCACTTATTCTTTTTATGTTTTTGGATTATGGACTTTCGTTAAACAGGTAAACTGCGAAAATCAAGAGGCCAGGCCAGTTCACCTTTTGAGATGAAAAAACGAACAATATTAAAAAGAGCTTTTTTCCCCAAAGTAATTAAGCAACCATATCATCACCACACCACCCCCCTACTCCAAAGCTTGAGCCATAATGGAACGCTGAGACAGCTGCGTCTTGTAAAGGTCTCTGAAGATGCGATACTTGGCATCATGATACTTCTTGACCCTTGCATTTGTTGATGGATGAATTACCTACAAATGTCCATGCATGTGATTAAGTAGATAAAACATAAAATCAAACGCCAGTTTTCTTATTAGTAAAAGTACTATCCTATCCTGGCAAAAGAAGTGCAAGTACATCACTTTTACGCCACCAAATTATAGTGCTTATAAATAGTAAATAACATCTCATAACCCACCATGAAAGAAGGATGGGGGGGAAGAGGTGGGGTTCCTTGGGCCATGGAGGGACAGCGATTGGAAGAAGAGGAACTACTTTAAATTAGGGCAACATGCATCCAAAATCTGCTATCCACTAAGCCTAACTACAGCGATGATACTACAATGGACATTAAGCTGGTGAAGCTAAAAAATTGCCTGTAAGGAATACCTGACCAGCCGCATTTAATGCCTTCATGGCCTCCATGAGACTACTATACTTTTTTGAAGCAACAGCACCAAGAATAGCAGCACCCAAGAGAACAGACTCACTTTCTCGAGGAAGTACTATAGGGCAACCTGCACCAATAATGAAGTGATCCTCGGGGATTAAAACGTATAAACGCTAAAGAGTTGTTCAAATGACTGTGGTTGCCACTCGTCACAAAAAATATCAATTATCAGTTGGGCAATATCCTGACTTGAAATACTTCAGACCTAAAATAAAGCATTTTGGCTTGACTAATCAGACCAATGGGCATAACTTGGAACCGCGATGCCACGTAAGCCTAGGAAAAATCGTGTTAAACATTAGCAAGAAGGTGAATTCCATAGCAAAATGAATAGCTCGGTAGAAAAAAGAAAAGCTTGGATATGAATTTTCCCGAGAATACAACTGCAGTGAGATATATTTATTACTTCCCAATCCAACCACTGGATTGAAGTACATGACATAAGCCAATATTTAAATGAATCTTTGTCAATACAACTTGCATGCGATATCCAAACCCATGCACAGAATGGAAAATCCATAAAAGAAAGCCACAAACAGACATCTACCAAAAAAAGGAGAAAACGAAAAATGATGCCAAAAGAGAAGACTGGGAAGAGAATCACCTGTGATATCTGCATGTTCTTGAACAAACAAGGGGTTCTTTGATAGACCACCACATGCAAGCAACATGTCAATCTACAAAGGCATGACTTAGTACTCGAGTTTTAACGCAAATATTTGTCAAATATGTTGATGTAAGACCCCCCAATAAATAGCGGATATTCAGAAAGGGGACGCAAAGTAATTAAGAAAGGGTTCCTATTAGCAAGTCCAAGATCACATAGCATAAATTAGAGGTTATTCGATAGAAGCAGTCGAACAGGTAATCGAACAAATAATACTGACCATCATAATTAAATTAATATTCACACCTCTTGAGACAGACAAGGAATAGATGATATGAGAAACATTCAGGCATGCGTTCTTCCTTTAAGTTGGATGTGATTTCAATTGCTCTCTTGAATGCTAGAAAATGACTTGTCCTCAGAATAATTCAGGAAAGACTTTCATATTTCTCTTTCTAGCTTTACACAGCTACTATATGACAATTCCATGCACCGTGCAAAGTTTAGAACCTCTTTGTACTACAAATGTGAATCTTTAAGCTGAGTTATTTGTTATGAAATTTTCTAAAAGCTTTAAGGCACTGAGGGATGGTAACCGGATGACAGACTATTCTTTCCTAGAACAAGATAAATCCTCTTTCTAAAAACTTGCTAACCACTAGAAATATAGGAAGCTAAGTGCAAATGATAAGGATGGACTCTTACTTTATGACCGTGAGCATTACAATGCTCTACAATGTGGCGTGTTCCATATGCAATACTCTGTACAGTGGCCAAGTACAATAGAGCCAACTGTTTCTCACTTGCATCAAGTGTCAAACCACAAATGATTCCATTTGCTTTTGGATCTGCAACAGGAGACCTGGGCCATAATAAACTTTAACAGCTCAAACTCAAATCAGGTATCTAGGCAATTCATTCAGGAAACGTCGAACAAAAGTCAGAAATTACCTGTTTCCATGGAAATCGGGAAGGATATGCACGTCTTTTGTCAAGGCAGCAAGAAATGGAGAATTCAAATCATCCATCATCTTCTTCAATATATTGTTCAACAGTTCAAACAAGGAGACATCTGATGATAGTAAAATAGACTACAGGATCAAATAAGACAGAACATTACATAAAAAGACACTAATCATACTTGCCTAACAGCTATGTGCTTCAAACAAAGTCGACTAGTTAATATCTCACTTTGAGAAGCAGCTCGATTGGCAAGGCGAGGAGAAGCAACATGGTTTTCAATAATATGATCTAGTAATGCACCAGTAGCACTCTGCCCACCTTCTGTAAGCCAGTACTCTGGTATCATCGCTACAAAAATAAAATGAAGGGTGAAGTTTACTGCCACACTTAACCTTGAAAGAAAGCAAAACTATTAAAAAATGCCACTTATAAATGTTCAACAAGTCAATAGCTTATACCACTTCGTTAGTGAAACAAAATGAAGTTTATAAAAACAAAATGCAACCAGAATTTAAGAAAATATGGAAAGCCAATTCTATCTGAAATGCAATTGAATGAAGAATCCTGAATACTTGTTGAAGACCACTTAAACTTCAATATACATATTTCCAAATATAAATGTTTAGCTGAACAAGTTTTTACAAATTATTATTAGTGGAAAACAATAATGTGATAAGTCATAGGCCTTGCACTAATCTTCAAAAAGCCAAATTCCGATCAGGTAGTTTGACATTTTACCTGACCAAAATGGTCCCCAGACCCCTGGAATAAACAGCTTACTCTGTGATACAGCCATATGACAAGTAGATGTACCGCAAACTAATGCCATACGATGGCATATTGCTTCCTTGTCATTCTCTGAAATAAAAAGAATATTCTTTGAAATTAAGTGCACAGCTTCATGTACATATCACAGATGTAAAAGTTTATTCCATCTGTCAAAAAACCTTGAATATCAGCCGCAGATTCAGGGATGCTTTCCATAATTCCCACACCACCAGCATGAGCATCAATCAGTGAAATCCCAACAGGAATTCCTGCTACAAGGCCCAGCTCCTGAAAATAAAAATCACTGCTTAGGGAAGTTCAAAGACCCAGGCATCATGATAAAAATCCAGGGAAACAAACACAACCCCTGAAGCCCACAGAAAAGGGAAGTATCTTATAGTATCCAAAAGAAGTCTCTAATTTGTCAATACTTCAAATCAATGTGAAATCTTCATTATAAAAATTCTTGCCTTTGCAGCTGTAGGAGTTAGACCAGAACCCAAAGGATGTCCAGGGAATGCTACACTCCGTCCTGTTTAAAGTAGGATGGATTGTGTCAATTTATCAACTAACTGCAAACAAAGCAAAAGCATTTAGAGCTACAGTCCTACAGAAACAAATATTTCCAGTATACTATGATAGATACCATCTACGCAGACAAAGCTAGAAGGAATTGTAAAAATAAGGCATCCACCGCAGGCATACATTGGTATTAATAATAGCAATATTTAAGGAACTAGATATTTGCTGAAATATAATTAACAAAAATAGAACTCGACTAAAACTTAGTAGCCAACCATGAGAGCTTATAAATAATAAAACAAACAGGTAAAATTAGTTGTGTGTCTCATGGAATAAAGAGGTGGTACCCCAATAATAGCATCTCATAGAATGCAGTGTATCTCATAAAACAATATCCACAGAAATGATGCAGAGATTTGAAATGACCATACCAATCTTTGCATGATGCCCATCTACTAGATCACCCAAGCCAATCTCTTCCCAAAATTCATCATCCCATCCACAAGCTTCCATGTCTCTTGAATCCTTCTCATTCATCTGCTGCATGTGTGCATGACCAAGATATGTCCATTTGCATACTGTTGAACATAAACTTCGAGTATCATCTCCCGTTGCCCTAAAGAAATTTAAGAAAAAAAACTTCATACAAATCAGAAAATCAATATAGTTAGTAAAATACTTTAGGCTAGAATTGAACGTGCCTGTATGACAACCAATCACTTAAGTCCATCCACCTAAATGCCATTGACCAAGATTCTTGCAAGTTTTCTTTCACCCATAAAAGCTGCATGTATGACAGTATTAGACAAAATAGAACGGCAAAAAAAACCAGACACCATCCTCCTGTTTAAACTATGCCACATATTACAAACAACCCACTTATTAACAAATCTAAAAGCCATAAAACCAAGAATGTGACTGTGCATTATTGGTAATCCAAACATAGAATACTGTAGGTAACAATGCAGCATATTTCGGATTTGTTTGGTGAAAAGGTGAGCCAATGATCATAACAGATTGTTTCTAATTACTTTTGGTGGCTGCATCTCAGGGGAAAGAGCTCCACCACAATACTGTAATACGGGTGAGTTGGAGGAATTGATCTTTTCAACTTGTTTCAGAGCTCCGTGGTCCATCCATACTATAATATTCCTTCTTGAATCCCCGCTCCAAGAAACTGTAACTGGAGCACCGTCAGCATCAACAGCAACTGCAATACACAACCAATCTTTTCAATTGGAAATCTACAGATGCTTCATATAATTGTAGGCCATATTATCAAATACCTAAAAAATGGAAAAGAAAAAGAAAGTTTAGGAATAAGAAACTAAAAGGATGAGAGAGAAGGAGAAAGTCACAGACCAAGCGAACAAGTAGCAGCAAATCCCATGCCAACAACTTCTTCACCAGCAACATTAGCAAGAGAGCATGCTGATTTGACAGACGCGCAGACTGCATGCCAAATATCCGTCGATGATTGCTGGTTCAAGAAAATAATCAACAAGCTCATAAAAGAATAGAACACAGTTGCTTCGTGTTCAAAATAAAAGTAACAATACCTCAACGCAGTCACCTTGCTTCCATATTTGAATTGGACAACTAGCAGACCCCAAAAGCTTCCCGTGATTATCAAAAACGCCTACACCAATCAGCAGAAAAAGATAAATAACCTACACAAACTTGGAAGCAGAATAACTGTCCAATTAAATTAGTCTTGTAATATAATAGTCTACACTACATTTGCATAATCATGGGAAAAGAGCAAAAGAAGCATAATTATACAAGTTATGAGACGATATAAAGCCCTCAAAGAAAGAATGAATTTGATCAATCAAAATACAAACGTCCTTAATAGCTGATGATAGCGAGAGAAGACGAACCAGCGCGCGCACTCCCAGTGCCGACGTCAACGCCGAGGAAGAAGGAGCGAGGAACGGCCACGAGAGGAGTGAGAGTAGACAACGACATCTCGACGGAGGAGGAGGAGGAGTAGGAGAGGTTAGAAGAGTAAGCTGGTGAAGTGCGTTGGTGTTGCCCCAACAGTGGGGTCTTATCGCTCCACGCGCTCCTTTTTCCGCCACCGCCACCATACATTTCTTCCCTTGATTACGTTGTTTAATCAAATATTTTGATTTTTCTCCTAATCATCCTGTTAATAATAATTTCGATTATTTGTGTAGTTACTATGGATCATGGATTAAAAGGTATGAGCCGGCCCCCATAAATCAGGCCCATTAATTTTTTTGGGTCAAAAGGCCCATTAATTAAGGGGCAGTCGTTAATAACGACAAAGACAAAAGTCAAAATGCCCAACAGGTACGTGCTTTTGTCTATCTTGAAATCAAAACACTCTTAAGTCTACTGGCGAGTCTCACTGTCACTCGCTTCAACTACCGCCATGCTCCCTCTCTCCGTCCTCCGCCACCACCACCATTATCGCCGCCACATCTACCTCCGTAAGCTCTTCTTCTCCACCGCTTCGTGGGAGCCAGTCTACGTCCCACTCTCCCACCCGACCTACATGATTTGGGGCTCCAACACCTCCCTCGGCAAAACCCTCGTCTCCACTGGCCTTGCCTCCTCCTTCCTCCTCTCACCTCCGAACAGAACACCTTACAAGTTCCTCTACCTCAAACCCGTCCAGACCGGCTTCCCCTCCGACTCCGACTCTCACTACGTCTTCGCTAAAGTTTCCTCTCTTGCTTCCCACCACAACCTCTCTTTATCCTTGCTTGCCTCCAATCACGTTCTCAAAGCTTCCGTCTCCAACGCAATCACTGACCTGAACTTCTATGAAGAGAAGCGAACTGGTCAGAATGCTCCCTTTTCGAAGCTCGTTTGCCAGACTCTGTTTGCATGGAGGGAGGCGGTTTCGCCGCATTTGGCGGCAGAGAGAGAGACTGGAACCGTGGAGGATTCTGTTGTTGTGAAAACGTTGGAGAATTGCTTGAGAAGTAAACTGGAGAGTGAAGCACAATTCGAGAGAATGAATGCTTTGTGTGTTGTGGAAACTGCGGGAGGCGTCGCTAGTCCTGGTCCTTCTGGAACCCTACAATGTGATTTGTACCGGTATGTAAGTGATTCATATTTTAAACGGATAGTGATGTGAAAGCTAATAGTTCCTCAAATATGTCGATAGGCCTTTTCGATTACCTGGTGTTCTTGTGGGAGATGGGAAACTAGGTGGAATTTCTGGAACCATTTCGGCTTACGATAGTCTGAGACTAAGAGGATATGACATTGTTGCTGTTGTTCTTGAAGATGGCGGCCTTGTCAATGAAGTCCCATTACGGTCATATTTGCGTAATAGGTACTTAAACAGGCAAGCTTTTAGCATGTTGACCACCCTCTTGTTCTAGAGGTGTGTTCTTTAATCCTATGCGACCTGGGTCTTATTCTGTCTTGTCTCATTCATTTTTTAGGGTCCCTGTAATAGTGCTACCACCTATTCCACAAGATATGTCAAATGACCTTGTGGAATGGTTTGGTGACTCCAATGAAGCATTCAATTGTCTCAAGGAAATATTGCTGTCAGCTTATTTAGAAAGGATGCGAAGATTGGATGAGATGCCAAGGAAAGCAACAAATGTTTTCTGGTGGCCATTTACTCAGCACAAGCTTGTAACTGAAGAAAATGTTACTGTGATTGATTCTCGATGCGGCGAGAATTTTGCAGTTTACAAGGTTAGTGTTGTGATAACGAATCAGTTTATGACTGTAAAAATTGTTGGACATTTCCTTTCTTGCCTTTCTTACCCTTTTCTTGTTTTCCATAAGCCTTTAAATATGGCACAGTGGCTAGAACTTCCTCTTGACTACATCTAAAAAAAATGTTGTTATTTATTTATTTTTTGTTACAACGGAAAGCAAACAAAATAAAACAAACGCCCTAACTAACGCAGAGATTTGTGGTACAAAGCTCCGTGCTTATTCCGGTTTAGGTGAGCCATGACGACTGTTGGAGGCTCCGAGAGAATATGAAGGTTTGGGCTGGATATCGTTGCGAGCGCGGCTAGACTATCCGCACACTGATTCGCTTTGTGATACACGTTCTGAAACTTCACCTCCAAATCTCGGTGGAGTAGACCTCGGGTACCTGCCACCAAAAAGTAATACTCAGCCAAAGATATAACAGAAGAGGAGAGAATATTGATCACCTCTAGAGAATCCACTTCGACGATAACTCGTCGATATCCAAGTGTCCAGGCTAGGGTAAGTCCTAAATGGACTCCCCAGAGTTCGACAGCTAAAGGCGAGCCCCTTCCGATGTGATGGAGGAATCCTCCGCACCATTGTCTGTGGCAATCTCTGATCAAACCTCCAGTGGTAGCAATGTTAAGCCCATGTTTGACCGCCCCATCTGTATTTAGCTTGACCCAGCCCTCCATCAGGTTGGTCCAACCTGTAAGATGACCCACTGGTAATCCCTGGTCCCTATAGACATAGCTTTCCACAATCATTGCCCTAACTATCCAATTGACGTAGTCCATAACTGCCCTAGTTCCATCTTCAGGCCACACAAAGTCATCTTCAAAAATGCTTCTATTACGCCAATGCCATAGGAATTAGCAGGCTACTCCATAGATTGTAGCCCATTGAAATTGCTACACTTGAGAGTGCTTCAGAAGATTGGACTGCACCCATCGCTCCACATCTTGTTGAAAAAATTCCGTGTCAGCCACTTATGGGGGAAATTTACACCAGAAAGCTTTCATTTGTATGCAATCCCGAATGGCATGCAAAGTTGACTCTTCATACTCACAAAAATGACACCTGTTATCCATTGTGAGTTGTCTAGCCATTTGTTGTTGACTTGTCAGTAACTTCTGTTTCGTCATTAGCCACAGGAAAGCCTTGATCCACTGGGACCCTGCCCATTTCCAGATTAACTCCCAATGCTTACTAGCCGCAAATGTGGTATTACCTTCGATTAAATCATAAGCAGACGCTGTTGTGAACCTCCCGTGAGTTGTTAAGCCCCATATGATGGTATCATCCACTGGGTTTGCCCGATTGAGATGGATGACTGCTATATCCATACAGACGGTGAAAGGGAGATACTGTTAGAATAGATGCCACTGCCAGATGCCTACTTCATTAGTGAAGTCCGCAACTGTGGCGTATAGAACGCTTTCAGGAATTGGGGAGATAACCACTGAAATTAATGGTCCCCAGTCATGCACCCAATTGTCCAACCATAATAAGACATTCCTCCCAATGTCCAGTTTCCACCTTAGGCCTTGGCGAACAAATTGCCAATTGGCAGAGATGCCTCGCCAGATAACCGAAGCCCCTAACCTATCGAGAGTGACAGGGGTATGATAGTGATCTAGACAATTGTTGGGAAATATTCAGCAATATTCAGCTGAATATTTCCTAAGATATTATTGACTCCTAAAAGTCAATAATATCAGATCAGATCTCATGTATCAG
>JANVCL010000006.1:28324355-28345048 GCA_026546855.1 Erythroxylum incrassatum
ATGGTCACTCACTGAATTCGCAAAACTCACCCCAAATTTGCAACTATTTTTCATGATCAAAAGAATATCCCGTTAGGCCAACGGGAGTATACCTACAGGATTCAAGTGAAGGATAGGGGTCGGGATCAGTTCGCATCTACATTGCATATCTTTAATTTTGTATTGAATTGATATTTCACAACTGTTGTATACACTCATATTTGGAAATGACTAAAGTGCTTATATTCGTGAAAGGGCCCAATTGGCCATACGGGAATTTTATAAATTAATTGTATGACTGAAAAGGGCTCATGCCCTTTTCGCATATTGTGTTTTGTGAGAAAAAAATGTACCGCAGTAGTTTGAGTGAATGCTTTAGCACGCCACACTCACGGGGTACGGACTCGGATATCACCGTTGATGTCGGGTTCGGGTCGCACGGGAGTGGGATGCTACACCTATAAACTGTCCAAGTCATTCTTCTTTCACTTAAATGACTTTCTATTTCACTAAGAGAGCATCTCAGAAGATTACCTTTATAGTCATCAATTTATGAAACTTTATATCTTGGACCATAAGAGGTAATAGCATCCACTATAAGCTAGTAATAATAAGACTGAGTGGAGCATTGAGTGATACACTTGCATCATACCACTATCTAGTTATTTCCATATCCATGTTATGAGCTACTTGTTTAAATTGTAATGCACTGTGAATTGAAGTTGAGCTCCAAGAGTTATTTGTAAAGACATAAAGTTAGACACTTATCTTCTTCTTTTCATCATGTTAATTGTATAAATCCCTTCTTGTTAAGTAGGAATACTAGCTTCAGTATTGTTAGCATCATCTTAACCATTAAAAAAAATCTACTTCTAATTTCATAATTCACTTTTTTCCTTCTTTCTCATTTTAATAATTTTCAACTAAAGTTTCCATCTATCATTTTACATCACAACCAACTTTCTTATAGAGCTCCACATCAACTTTCATCCCAATTAAATGTTACTTTAATCTAGTGATTCCTCTACCTTTCAAATGTTTATTACAAAATAAACAAATAGTATGGTTCTTTATACTAAAAATCAATCTCATATTAGCCTAAGCTGGATCATCAAATCCTTTTGAAAAGGCCTGATTAGTGATTAATATTACATTGGAACCCTTCCATTCTTAAAATAATATTGTTCTAAGTAAAATATCCTTAACAAGGATTTACTTCAAAAGTCAATATCTATATAACTTCGAGCTCTAATATTAACTTATACATAGAATAATAGATATCTTTAATACTTTACAAGTATCAGATATCTCAAATACTAAACATCTTTAACACATTATCTATGACTTCAACTAATAATAGGTAAACAACTTTTGTATCTATGTCAGGTCTAATCCTAAAATTAAGTTATTACATTTTCATATTCCACAAGAGTTGTTCTTGGACAATTATATTTTCAACAATTGAAAATATGAATTATTGTTCTCTTTATGAGCAATATTTCTCTACATACTCCCACTGAAGAAGATAATTATACTCCTACTGACCTTATTATAAACATGATAAATCCAAAACTATCTCTAAAATGAACACTTTGAATTCATTATGAAAGAGAATCTTTTAATATCTTAAAGCCTTTAAAATATACATCAAATGTACCAACAAAGGTACTAGTTTCAATTGGATGTATTGTCAAAAGATCTATTCTAACTATTTTTCTTGAGAACCATTCTCTTATAAGTGTTGATTGAAAAAAAATTTTGTTCAATGGGTTTATAGGATTATATCTAACCTTTTGGATTTATTATAACTTTTTGTTATCCCATTTAATTCTAAACTTGTTAGATACTTTATGCTTCAACTAAGCATCACATTAAAAATCATTAACTTTAACTCATTCAAAGTTTTACCATTTGATATTTAATATGAAACCTTGATGATTGATTTAATTGGAACTTTTAGAAGAAAGTAGAGTCCTAGGCTTGGGTGTAAAATAAATAAATATTACATTGTATAATATCTTATATTGTGTTTTCCTCCTTTTACTGGTCCATATTCTTATGGAATTTAGTTTGAAGATATACACTAGAGAATCTCACTCCCTATAGATAACCAAAAAAATTATATCTCATAAAATCGATATGAAAGTATTTTAGTATTTTCGATGCTTAATTTCTACTCAGATTTAAACACTCTGAACTTTTATTTTAAATCATTATTTCATTTAATAGAGATGACTATATCACATAAAGTTATTAGCAAATCTAATAAAATTTAAGAATCATCCTTTTATGAATTGTTATTACATCCAACACATCACATGTATAATATTTAACATTTCAATATCATCATCATCATTTCACTTATAATTAAAAGGATACCTATATTCTCATACATAAATTTATGATTCTTATTTTGTTGATTTAACCAATATGATATAAAAGAAGCGTCTCAATTATCTAATTTTGTATTCTTGTCACTTATGTCAAGCATAAGTCTACCTTGATTCAATACGTACAAACTATTTGTATGAATTTGGATCAATTACTTTTACTCAATATTCTATTTTTATCATGCTTTGAACATTGTATTAATGTTGAATCCACATTCAGTATCAAATACTCGTAAGCATGAACTATAAATATATATGATCTCGATCAAATCACAAATAGGCAAGAAAAGTAATGTAATTATTTTTCTTCTAATGACAACTATTATCATACTATAGTAAATGTCTCTAATTGTAATCCATGTTTATACTTTTAATAGGCTTAATTGAATGAAACAATTTCATTAAGTTACTGTATCTTTTAGCTATACTTCAAGTAGCCTCTTAATTATATTTTGCTATTATGGTGTTGACATATATCTTAAGTAATGCCATTGAAGTTTATGAGATATTAGTCAATCTAAAGGATTATTATATTTTGTTGTCTATATGACATTAAAATATCTCTAAAACTTTGTATATGGTACTAATTACAGTGAACGAGCACCTGTTTTGATGATTTTAAGAAGCTATTTATGGAAGTCTTCCGACTCAGAACAAACACAGGCAATAAAATGTGCCTCTCCTTGCCCAGAATACGCAGAAACTAATCGAATAATCATTGCCAATATCCATATCATTAACTGCATGCATTATTAAACTCAACCAAATTAAGTTACGGTTGCTGTATTAAAGATAGAAGGAGAAAGAGAAAGACATAACCTCTCTTATCCAGTAAGGTTTACCCTGCGAAGCCTTTGTGAAATTTTTATAAGTTGAGAGCTTTTTCACACACAAAAATGAATACCTTCTTTTAGAAGTGTATAATTATGAATTATTTGGTAAACTAAGTTCCATTCCATTCCTTTTACACTGCCAACCAAATACATTTGCAAGGCTTCGTTATTCTTTACTCCACTCTTATGAACTGGACATTACACATGGTTCATTGTCAGGGAAATTATAAAAGTATGGGAGGCGAGTTCCTTTACATGCAGAGCGGTACTTTCCATTGAAGATAAGATTGGCGTTTTATTGACTAGTAGTAGTTCTTTGCTTACACCAATTCCCCCCACATTCTTAAAATTTGGATTCATGCATTGCTACTCTCTCTGTGTAAAAGAAAGGAGAAGAAGAAGATTTTGTGTTGAAAAGGAAAAGGAAATATATAGATATGACATGTTAGTCACTCGCCGTAGTATTCGACTTCAGGCTTTAGTATCACAATTAACTAAAGAATAAAGGAAGCGTGTCAATTCAAATGCATTTACCAGAAAAAGGCCATTTTGTGTCAAACTGCACCCAAAGCCAATCTGAAGGTAGAAATAGATCCCTGCTGTTTTATTCTCAAATTACATAGTTGACGTAATAAATGAAAATTGAGAAAGGGTTCAATCAACATAAATCCGCATATTGCAACAGATTGCTTTTCTTCAATCTGTCAAATCTAGTATAGGGAAAACACACGAACTAACATACGTTGTATTGGATAGGAAAGGTGCGCCCAAAAACAATTCGTTAATAACGTTTCGTTAAGGAAAACCAGATGGAATTACTAATCCATTCCTGGGGTTAAAGTCAAGAGCCCTAAATTCCAACCTACCGTACCACACACACACACACACACTCTCTCTCTCTCTTCTATTCTTCCCCAGGCCTCTTCTTCCTACAGCAATAACAGAAGTCATAGATAGATTAGATAAGAGTTCTAAATATATTGTTGTTAAGTTATATGTGAAAAATCAAATGATGGTTTGGACCTCTCTGGTCCTCCCATCCCTTACTCTGTTTTTTTTTTTTACTCCAAAGCTGCTTCTTTTTTTTTGTTTCCTCCCTTGATTTCTTCTTCCCCCCAAAATGCTAACCCTATGATCCTCTACATGTAATCCCACGTTAACAACCCTAAAGCCCTCTCCGATCTCCCCAACCATGCCCCAAGAAGATCCCTCCTCTTCTCCGATCCCTCACAACGATACGCTCCCTGATGACAACGACGCTCCCCCTACCCAAAACGACGAAGCTCCCACTCCCGCTCCCGCTCCGGCGCCTACTCCGCCTACCAATAGAAGCAATCGACCGTCCCGAGCGTGCACAATAAGAGCTGCGGCGAGGCTCTACGCGGCGCAACAACAGGCCGCTATCGAACGGAAGCAGAAACCGAAGAAGGAGCCAAGACAACAGCAAAACGACGAGCCGTCGCCGAAGAATGAGCAATGCGGGGGCAGTAGCAAGATCGTTACCCCACTGGTTGGGCCGCCGGAGCCGGCGCAGTTGCCGAGGTGGAACCTTCGCTCCATGTGGGAACTAGCTTCAATACTCAATTTCTTGCATGTGAGCGTTTGCTTAAATGCTGTAAACTTTGAGTCTGGTGTTTTTTGGCGCTTTAGGGCTTAACATTGTAACTGATGGGTTGTTTCACTGTTGTAGGTTTTTAGGCCTTTGTTGAATATACAGGCAGAGTTCTCGGCCGAGGAGTTTGAGACAGCTTTAATTACACCTAATGATACTTTGGGGGATATACACATACCTTTACTAAAGGTTGGTGCTTTTCTTTTATTCTCGTTTAACTTAGCGTATATGATTTCCAGTCAGTTTGGTTCTCATTGTTTTAATCTCAGTACTTATGGGAAGCTTAGTGTAAGTTAATGGGGAACGCATTTTGTTACTTGTTTAGAGCAATGTGTGTGCAAAGTTTTAGCTTTTTGATGCGAATGAAGTGAATTGGTTGATGTTTAGTTGAAACGTGGATTATGGAATTGCTGAGTGGAGATTTAGCAGATGATACGTGAATAACTATGTGTTTGATGCAGATTTTTGCTGTCAGTTGATTGTTGTATTGCTGTAGGTATTATGAAATACTATTGTTTCCTGGGAAGCTTTGTAAGTTCTGAAAGATGTTTAGCAAGATGAAAAGAGGATAGTCCTAGGAATCTACTCAAACTCTTTGTTCCATTGTTAGCAGGGGATTAGTTTATACATCAATTTATACATCGATTCTGGTGATTTTACTTTTGTAGTATAAGCCCTTGTGGTTGATGTGGTAGCTTAATATGAAACTGGTTTAGAATGTGAGTTGTTATCTTTTGCCACTCTGATGTATTCAGTGCTGGTTATCAACCTTTTTGTAGCTTCTGATGTGTTTAATTTGACTTTGAGTTAAGGACTGATGGATGTGAAGTGGTCATGGAATTGTGCCTTCTAGGATGAAGAAAATAACATGTTGATATGTGTAGCCTAGACATGAAAGGAGTAAAGGCTGAAGTTTGTCCAATTGAAACAAAACTTTATTCAGCAATTTTACTGATGTTGATTAAAATATGTGATTGTTGCACATAATGGTTAAGACTTATAGGGTTAATTTTTGAAGTGCTAGATTTGATAAATCATCCTAAATGTTTTGAAACAAATGCATAAGGCAGGCACATGCTTTATCATTTTGAAGAGTTCTTTTGGCGTCTTTGGATATCACTGCAGGAATTTCATATGTATCAAATCATATTACTGGTTGATGTGACTTTTTTTTTGACCTAGAGTTTTTCTGTTTTGGAGGGACATATCCATACTATTGCAGGGTTTGTATAATCCTTATGTGGCTCTGAGGCATGCTTTCCATTACTTCCCTCAACAGTATTTGCTATTCTCCGATTATTTAGTAATGTGAACATAGAAAACCTGTGAATTTGTATGATTTTGAGTGCTATAGTGAGATGGTTAATGTAAAGGTTAAAAAGAGATTTGTTTTGGAGAGTGATTCTTAAAGTTGCATTTCAAAAATGCACTTTGACCTCTTTATTGTTCGCCTTTTGTTTTTGACATGACTAATTGAGAAAACCATATTGCAATTTTGGTTTGCAACCTATGCTTGAGCCTTCCAAGAACTGTTTAGTGTCTTGATTTAGGGTGATAAACATCTTAAATAAATCTGAGGGAGTACATAGCTATGACTTTAATAGCTATCGGAAACTTTCTGAAACTGACACTGTTGTGTAACAGATAGATGAATACTCTTGTGTAAGTGAAACTTTCTGAAACTGACACTGTTGTTTTAGTGTATTAGAAATGATTAAATTAGTATGAAGAAGGATAGGGAGGCAAACAATGCATTGTCTGTGTGGACATATTCTGAATTGTTTTGGTGGATCACTGTTGCAATGACTTGATATTAACTCTACAAGATCAATATTTAATCCATTACCATTCAGCGGACATGCTGTGTTTTTAAATTACTGGTAAAGGAAATTATTGATATGCCTCTCTTCAATGAATTCTGTAGATCTTACCTTGAGTAATGTCATCCTAATTAATGGTGTGGATTTCCGAAAGGTACTCCAACAACAATGTTATATTGTTAAATCCTTTTGAGACTTGTTAAGTAACAAAAGTTTGACTTGATCAAGTGGTTGTGCTGTTGGATTGTAGCCATCTCATCCAGCAATACCACCATCATTCTTTTCCCCAAGGCATACAAAAAACAAAAGACATAATGTCAATTCAGTACTTATGTGGGCTTGACAATCTTGATCAATTTTACACTGCAAATATATAAAACACCAGAATAAGTTCTGTTTATAATTGTAATTGCTATTTTTCATTGTTTTTCTGTCCATCTTTGCTGCAGGCTATCCCACCTATTACAAGAATGGCCCTTACACGGGATACCTGGATCACTGTTTTGTGCCGAAAATTGAGAGACTGGTGGCATTGGGTAACTCAACTTATTGTACTCAATTTCGTTGTTTTTCACTTTTTTATTGCAGATCCTAAACAAGTTAAGCGTTATCTGGTTACATTTTGTACTTGTGCCCATGCTAAGACAGGTTTTGTTACTTGGTTGCAGGTTGCAGATGGAGAACTTCCATTAATCGCTTCTCATGGGTGAACATGCTAACACCTTTTTGATAATCACAAATGTGATTGTTTTTGTGTTTCTAACCTCTGTTTGACCTTTATGTCTTAGACTGGAAATAGAAGCATATAAGACCCTTGATCCTTCCGTTCGTGTGGTGATCTTGAAAGCCTTATGTGACATTCGAGTTGAGGTATCACTGTGGTAGATGAAGATTAGATGTTGTGTTTGTTGATTTGAAATAATTGCTTAGTCAATTGAAATGTTGTTTTTTCCGCCTAATTGATCTTAAACTTTACATTTCCCATGTAATGCTATGGTGCTGAATGAATGAATTAATCTAACAAAAAAGATGGGAAATATCAATTGGTTAATGGCTCAAGTGTCAATTGTTGGGAAAGTAACTGAAATATTTAACAAAGATTTCAGCCCATCCTGTACTTTTTCTCATGTTAAATATTCTTGACTTTCACCACAGCATCAAACTGTTATTTTGGTACTTTCTTTTGTCTTAAATGCTTAAGGTTCAGTCATATGGTAATTCTTTGTGTAACTTGTTTTTAGATTGCTTTTGGAATTAACGTTTTGGTGCAGAACATAGTTTCTTGATATTCATAGTGACAATTACTTTGTTTACACCTAAAAATAAAATGATATACTGTCTTTTGCATTTTTTATTCATAGTCAACTAAGCGTATTATTTCTTTTTCATTTCACACATAGACCTTTTGAAAATATCACTTGATTTTGTCATTTCTTTATTGCTACATAAAGTGTTAGCAACAACTGATTGTGTTGTTGTTATCTCATGACAAAAGTTTGCCCTTTCAATAAAGTTAGCAACAAATACCTGGAAGAAGCTCTCTTGTTATGTGTCATGACAGAAGTTTGGCTTTTCTAGGAGTTAGCAACAAGTACTTGGAAGAAACTCTCTTGTTATGTGTATTTATAGCAACATGTTTGTTTTTGATTGAATAATCTTGTTTTGGTTTATCATTGTTGATCATTTGGTCTGCTGGTGGTCATCCTTTGGACTAAGCTTGCCTTGTGAGGTAAAGGAAATTGGGTCTCTTAGCACATGTTCTCTCAGCGCCTTTGTTTCATTGGGCAACAAGCTTAGTTTATGTTTCAAGTTTAGTAATGCCGCCTGCCTTGTCCGCACTACTTGAAGTGTATCACATTTTTCATCTAAATGTATGCAAATAAATCGATATTTTTATCAGATATCTTGTGTCATCGTACTCTCTTTGAGGTCTGGAGAAACTCAAAAAATGCATGTCTAATCACACAAAAGTAGCTATCTTAAGCATCTGTTTCTTTTTAATCCTTGTTTTTCAAACTTGATGAAATGCAATTACTTTTTTGGTAGCCTTTTTTTTTTTGGTTACTGTTAATTGTACTGATTTGAATTTGAATGATGTTTTGCAGCAAGAAGATGTCAAGAATTATATTGATAACTCCCTTAAACATGGCGTGCAACTCCCAGTGTTCCGTAAAGAACGTATTGGGGGTGATTCTCAAGGAATTAATTACTGGTAATGTAAATCTTCCTTTATAAAGCTTTATGCGATTCTGTTATCTTGGAAATAGTCATTAAAGAATAGCTGTTTCCGACTACAACAGTTCCTGTTTGATGAAAGTCTCATTTTTATGTTATAAGGTTTGTTATCTATATTTTTTTTGCTGGAGTAGGTATGAAGATGATCCATTGATTGGTTATCGGCTATACCGTGAGATACGAAAAGTTGAGGTGAAGAAAGTAAAGACAAAGGGTTCCCAGGTCCTCCCTAGTACAACATACCTTTGGGAAACAGTGGCAACAAATTTTGAAGAATTTCAAGATGTTTCTGTAAGTTGCTTAATAAGCCAGTCTGTTTTGTGCAGTATTTTTTGTACATGGTTACTTGGTTATTCATAGTTTTGCATGCTTTTCTTTAATCCATTTTTTCACAAATCCAACATTATGATGTTGTGTTTTCCATGTAAGGATTTACCTATGAGACTCCAGTGAGTGTATAGCCTTGGATCTTTGTTGTTTTAGTCTTTGAGATTTCTATTCCCCTTTTAATTAGACCAAACATTCTTGTGTTTGTGTGTGTGTGTGTGTGTGTGTGTGTGTGTGTGTGTTTCTGTGCAGAGAAATTATTGGATCAGGACATGTTGCATTTTAATATGAAATGTTCTTGTGTTCTTTAGAGAGCAATTGTAAAATTTTGATGTGTCTACATATCAAAACATGGTTCCGTTTTAGCAGTAATCTTAGAGACTGCCTGAAAATAATTCTCTGTTATCTATTAGTCCTTTAATATTCTTATCTGGAAGTCCAAGAAAAGATGCCAGTACAATACTGGATAGCCCAAACAAACAAAAGAGAGAAATTTCTATCTCAAGCATTCTACTAACAGCAATTGAAAATTCCATCTACTCCACACTATTGTTGGAATAATATCTATTAAGAATCCATCTACTCAGAAATTTTAGACTGGAAAATTGCAACTTGTTCTTTCTTCCATGGGAATCTTTCTCACTTTGCCTTCTCCATTCAGGAGAAGCTTTTGACGAGTAAAAACAGAACAGAGGTATCGTTAGGGAAGAAGTTGAAGAATGACATGCTCCCTGAGATTGAGAAGGTTCATAAGGTACCCAGAGTTACTTGTATGAGAATATGTTTACTTATCAATATCAATAATTAAGAACAAACAAGGTCTGTCTTTCTTGAATCAAGTTGCTTTTCCTACTTGTATCTAATTTCCTGTCTTTTTGCGTTTCTTGAATTGATTATATAGTTTGTTTTTTCTATTTTTTGCTCAGAGGAAAGAGAAATTGTTGAAGAAACAACACAGGCAGGCTCTGCTTCTTGATAACTTCCTGAACATGGATGGGCTAGGAGCAGGTCGTTCGCTCCGTGACAGAAAACCTGTCACTTACACTTTTGGTAAGATTACTGAAGAACACAGAAAAAAGAACAGTTTGTTGCTTTTTGCTTTGGGCTTGGATTTGTCTCTCTATTGTCGATTCCCTCATAAGTAGCTATGATGTTATGGTTGATAGTCCTTGTGGACTCCCATTGTTTGTAAGATATCTTTGGTAAAACCCAATAAAAAAATCACCAGTTGGGCGACCTTAATCATGAAAAGGTGGTGATTAATGACCAATACATACTTTCAAATGTTGGCAATGTCAGTATTGAGTATTCTCGACACAATGTATTGAACTTTTATTCATATATCTAATTATTTTGCAGATGATTATGACCGGTCAATCAATGAGGCTATCAAAATAACAAAGTATGAAGTTCATGACATATTTTTCAGATTCTCTTTGTAGCTTATTATTGAAAGGAACTTGTACATACATGCATACAACTGTGCAATCTATAGTGATTTGTTTCTGGACCTTTGTTCTAGGCGAAAGCAACCATCACCGGAGCCTATTCAAAGAAGAGATGGTTTAGCCATACCTGACGCTTCTACAAATGGTGGATGGAGTGGTCCTTCACATACTTCCCCACAGGGTAATTTCAGTACAGTTTCTCCCAATTCTCCTGGTTATGATGACATTGGTGAAGACCATAGCCTTGAGCCACTGGACAGGAGGTAAAGAGTACTACTACTACTACTACACAGCTCCTTGTATTGCAATTTGCATCAAGCATGCTCCTTTGCATAATTATGTAACATGTTACAGTAACAGGCGAAGACAGAGGCCACAACGATACTCAGCAAAAGAGTTTGTTGAAGCAGTTTCAGATAATGAGGCTGATTTTGATAGTGATGATGATATAGTTGGAGAGGCTGTATATGATGATGAATATTTGAGGAAACGTAAACAAAGAAGGAAGCTGTCTAGTAGCTCTGAAGGGGATGACGAGTACCGGTGGGATGAAGACAATGGGGAAGATGAGGATGAGGAAGAAGAAGATGAGGATTCCTTAAGCATCAGTGAGGAGAGTGATCAGCCACAAAAGTTCAATAAATTATCAGGCCGTACTAGGAGAGAAACAAAATTACGATCTGTTGATGAGATCCAATCAGGTCTAAGACGCAGTAAAAGGGCCACTAGGAACCGAATAAATTACCGGCAGTATGACCTTTCTGAATCAGAAGCAGAGTCAATGAAACCTGAAAAGTCAATTGTGTCAGACGAGCACTCCGATGCAAGTGAGAATGTAGAGTATTCAACTGGAAGTAAAGATTCTGATGGCATTGGTAATGAACAAGATATGAAAGTCGATCCACCTGCTGTTGGCTATAACGAGGCAACTGATAGAGAACAAAATCAGCCAGTTGAAAAGTCAAATAGCCCAGACCAAGATGAAGGTGAAGGTGTGAGAAAAAGACGATTCCTTGACCTTAATGAAGTTGCCCCAGGTTCTGGTTTTGACGACGGTTCAAACACAACAATAAAAGATGAAGACAGAGATGATTTTTGAGCTGATCTCTCTACAGGAAAGCACTGTTTCTAGTTTTCCTTTGGAGAAAATGTATGATATTAAAAGGTTATAAATTTTGCAATATGTGCATGGAGGAAATTATGATCTAGTTCTTCCATGGTGTAAGTTAAGCAACCTTGATGCGATTCATCTGGGATTTGCGGCAGGGAGCAACCCGGTGCTGAGAGTTCTGTAGATTAGGTAGTCATTTTTTAGTATGTCTACATTTATAGAAACCTAAAGTGGGTGAATGAGAATTCCATGGAAGTTCTTTATCATATCCAATTAGTGTACGACAACCTTTTTAACCGATTGTAAGCGAAAAAATTTGGTTTCTATATGTGCAAGTCTGTAGTTTAATCTTCAGTACTTAATTTTTGCGGTTGGCTTTTTAAAAAATTGATCATTAACTTTGATGTATGATAATGGATCAACTCCCCTTAAAAGCTGACTTTACTGTATAATGTTTTATGCAATACATTCTAATGCATTATCATCACCAAATTGAGAATGTAAACTTCAACTTCATTTCAGTTCTGTTGTTAATATTATAAAGGTCCTCTAGCTTTGGGTGGCACCAAACGAAGTGTGCAGGTTGGGTTTCCTAAGTGAAAATAGCCGCTCTGATTCTGGACACAAAAACAAGGAAAGGGTAAGTTTCTATGTTTCACGTAGTCGGTGGAATTCAAATGTTCCACTGTGGCTTTTTAGTGTTCCCATTCTCTTGCTGCACGCATGCATCTTTTCTGTCGGTGGCCTGAGCTGTCTCTGTACCAACTCCTTCCTTCGCTGCATGTTTTCCGGCAGGGCAGTTTCTTTCTGGGACAGTTGCCTCATGGTCAATTCCTTCCTTCTCTGCTTGTTTCCTGGGTAGTTCTTCATCAGCTTTCTCTTTCTCTGCTGCCACGTCCTTCTTCTTAGCAATTGCTGTTTCTTTTGTTACCTCAAGTGCTTGAATCAAAGTTGAGAGACATTTTTCTGCATCATCCAATGGGGACTTGGGCATAAGGTTCTCTGCGACATCTGCAGGTGTGATCTTGGCCTCCCTGATTAGCCCTCGAATTGTATCAAACATAGCATGTTCTTCGAGTCCCAAGTAATTCTTGGCCAACACTTTGAATGCCTCAAAACTGCAGTAAGACAGTTCAATATGCTTGTCCATCCTTCCCCTCCTAATCAGGGCAGGATCAAGCTTCTCCACATAATTGGTAGTGAACACTATAATCCTCTCCCCTCCACAGGCAGACCATAAACCGTCAATAAAATTCAACAAGCCCGAAAGCGTCACCTTGCTGGTCGTGTCCTCTTTCGGTTCGTTACGAGCAACTTCTTTCTCCAACTTGTCATCCTCAGAAGATATCTTTCTTTGGCCTGTAAGATCAAGCGAGCAGTCTATATCCTCGATAACAATGATAGATTTCCCAGTTGTTTCGATCAGAAGCCTCCTCAAATCAGTGTTGTCCTTCACTGCAGTGAGCTCAAGATCATAGACATCATAGTTCAACAAGTTGGCCATTGCAGCAATCATAGTAGACTTGCCAGTTCCAGGAGGGCCATAAAGAAGATAGCCCCTCTTCCAAGTCTTGCCAATCCTGGCATAAAAATCCTTGCTTTTGCTGAAAGTTACAAGATCTTCAACAATTTCCTTCCTTTTCTCAGGCTCCAAGGCCATGGAATCAAAAGTGGCAGGATGTTCAAAAGATACGTGGCTCCACATAGTCTGCCTGTAACTTGACCACTTCTGTCCGGGACTGTTGGTGTAAAGCTTTCTTTGTCTACTCCTGACGTTAATCTCCTTCCCTTCCCTAATTACATGCTTCAAGTAAATCTCTGTAATGATCTCTCTGTGACGTTTATGAAAAGTGAGCCTGTAATATCTCCTATCCGGCTGAGGATACAGAGACTGCCCGGTGGTCGCAACTTTGCTCGAAACCCACCAAATTTTAACGCCTTCAAACTCGTCTATCACTCTCTCGTACTCGTCCATGCTAAAAACCAGGTTGCTGCTATCTTTTCCCATCTCTGCTTTGAGCCTTTTAGCAAACTTTGATGAGTTGACACTTAGGTATGCCTGCACAGCAGCGAAAGCTTCACTTCGTTTGAGTCGATCTCCTGTGTACTCATGGATTGATATTTTGATGTACGGATAGAAAAGGCTCATGATTCTCTGTGTATACCTCGCAAAGTGCCTGCGAACCTCGTATGGACAATAATGTTGGAAAACAGCCCAGAAAAACATAAAACTGGCAATGGTCGACCCCATTGTCGCCCACATCTCCGTCGTTGTTTGAGGCATTAGCATCATTTTTACTTTCTTTTCTGGTTCTGTGACTATTGAGTGATTGTTGCCGTTGTTCTGTTGCACCCTTTTCTTGTCTTGGGCTTATAATATGTAGGAAAATGTTGATGGTCTTGTGATTCTTTCTCTTCTAATCATGGTCAAAAGTAAGGTCTTCGTGAGTTTTGCATTTCCTTTCATATAAAGTGAGTGAAGAGGCCTGAAGAGTATGAGCAAGTGTCAGAGTTTAGGTACACAATTGGAAATACAATCGTGGTTGCCAACACTGACCTTCAATGCTATTCACATATCCATTTCTCTTCATAGAATAAAGCAATTTTATTAGTGACATTATTAGGTTTAGGCCTCCACCAGGATATTCCATATGTTAAGGTTCCACCTAATGGGGTCCAAAACATATGCTAAATCAAAAGAGTGGTGACTAATCAACCTTTGATGAGAATGGCACACAAGTCATACACATACTAAATTAGAAGCCAATTAAACGACATATAAAAGGGAGTCTATACATTGGAACCAGCAGATGTGTTTATATTAAATAATGTTATTAGCATTCTCATGCAAAGAGATAAAGAAAACTTTGGATGGAGGGACTTTGTTCTTATGGGATTTCTATTTTGTTCTTATCCATTGACCACACATACTGTCCTTCTCATGTTGTTTTCTTTCCCTTTTCTTTCTTTCTTTCTCTCGTTTCTTTCGGTTAGAAGGATATGAAAACTTTCCTTATGCATTGCGCCTACGCACAAAGTAATAAAAATTAAAGGTACAAAAGTATATGTAGTTTTAAGAATCACAGCATCTCAAGTGTCTAGCTTTTAAGTGTCAAACATCATTAGGCACAATATTGTGGATCATATGATGTTCTACGACCAAGAGTTTAATCAAGACAGGAATTTCTCGAGTTCTGATGCAACGAGCTGGAGAATGATACTGACATATTGGTTTGATGATCTTAATCAATTTTGACGTGATTCGTATGTTTAGCTGTAATCATACTCTTAAGTTTTTGTTTTTCCGAAAGTATAACCATTCTTAAGCTGCTAATAGTATGAATACGGAAACATAGAATGAGGCGGTCTTAAGGAAAGAGATAAATATCACACAACTTTTGGAAATGATTTGAAAGATACTAAAGAAAGTCGGCAAACAAGTGTGATCTGGCTTGTTCATTTCCCTCAGTTAGGAAACTGACAAAAGTGTCCAGTCATGTTAGTCACGCTTCTTGCTTATCTCAATCTTGCCTCGTCTTTTGCTTGCTAATTTGTTCTTTCATAACAACAAAGGCCAGCAGACATTGAATTGCATGAAATTGAAACTGGAAAGAAGAAGAAGAGAGGCATAAGTCGAAATATGATGTCCGTACACTTTTCTTTTGAGCCTTTTGTTGTCAATCACGTCCGTCTACAAGCTGGTACTCGTCTAGTGCTGTCCATGTATTAGTCAATCAAACACTTGAATACTGGGCCCCTTTCTTACAGCAATTGTCAAATTATAAAAATTCCTAGAAAGTGCAAATGAGCTCCACTTCAATACTGGGCCCCTTTCTTCCTGGAGTATCCTTTTCAGGTTCTCAAGTTGAATAGGACTAGACGCCACACGTACAGATTAAAACATCCTACCTAGTGCTCGTAATGCCTAGCTTTCTTGATTAGGGTCAATGCCCTATGAATCCACACCCACAAAGCACAACAAAAGGTCATCAATCCAATATAAGAGACGGCCATAACTAATATACCAGCAATTTTATTGTTAACTTATAAATGAGCTTTCCCTGGATTACCAGAGGGATACCGAACCAAATGCTTTGCTTTTCGGACTATAAAATGCTTTCAGAGCTTAAGCCAAGTAGCAGCTCAATTAATGCGCAGGTGTCCACCACCAAACTATCCCACATGGATACTAAAAAAAGAATTAAAAAAAAGCATGAACCACTATGAATAAATTATGATAGTCATTGCAGCTGCTGATTATGAATTAGGACAACAAAATGAAAGGAAACCCTTTTCCCTGTACATGAGAGAAAGTACATATAAAAACTTACTAGACAGTTCAAGGTCCCTGTAAAGAACAACATCACGAATGATGCTATCTTAAGTGTAACCAGCCTCTCCTAATATCGTTATGGATGTTGAATCCATAACGAACGAGTTGGGTTATGTTGGCAGGCTCATGTTGTGGGCTACTAAATTGTTAAACGTGAAAACGAACTAGAAAAAGGAAAATTAAACACACAGTATAAAATCTAATGTAAATGAATAAATAAATAAATAACATAAAACAAAATAATTGGAAAATTAACTAATAACCTAATTAATCACAAAATTGAAATTAAAAATATTGTAATTAACAAATAAAACTAATCTAATTATTTAATTACAAAATTAACCCTAAAATTGAAATTAAGAATCATAATCTAACAATTACGAACAAGTAGTAAAATTAAGCATTGAATTTATTAAAAATCAAAATTAAAATGAAATTAAACAAGAACACAACTTCAATTAACCATAAAAACAACTAATTAGTCCTAATTTAATGCAAAATCCTCACAATTTTACAATTAGTGAGCAAAATCGCATAAATTTGCAATTTCAAGTGAAATTTCATCCAAATCACATGTAATTCATCAAATTGAATCAATAAATTATATGCATAAAGATAAAATTCAACTATTAAACCATAATTAACCACAAAATCAAGCAAATTTTTGTAAAACTCTAATCCTAGCATTTTTGGGGTTGAAAATCCCTAAAGATTGCAAAATACCCTATTATTCATACATAAACAAGTGAAATAGATAAGATACTTACTTACATGCCATAAATTTGCATGAAAAATGTTGAAAATAGGGTTGGAGATTGAGGGGGGCGACAGTGACGGAGAAAAGAGAATGAAGACAATGAAAGAAGTAAGGAAATATAAAGAGTTGTAGCAGACTTACACGATCTACTACATGACCATTTAACTGATGTGTAAGTCACAGACTCTTCAGAAGCCAAGAGACTGGCCTGTAGCCCATCGCGAACTTATACGATCTGTTACATAGGTGTGTATCTAACCGTGTAAGTCTATATAAGTGTGTCCAATAAGCATGTAACTATCTGCAAACGTGTGCAATATGAAAAATAGTTGAACAAACTTAAAAAATTTTGCACTTAAGTTACAAAAATTTAACACGCATACCCTAACACAACGATTATGCACAATCTCTTCAGGACGCTAAATTTCCTAACCTAGAACACATCAAAACTTAATAAATCTTATACTGACATCAAAATAAAAACAAAATGAAATAGAAAATAAAAATAAAACCTAGCCTAATTCTTGGGTTACCTCCTAAGTAGCGCTTGTTTAACATCGTTGGCTTAATGTACCTTTCATGCTCAAAGCAATTTATAAAGATATAGTTTTGTAGACTTATTGTGTGTTCCACATCCTCCAAGTAAGCTACTTGTTATTGCTTATGACCACAATTTTCCTTCGGTTCACTACCTTGAACTTGTAAAGCTCTAGTGATCCTTTAAAGGTAAAGTCCTACAAAATATCCAAAAATGAAGCATTACAAGACACACTAGATTTAATTACTTCATTAAATTTAAGTGCAGGATTAATGACATTACATTTTTAAAACAACCTCTTCATCCCCACCTCTTAATATTAACTTGTTATCGTCAACATCTATTATTAACTTAGAAGTCACCAAAAAGGGTCGATTAAGGACTAGATGTACTTCTTCATTTTCCTTCATGTCAAGAATCACAAAATCAAATGGGAAGACAAAAGTATCAACCTTAACAAGAATATCCTCTACAATGCCCCTAGGATGTTTTATTGATCTATCTGTTAGCTGCATATTTATCCTAATAGGTTTTAATTCACGCAATTTCAATTTCTTAAATAATGAATAAGGCATCATGTTAATATCGGCCCTTAGGTCGGCTAAAGCCTTATCTATTTTTAAATTATCAATTTGACAGGGGACAATAACACTCCTTAGATTTATGAGCTTCTTTGATAGCTTGTTTTTCAAAAATTTTAAGCATCTTCTACTTAGCGTAATAGTTGCCAACTCCTCCAACTTTCTGTTGCTCGATAGCATCTCCTTTAAAAATTTCAAGTGTGGCATTTGCACAAGAACTTCAACAAGAGGTAACTTAATTTGGACTTGCTTAAATAGTTCAAGGAACTTACCACACTATGCGTCCATTTGATCTTTCTTCACTTTGGTAGGATAAGGGATGGCAGGTTGAAATTTCTTGACTTTTCCAGGTGATTCAACGTCAACTTTTACTTGACTCTTACTAGTCTCCTTCTTCTTTTCTCCTTCTTCTTCTGAAAGCTTTTTTCCGTTCCTAAGGGTGATCACCATTACCTGTTCTTTAGGATTTGTCTTCGTATTACTAGGCAAACTCTCTTGTGGTCATTCAGATACTAATTTTATGGTTTGACTGATCTGAACCTCCAAATTATTGATAGAAGCCTCCATTCATTAATGTCTTGCATCAAAATCTTAAGCTATTTTTATCATCATCTCTTCTAAAGTAGGCTTCTTAGCTTACGATGCTTGTTGTTGAAATCTTGGTAGAGGGTTATTCCTTGCTTGCCTATGGTTTCCCCAGGAGAAGTTAAGGTGATTCCTCCATCCCGAATTGTATGTATTACTGTATGGATTTTTTTAGAGTTTAGGAGCATTCCTCATATAATCCACATGCTTGGGCTGTAATGCTTAACAATTTTGACCTAAATGTTCTAGCCCGCACGCCTCGCACTGGATAACTTGGCATTATGGATTCATCATCAATCTATCGATTTTTTTGCTCAACGCTTTCCCTAGTTTGTCAACTACGTCACTGCGTTTACTTCATATACCCCACTAGCTTGTTAAGTCTTATTTGCTAGGAGCACCACTGATAATTGTTCATCATTATATCTTCAATAAGGTCGTGGGCTACTTCTGGTGTCTTATTATTTTAAGTACTCTCAATCGTTGCATCTATTGATTGCCTTGTATTCTGATTTAGCGCATTATAAAAAGTCTGAATCTACATCCAAAGCGGTAGACCATGATGTGAGCATTTTCTTAACATCTCCTTGAACCTCTCCTATGCGTTAAATAGTGTTTTAGAATCAACTTGGGAGTAGGAGGAGATATTGTTCCTCAACTTTGCAGTCTTCGCTAGTAGGAAGTACTTCAATGAAAATTTCTCTGCCACTTGATCCCATGTAGTAAGTGATGATCTTGGCATTGAGTTTAACCATTGTTTCGCCTTTCCCCTTAATGAAAATGGGAATAATCATAGTCTTATCGCATCATCATTAGCCCCATTTATCTTGAAGGTATCATAAATCTCGAAAATTGAAGATATGTGCATTTAGATCTTCATCTCATAGTTCATCAAATTAAACAGACTGTTGCACCATCTAAATAACACTCGTGATTTCAAAATTATTGGCGTTCACAATCGGTCTGATAATGCTAGACTCTGCCTTATTAAGTTTGGTCTAGCGTAATTGAGCATCATCCTTGATTGGTTTTGCCATAATTAGTAATTCCTTAGTATCAATATGACCTCCCAAGTCCTTTATTTGTCGATCTAGCTCAAATTCTTTAAGTTGTGTTGTGCGGAGATTTCTATGAGTTGTTCTCTCAATTTTTGGATCTTCATCTACTAAGCTCGCTGGATTATTCAGGGTCATAAACTGACCAAAGAATCAAGATCTATAAGAAACAAGAAAAATAATGAGTCAATTAAATAAAATAAATTAGAAACAAAAATAAAACAAAATAAAGTAAAAATGGCTAGATTAATAAAAGCTAGACTTTCTTAATATTACTAATCCTCGGCAACGACACCAAAAACTTGATTGAATGTGATATATACATATAAAGATTTATCAATTTTACTGCAAGTGCACGGTGTAGTTGTTGCTAGCACTAGCAAAAATGAGTCGATCCTATGAGAATTGTAAGTACTAGTATTAACCCTTTTACTATTATCTAACTGTCGAATCAGTTTATAGTTTTAATTAAAAATTAAAGTAAAAAATAAACTAAGATTGACACAATAATGAACTTGGATAAGGAAAATATTAAGAAATGTCAATATCAAATAATAATATCTAAGTGATGAATCCCCCTAAGAATTCTTAAATACTAAGCCTTTTTTTATGCAATTAAATTATTGATTATTAAATTGTATGTTGGACCCTATTTTCAGAACCCAAACATTTGGTGACAAAATGGAACCCGTCATCCATAATGGTGGCGTGCCCACAATGGTTAAACATCAAACAATTAAAATTTAGAGAATCACAAGTAAAAAAAACCAATCACATTTCATAAATGAATTCCAAAAGAATTTATACAGGCTCACCACAAAATACAAAAATACAAAATACATACAATACAATTTGAATGCTTATGCTTAAGGTGATTCTAAATTACAAAAAGTTCCTAAACTAACTTAATTACAAAAATCTTTAATTATCTTGGAGTTCCAACGCTTTGCAAGGATCGCTAATATTCTCTTTCTGCACCTGAGGAGGGACGCGTGGGTGAGCTATACAGCTAAGTGGCTAATATATTTATAGCCATTTGCAATTGACCAAAGTCAAGCATATGTATGTATATATAGGTCTAGCAATTCT